>VYZX01021923.1:135966-213137 GCA_013401335.1 Brachypteracias leptosomus
GAAAGAGGGGTATAATGCCTTCTGCTCATAAAGCTCACAGCACACTGCTGTGTTTCTTGGAGAAAGTGATCTCAGGGGAATTATACTTTGCCAGCCAGATCACTACTAACATCATTATTAGTGATTTAACCCTGCAAGTACTGGGCAATTTTCTTTGAATCCATCGCCAAACATATGATTATATTAGAGAAAATGAGTCCTGACTCACATAAAGGTTCAGCTGACNAAAGGTTCAGCTGACCTTTGTCCTGGATGTTTCTGAGGAGGATAAGGCTGATGATAATCTACTGTTTTCTCCTAGAGGTAAGAAGGCTTTTTAACCCTTATCTTGTCATAGGTGGAAAAGATTCCTGGGAAAAGTGAAACCAAAAGCCATTTTAGAAATGGCAAGAGTTTTATAATGTGAAGCATTTTCAGAATGAAAGGTGCTCTGATACTGGAGGATTCAAATTTGCCCAACTCAGGCTGTTTGCAACTTCACTACATCCCAGTGACATTCTATATAATTGCCTGAAAGACAGGTTTCTTCTGCCTTCCTTTTTTATTTTATGGTGCACCTTAAGAAAGAAACCTAACAGTCCAGCATGCAATGCTACATGTGTCAGAATACTTTGCACCCAGGTATTAACTCAGAAACATCATCTCAGACCTTAGACCTTAGTACTACATCCAAGGTTAAAGCCATGTCTTGGGTGCACTTTGACCACCTTGGGCCCAGTTTGTGCTAAGAGCTCAACATGCTTAGCCCTCAATGTAGATAAGGTGTCTCAAAATTCTCATTAGATATTTGGAACAGGACGGGATGATGATTTGATGACATCCTTATGGCAATGATACTGAAAACTGATGCACCATGAGGCTTATAACAGGATCTCAGGTAGGAAAACAGAAGTTACTTCTTACAAACTCTGAATCTCTTCCTTCACTCCTCTTAGCTTCTGAATATAATAGCAACTACACCAGAACTCGCTGTCCTTGAAATAATTATTTATTTTAGCTCATCAAGTGAGTTTTATTTCTAATGCTGCTGCCGTTTATGACTAAATGCTTGTTAAGGCACACAGTACAAGGGTTACTGACTAGTCACTGAGTGATGCGAAGGGACTTAGTGGTACAACTTCCATTAACCTTAATAGGATCCAGACAGCTAAATCCCCACCTCGAATATTTAACCTCCACTGTCTCTGTCTCTTCTAGTCTGTGTAAATTGCCCTGAAGAGCGAAATAAACAGATGCGTATATACTGCCTTTGGCACAGTGCTTAAGCATACACAGCACACATATTCAGCGTACCTTCACGCTGATCTCAGATGGGTCCTGCCCCCCAGCCTGACCACTGCCCCATGCACATCAGCACAACAGTGACTCACCTTGTAAGCCTTGCCCTACACATGCACACAAAGTTTTCCATGTCTGTCAGCTGAGCTTCAGTTCTTTACAATGTTGTGCTAACAGCCTTTGTGCAGGGTTAGCTACACCCACAGATAAGGAGCTATCGTGTTCCGTACTTGCAGAACTTTTATATTCAGACCCACCACAAAAAAATCAAGATCAGATGTAGGGCCAGTGAGAACTTGGGAGGTATGAGTTCAGTTCGTACTCATACAGGAGATATTTAGTTCATACTGAACCAGTGCTTTAGAACAGATCTCAGGGCACCGGCAGACATCTGCCAGTGGCAACATTATACATTGGATAAGTTCAACAAAGCTTTTAGAATTTCACACTGTACTTTTTTGCCATAAACACTGACTGTGAAGCAACCTCTGCACCACAGAACCACAATCTAGTGTTTGGAACCTGGTCTACAAAACATGCTGTAGTTTTAGGTAAATGTTTACCTCCCCTGCCCAGGCTTCGCAGAGGTCACCATGTGCTGTATATCAGTTGCCACCTCAGAGTTATCACCCAGAACTGGCTGCACAACTTTAACTGGTAATACTGTAGTTGTCTAGTGTGCATACAGACATGCAATTAAAAGGCATAGACATGCAGGGCCCTTATTTACCCTCTCAAGCCCCAACTGGTGTGAATCAGCCACTGGTTTGGCTTCTCATAACTGGAACACACATAAGTTGGATTCTCTTTCCAGGTTTGTCCCCTGTGCTCTGCAACCACATCTCTGTCACTCCATGCCTGCTGGTTAAAATACTTCTCTTATCTTTGAGATACTGATATTTTTTCTAGGCTGCATTGAGATATACTTATAAAATATGTTAAAAAAGAGCTAGGTGTTATTGGTGTTTAGTAAAAAAAAATAAAGGGATATGTTAGACCCCACCAGACAACCCAGGAGACCCTGTGAATTCTTGGCCCCCAAGGAATTTACTGAGCATTCTAGCACTCATTGGAGACGTGGATTTACCCAGGAAATGTGACATCTTTTGCACAGCTTTTACCTCCAAGTGTACTATTTTATCCAGCAAATGTCCAAACACAGGGCATAGAACTGGAAGGTCAGTGAATCCATGCAGCTTCAACTGCTGACCAGTGCATCCTTTAACTTGCTAATGAAGGCAGCAAACATCTGCTAAGAACCAGATACAATAGTCTTACTGTAAAGCCACTGCAAAATTGCTCCTCTGCTGATTAAAGCTCCTACTGTTTTCACAGCCTCTTTAAGTACATTTATTCTTGCCCCAGGTTTAACTAGTTCTTCTCTCTCTCCTTTTTTCACTCACCCTCCCCATAGAATATGTGCACGCAATTCGGTATATATCCTTATAAAGAGAGAAATTATATCCATTCGGTCTCGACTTGGGTAGGTTCAGCAAGTTTTGAGGATGTGCTACAACACAAGGAGAAGGGCTGTTCAAGCTGGCCTCCACAGGAGACAGCTCCAGTTCTAGAAAGCTGTACAGGTGCTTCAGCACAGCATTCCACCTGAGCAAAGTACTGCTGTGTTGCAGGGTGCTTCAGCAGAGGTTCAGGGCTACACTGATGCTGTGATTTCCACATTTGAGTGCACCATCTGGGTGTACTAGCCTGGGCAGGTGCTAGCTCAAGGCTTTCTTTGCTGTACTTCAATACACAGAATAGATACGTCCCCACTTGTCAGGCAAGCTCTCCAGTTCCACCCCACTGTCCTTTTCAGCACCTGTTTCAGCTTGACTTCGTTTTCCTTGAAGGTAAGTGATGAGAATTATACAGATGAAAATATTCAAAACTCATTAGGGTTTTGTACAATGGTCTTAATACTTCCCTCTTTCTCCTGGAATTAATGGATCCTGCGATCACATATGGGGCTTCTGCCCATTCATGTTAATTTAATCTCTCCTATTGTTCATCAGAGCTTTTTTTTCTGCCCTAACGGCCACTTCTTTTTTTGGAACAGTAACACAAATTATCATTAAGCAGGGCAGTGCTCAAACCCTCAAGGGCTACAATTAGGTTTCGGGGTTCCATGTGGGAGGACTGCACCAGAATACTATAATCCTTTCTTTATTCTTTAATGATCATTACACTCTCAATGTATTAATAAAATTCATTTCCTATCCTTCTGGATATGCAAGACAAAAGTAATTAAAATAGAAATTAAGAAGCTCTTGTTGTATGTAATAACAAGGGTCCGAATTCAGCTTTCAGCAAAGCTCCACAGCTTGATTCTGTGCCCAAAAAAAAGTCACTGGAATATATCTCACTGACTCTAGCTGGGCAAGGTCAGGCTCACCATGAAGTAGCTGAGAGTTTCATATTTATATCCGTAGGCAAAAACTTCCTTTCTATATCTCACTGTGAAAAGAGCAACTTCTCCTTACTCCAGAGATTAGCACCATTTGTAAATGATGTCCCTGAATGCTTGTGTGAGTTACCCAGTTCTTGCTCTGATCTCACTGTGAGATGGGAATGGAAATTTTGAGAAGGTATCCCAAGGTTTGTGCAATTTCGGGGGTTTTTTATAACTAAAAAAATGACCAGATGTACTACATGCATTTTACAGTAAGATATTTCCTATTTCATCACTTGTTACCTTCTCTTTCATATTTTGGTGTCTCTGAGAATTAAGTTTCTTTCCCTTACTACCTGGCCCACCAAGGACTCAGAGCAAGGCTGGGAACAGAAATGGGTGAACTTCAAACTCAGAGCTGGGAGGAGAGGAGGATATTAAAAAAACTGAAGCCCAAACTTATATGTTTCATGTGATGAAAACTAATTATAAAATCAGAATGCATTACCATAATTGTTTATATCTGTGTTTTAAGGAATTTGCTCTCTTCTGAATCTAATAAACGAAGGAACTGAAGCTTGACTGCTACAACAGTTTTTAATCTGTTTGGAAATTAGTCCAAACAATGAAGAAATGCTTTCCAGTATTACAAGAAAATGTTACAGTAAGGAAAGAAAATGGAAGGGAGAGGATCCTTTAAAAAAAATTTAAAAGAAACAAACAAAACTGCTTAATTATTATTTGGTGATAATTAAAGACAGAATGTACCTGGCTCACCTGGAGTGCAGAGTGGCAAACAAGGACATATGAAGCATTGTCCTTGGCTCTCTGGCCCCACACATTCCCAGCAGACCCCATAGCTTGCTCCCCAGGGAATCTGGGGTCCAGGGGCCCTTGTACACTGGCTGGGAAGGGTTGGCAGGTTACAGACAGGGTATTACAATCCCATCCCTTACAAATACTTGTGAGCTTTATGTTCTCCCTGAGGTTCAGCAGCAAAGGAACACGGTACACTCTTGGCCAGCTAAATGTGAAATATCTGTCAAATATTCCCATCTCTGTGTTTTTATCCCTCTCAGCAAGGTAGTCGTCAAGCATCTGCTCATACCTCTGCAGCTGAGGCAGATTAATTTAAAGGATAAAACACCAGATAGAGAAAAATTGCCTAAGAGCAGCCAAAGCAGACAGAGGTTTAGTGTAGCTATGTTTAGTATTAGCACAGATCCTTCATCCTATTCTTGGCCATAAGAGAGAAATTAGTCTTTTTCCCATATATCTCACTTCTACAGCTGTTCGCCTCATCACATTGTGCATATAGCTGTTAAAGATGCCTAAGACTAAACAAGTTTTTGGCAAAGATTGCAAGGTATGCCATTTTCTGTCAGATGGGGAGGACTGTGTAGGAGGTTAATAATATCAGGCACTGCCAATGAGAGCAGTAATGACACAAAGGCCAAGGAAGGCACTAAAATCAACTGCTTTTTTGAAATTCATCTCGACCCAATTTTTCACAGATATGGTCAGGAGGCTTTTGTTTGTTTCCTGGTGAGAACATGTTTGAATCACCTGAGCTCAGCTAATTTCTGTAGTTCGGGTTCAGCAAAGTCGCCAAGATCTGAATGAGCAAAGAGAGTAAATAAATGGTGCTTTTATCTTATTCATGACCCTCCAGGTGCACACACGAATGCAGCAGTGGGGAGGAGCAGAGGAGTTGTTAGTGTTGTTACCTGCATCAAAACAGAACTTTGGTTCCAATCTCTCAGAGCACCAAAGCATGCACAGCTTTCAGCATGAGTAAGCCTGCTAATTTCATGGTACATCTCATCTGCCTAAAGCTGAGTGTCACTGATCCCGTGCATGGATTCTATGGCTACCAGTCCAATATTTAGCACCCCCTTAATTTTGCACAGAACGGTAAACTCAGTACCACTGCATTGTAATAGTGCAGGGACACAGGGGTGCTCCAGAAACGCTCTGAACAGAAGCTATATCTCTGACTCAGAAACAAATCCTCTGACATTTTGCCTGTAGAAGCCAGCTAAAAATATCCTTTTAGTTGTGATTTGGCCAATTTAATCTTTTTCAAGGGTGAAACAGTGAGTGTTCAAACCTTGCTATAGAATGAATATGCAAAAAAGTCCAGTGGTTTTGCCCAGCTGACCTGAAAGCACAGGTCAGCTCTTTACCCGCAAGGCAGGGCACAGTGGTGTGACTCTCTCACACTTCTCAGCCTATGTAAAGTTCTCTCACCGTTTTCTTTTTGAGGATGAAAGTAGCATTTATGGCTTTCTGCAAAAAAAAAAATGAAGCTTGCTAGAGGACATGTTTTTAATCCAGCTTGCGTGCATCTCCCACATGTTCCTGAAATTTCTGCAGCACAAGGTGTTAGTTGTACTGCTGCATGGAATCCCAAATAGCTTTATAATGGCACCTCCTTTGATGTCTCATTACTCTTAAAAAAAAATCTGTGTTAGAACTGTTTGCCTTCTTTCCTTTTTGCTTCAAGATTTGAAAAGGCAGCTGCTCAGAGATTGATTTTGGGTTTTTAAAATACACCACTCCTAAATAATACAGCATCATGTGCTTCTCAGATGGAGAATATGCTTTGGCTGTATTCTTAATTAAGCTGCTCTCCTTGGGAAAATATCACAGCTGGGATGTGACCTGCTTCTAGACTTTGATTTCATTTCTGAAAGAGAGCAGTCCTCCATCCTTGTTAGCCCTTTAGGCAAGAATTATGTCTTACCGACTAGGGCCAAGCACAATGTTAGCCCTCAATAGTAATAATGAGTTGTGAAAGGAGTTCATAACTGGATGTGTGAGGCAAAGAATATTTGAAGAGCAAAGGTTGACAATATTCTTGGGGATAATGGCATTATTTCAGGGGAATCTCTCTAGGCAGCATGAACAAGAGGAATTTGTCCCCTACAGACCACACCACCAACATTCTTGCTGCCAGCACATACTTTAGTTTCTCAGTCGTTACCCAAACACCCATTTCATCTTCAAACCCTTTGGAACCACTGACTTTTTGAAAACACACACTCTCAGGAGGAGTTTAGCACACCAAATAAAAGAAGTAATTAAATATAATAAAACGAGGATAACAAAGCCAGAGATTGATTTGTAGAACTTAATGCAAACTTCACTATTTAAAAAGTGCTGCAGATTTTGTTGTACATTTTTGCTGCTAGGACAAGTACATTATAAGTAATCAAAATGTTGCTGCCTCAGAGAATGTGATTTCAGCTGCTTCCTGCTCGATATAGCGAACATCCCAATCACAGTGCAAAAAAATTTCAATCAGAAATCTCTCAATCTTCATAAATTTCTTCCAGGTGCTCTGCATAGCTGCTCACACAGTTTATTTTGCCTGCTTTAACAACCTGTTTGTTGTTACTACAGCAGGAAGCGCTTGTGTGAGGATGTGAACACCTTGGCAGTACCTTGTGCATGGGAAGAAGTACTCTTTTGACCTCTTTCATCTCCTCCATCTCCGAATTTTTCTTATCAAAAGATTTCTACGTTGAAATCATCACGCACGAGCTCAACATTTTTAGATTTGAATCGTATTTATGCATCAGCTTTCTTTCCTCCCTCCCATTTTCTTTTGTACATCTTCCTGTGCCTGTAAATGCCCAGAAAAAAGCTGTAGAGTATATCCTTTTGGGTCCCAATTAAGATTCTGAACTGCTGTTCTCTGTATGATAACAACCTGAAGTGCTGACAACACGCTACCTGTCAACAGGCAAATGAAGGCCAACCATCTGTTCTACTATAAATTGTCTCCATTACTCTCAACTTGAAAATCCGCTTTAAAGACTCCCCAATTATCTAGTAACCTGCTCCAAATGATGCAATGTTATTTTAACTAAAATCGTCACTGTATACAAGAAAAATAAACATTAAAAGCTCTGAACAAAGAAAGATTTTTGCAAAGCTGTTTTATATCTGATTTCTGTGTGTCGGGCTCTGATGTGCATGCTGAAGCAGCTCAGGGTTGCAGAAGCAGAGTATCAGATTACTGCTGGTTGAAAACCTGAATTTCAATTGATAGAGAGCTGGCTACATTTTCCTGCTCAGGAGCCTTTTGTCTCAAAACAGAGTAATTATTACAAACCTCCTGCAAATCACTGGAGCTCTCCTGGATGCACGATACTCAGCGCAGCCGGGCACCTGACATTGCCCCAAAGGTGCCTCCTGCCCCAGGGACCTGCGGGCTCTGCTGTGTAGCTCCGTGCAGAACTGCACCTGGGTAGCACAGGCTCAGGAGAAAGGTCATTAGCATGTCAGCATGAGAAGTTCAGAGGTGACATACCAACGGAAAAGACCTCAAACCATTTGGGCATGCATTTAGTTTAGTTGAGCTTGCATTTAGTTTAGTTGAGCTTGCATTTAGTTGCATAGGTTTTGTGTCAAGAAGGAGAGAACAGCAAAACCCAGCACTAAAGGAAGGGTTCAGCTCTTGCCTCAGTCTCTGCTTTCCTGTCCCTAGAACACTTTCTATTCCTTAGGCTGTAAAATAGTGTAAAATAGGACACAGAATTTATATGGATATAAATGAACACATACATTGTGAGTTGATAATCTAGCCCAGACTTTCCTTATTCAGTAACCAAAATTCACACCAGCAGCTGGTTCAAGCAAGCAGGCCAGTCTTAAAAGCTACTTGGAGGAGGATTCATCTGCTGAATATATCCCCAGACCTCTCCATACAATAGTGCTCAGGATTTTGAACACAGGACTCGTTACACCTCTATTTTAGTCATAGAGCCAGAAACCTGAGCAGTCTAAGTATCTAGCTACAGTTAAAATGTATTTTTAAATCTATCCACACCTTTTAATGCCTAAAAATTGCAGATAGCAAAGATACCATTGGCTGAAGGGAAAGTAGTAGAGATGTACATGGGCTTAGCTTTGTGGGTGCAAGAATTAGGATACGGGATTCTACTGGAAAACCTGCAGCTGTCTTCAGAATGGTTTTCAGGTACAGGCGGTAAATTCAAAGATAGCAAAGAAGAATATACAAACTAAGGAGGCATAGGCATGTAAATGTTTGTTTCCATTACTGTGATGACTTTTACAAAGCCATTCACCTGTATAATGCCTTATTGACAAGACAATGGTTACAATTTGAAATACTTAGATGGCACAGAAACACTCTGAAAATCTCTGTAAAAGACTTAGCAGAGAAACAACAGTATCTGATCCTAGGCTGGGGGTCCAGCAAAATTAAATGACTGTTTTGCATGCAGCCCTGTGTTCAGGAATAGAAGTTCATGCTCTGTGGTACTTACTAGGGAAGCTAAACACAAGGGAGTCAGTCAGGAAGAATAAGATGACATAGTTGTCCTCGTTATGAAATGCATTTTTGAAAGTTCATATTTCTTCTTCCATACAAAAGAATGACAGGAATTTATAGACTGTGCTGAGTATTTCCAAGAAATTCAAATGAAGCAAAGGTAAAAGTTGGTTTAATGAATCAGAATCATTATCAGTATGACCATTGTAGCATATGTAAAGGAGGAAAATTGTTACCCTTCAATGTAAGTATGTCTCAGTCTTCAACAGTGGTAGGATTTTGTGTTTCACATGACCCTTGAGGCACTGTTTTCAGTTTATGTTCCTCCTAGGAATTCCTGTGTAAAGGAAAGCCTGCCTCCTACTTTGATTACTAAATTACTGTGGCAGTTGCTGGCTGGCTAACCTGATGGGAGGTTTTGGTTCTGGGGAGGTTTGTCATTCTCCTCCCCAAAACCTGTAGCCAGGATTTTCATCCAGCACAGTTCCATTTGCCTTTGCACTAACATCCCCATGCATCTGCACTTGCTGCTGGCATTTACAACACTTTACTGGTGTAAATGGCCAAAGGAATTAACACACACACCCCTCCTTAGACAAATATTTCAAAGTAATAACCCACAAATACTGTCTGCAGTTCTGACAGCTTCCTGTAGTATATAATCTGGACCAATGCAGATTGCTTAAATATAGTTGCCCGCTCTGGCAGCTATATCCAGTATGTACAGAATCTAACTGCACCTACTTCTGTCTCTGACCACCTCCCTGTAATCAGGAAATCCTAAGTGAATGGTCAAAGTTGGTAAAAGTTCATTAAGTAGATGAGTCATCAAAGAGCTGATCTACCTCTAAATAAACTCTTAGTATCTTGAGCCAAATTGAAACAATATCCCATTGCATTAAATTTTGATTAAGTCTAGCGCAAATCTGGAGGGAATATAGGAAATGTATTTTATTAAATCTGTACTGAAGTCCCAAACCAAGGACTGTTTTACACCTTCCAAGAGATGACGTGTAAAGAGCACCATTTCTCATTGTCTCAAACCAAAGGCTAAATCATATACCAAATCTAAGCCAGGTTAGATCTCACATCCAGATACCCAGAACTCTATGCAACTTTAGATCAGCATTCAACACTCACAACTCTAGTCACCAACTATTTGGAGATTTGGTGCAGGGGGAGGATCTCCAAGGATATGAGTCTAAACAAATAAAGCCAAGAACTTGTTTGTATGACATGATTGCTTACTCTACAATTACCTCAGTTTTTGTTGTTCCAGTCAGGAACAGTTCATAAGGAGCTGGATATCACCTCCTAAACAAGCACATCACAACAGCATTCCAGCAAAAAATGAAATACATTATGTATAAATACCTATTAAATGATGCAATGTGCAATAAGGGGAGGAAGAAATGTATATTCGACTATGTGACAGGTATTTCAAAGCATCACGTAATTAGCTTTGTTTAGTTATTTTAATTTTGTTTTTATTGGCAAGATGCAGTATGAAAAAATCTACTAATTAGATAGGAAGTTCCCCTGAAGACATCTATCAACTGTTTCTATTAATATAGGCAACTGTGAGTAAGTAGGTAGGAAGGAAAAACATTCAGAAACAACTTTTAGTTAATTAAATTGAGGTCTGGATGCAAAATACTTTTCCCCCATCAACAATGTTCACTCATATTTCCCAGAAAATTGGCTAAAAAGTTTTTTTGGGAAAGAAAGATAATCCTAAAGCTGAGGATCATATCAGACTTAATTTCCATCTACTTTATTACTCATAACTTCAACACAGTAACACTAAGTATATTATCTCTGTGGTTTGCTGAAATCCATGGAGAAAGCCACTGTTGCTACTAATAAGAGGTGTGTATATATGGTTATAGGCATTAGAAATGTGTAGGATGGGAGAGCTTTTTTAACATTTGCATGCCTTGGCCTTACTTAGTTACAGAGTAACAGCACAGAGTAAGGAAGCATCACCAACTACCAAGTTTGACTTCTCCCAGACATAAAACCAGAATATTTTTTTTCTTCCCTCACAAATACAAAAAGACCTTTTCTGATACTCAGGCTGCCCAGCCAGCAATTTGTCATGTTGCCATCCAAGTTTCTATTCTGCAGGCCAGGCTGCCAATGAATTGAGGTTAAATGGTGTAGGAATGCATTCACAGCCTCTAAGGCAAGAGTTAGATTTGATGGGTTTCAGCAATCTATAGCCCTACCTTGAAGGCAGTGTCCTCTGGTCCTAATGATGCTGCAGGGTAGCAGAGAAGGAAGCAGGGCAATAGCATATGACTTAATAGTCATTTATCAATATTTAGAATCTTTGCTCTGTTCTGCCTAGGCAGGGCTGAAAATAGCCACATCCTCTTCACTGTGTAGGCTGGAGCAATCCTCAGTGGCCCCTTTATATGGAGCCTACGTAGACACCTGGCATTGCATTAGCATCATGATTAGAGTGCACACCATAATATCCCTGATAAGCTTCGTTGGGGTGTTTACCTGTATGTGCTGGATGTGGCAATTTGCCTGGGCTTGGAGAGAGCAGACAGTATGGGCGACCACCTGGCAAGAGAAGCGGTTACAAGGACAAACATCTAAGCAGCAGAGGTGGGCTTGGATCCCAAGAGTCCATACGGCCTTGTGGGCAGCCTCTGGGTGAGCAGGCAGCCTAACAAGGCATGTGGGAATACGAGAAAGTCTGAGGGAGTGGGGATGGATGAGAAAGTCAAACATGGCATGGGGATAGATGAGAAAGTCAAACATGGCATGGGGACTCCTGAGAGGCTGCCATGGGAAGGGAAGGATGCAGAGCCAGTTACAGGGGATTGGCAATGCAAGGTCTAATAAAGGAGAATCAGGGTCTGTTCTCCCTACAGACCTGGTCCTGAGAGGAGTAGGTGGATGTCCAAGATTGAAAAGAAACACTGCTTTAATTCCTGATGTACAAACATATAACACAGATAGAAGTGAAAGAACAGTTGAACAGTGAATTTTCTGAACAGATACAGCACTCAGTGCTCTGTGTAGCATTTCTCTTCACATTTATAAAATAACTAGATCTCATGGTTATTTTGCTTCCCTTCTCTATATCTAAATTCATATTCTTTACCACCTGCGTGTGCAGAATGGAATAAATAATGATTACCACTGTGATAGAGAACTACTGCTAAAATCCCAGTAAGTCATCAAATGGTTGTTACGTACAAAGATAATGCAGTCAATAGTGGGGCTTTTTCAGCAGGGTTAGGCAGCAACACTATATGTGCATGTTTTATTAGTTACAAAAATGGGTATTTCGGTATAAGCACCACATGTAGATCAAACTGACAGACTCCTTTGGGATTAAGCCCCATCACCTTCTGAATGCAAGACAAGCATAAAAACCACTGCAGCAACGGGGGAAAAAAAATCAGCTTGAAAATAATTAAACAGCAAGGCAGCCACCCATAATGATATTCAGCAGAACACATTAGGGACAGTTTGCTGGGAATGCACAAGAGCACTCCAGTTGTTTAATTAACATTGAAACGGCGGTTCCACAAGAACTAAAAATCCTGTTAATTTATGTGTCTCTTAATGATGCTCATTTAAATACTGTCAACTTTTCTCCAGTTTAATATTCATGATTTCTAGTCATTAAAACACCAGGCTCAGCTCGTGGATTCACCGAGAAACACAAATTGTTTGATGATGATGTCAGTTCTTAAAAAGTTTTTTTTCCCCTTAAAGTGTAAAACTCTCAGCACTCATCACTAGGGTCCTTGTATTCTGGTTTATAAATATCATTCTTATCATTCACATAATACAATAAACTACAATGTTCTCTCTCACCTTCAAAGATGAGCCCTGCTTGCATAGTCAGGAGTTATTTATGTAAAGGTAGTTATCTTTTTACGATGGAGCATCTCACCTTGTTAATGTAATGGCTTTATATATTGGAAAACTGGGCTCAAGTCCCACTTTAGATTATAAAAACTATTTTATTCCAGGGTAGGAAACATTACATTAAAAATAATTTTAGTGCTGAAAAGACACTTGCAGCGGGATATTAAAAAGATACTGCCAGTGTAGGCAGAAGCCAAATTTTGACCTCTCCAGAATTAGTATATGCATGGTCTGAATGAACCCTTGCTTCCGTGGCACTTTTGTTTACCCTGTCCTTTCCCTGTGTTGACAACTTCAGTCTCTGATGCTGTCTCTTTGGCAGAAACTATAATGTAGCCTCCTGTGACTGGGACTTGTACAGAAAATTATTATATATTGATCTTATCTGTCAAAGAAAACCGCTAAACTTTTTCATAAATTAATTATATAGTTAATCTTTCACCTTTATCATGAGAAGTTAGATTTCAAGGAAAAGCTGAACATTTTCAGCAAGGCAGGAGCAGGACATTTGGGACAGGACATTTATTGACATTTAAATGGTCTTTCTTTACAGGTGCATTTCTTCCTACTATTTCTATTCTAATACCAGACCACAACATCTTCTTAATTTCTTCTTTTGTTGATGCTTTGTTTTCCTAGGCAAGATAAATTATTACTTCTACTCTTCTTAATACCCAAACAGTTGGAAGTCTCTTTTATTAGATAATTTACTTTTTTCTAAGTGGATTGTAAAAAATATTAAGAAAGGACAGAAATTCAGGCTTAAAAGAGGTTATATATGAAGGGCAACTGAAATCTTGTTAGCACACCAATTCCCACCACATACCTTTAAGACCTAGTTGAGTTCCTTGTCTTAGAGTTTATTATTCCTGTCAGATTTCCAGTACACATTGAAATGCAACAGTGCCATATAATTTTTCTGAAAGACAGCTTGTTTGGCATTTTAGACAGACATCCAACACAACAAAATGTACTTTGTTATACAGAGAGGAAAATACTCTGTGAACCAGGCAGCACAGAGCTTACACTACCTGATTAGTAGCAAAGCCAATATTTATCACCTACTTCTGCTCATTCTGTTCTTTACATTTTCTTCTTTCCCTGTTGTTTCATATTTACAATCTGCTCTTCAAAAATAAATAGCTTAATGTGTTTTACCTCTGAAAAAAACCAGTCATAACTAGATGGTCTAGACATGATCTTAATTACCAAAATGCTATCCCATGTCTGAAATGCTTTTATGCAGTTACTGTTGCTATTTTCTTCCAGAAGTGCTTCAATTAAACAAGCAATCTGTATTAACTTATTGTATACACATTTTAATGTAATATACCTTATTTTCAGCATCATTCATCCCTGAAGAGATATTTCTATTTATTTTAGTACTCTAAATGTTCTTTTTTCAGCAAGAGATTCTTTTTTCATTATACCTCACAAGGGCCTAATTATTAAATGCACTTTCTTGGGACCATAATTTTGGAATACAGCCTGATTCACAGTTCTGTCATGAAATATATACCCGTCCCTATTCTGTTTTAATCCACAATAGACCCTCTCCAGTAAAAATGCATTATAGCTCCAGACTGATCTATGAATGATCTACGCAATTCCAATGTCCCTATTCTTTTTCACACCGGTCACAGAAAAAAAAAGTACTTGTTAACATCTTAATTTTCTTGGGAAAAAACCCCAGTTGGAATCACTGAAAAAGGATACAGGTCTTAAGGCAAAATATATTCATTCTATCTATAGTAACATCTATCTGTTTACATCACTACAGATAAATTCAATAACATAAACCTACTATGATAACTTATACAGCTCTTCCATTTTGCTATTTATACCTACATACCCAACCTTTTTGACATTGCTTTCATTAGGCACTTCTCTTCTTTTGAAACTTAGGCATTGTCTATAAACTGACTCCCAAATGTAAGCTCCCATTACATTAAATTGGTATTTTGTATAGCCAGCATGAAGTAATCAGCATATAATGTCTATTCCCAGTACATTTATTTACTAAACTTCTTCAGTGTCCCTAATCTTTGGCACTAATGGTTCAATAATTAAACAAATTATAATGAACAGTCTTGTCTTGTTCTTTGTTTTTGAAGCACTTGAACCCAATGCATGAGGAAAGTCGTTTCACATGCTAATTCCATTCTGAAAGCATTTTTCATATTTCTCCAACATCTCAATTAGACACAGAGATTCTACCAAGAAATACACTTTCTCTGTACCTATACATTAAGAACAAACCTCTTTTTTAGACTCTATGATGTGCTAAATGTCACAGAGGAATTTTCTTGTACTTACCTAAGGGATTTCTTCTTTTCTAAAACACAGTTTGGTTTGCATCAACGTCAGCTTTCTTCTCTCTAACTCCGCCAGGACTTAGTGGAAAAAATTGCTTTCTGCTGAATCTGGAGGGAGGTTGATTTGGTTCATCCTTATTCGGAAGGAGTTTCAAAACTAGTTGTAAGTCTGGAAAGTTGTCTGCTAAGTATTCAGTTCCCAACTAGAGAAGAGCCCTCTTGAAGAAGGAAGATACCTGGGTCCCAAACATTCCAGAGGGGCATCCAGAGGATGCAAGAATGACTCTTCTGTATTTTTAATGATTAAATTGTCATTTCTATGTCTGTGTCATTGGATTATGTACTTTCATTAAACTGCCAGATATTTTGAAACCCTGCAATATATCAGCATATCTTCCATGTTTGCACATTTATTAATACGTGTTTTGCAGAGATATGACACATATTATGAATCCCTTTATTTTGCTTGATCTTGTTCCTGAACATCCATTCTTGTTCTTATGGCTATCTCAGACCATCTATTAAAATTAAGTCTGACTGCTAACATGTCAAATTTCTCCCTTTTGGGAGGAAAAAAGTGCCGAAGACCACTTCTTAGCAAAGAGAAGATCTTTCTGGGTTTTGGCTCTTGTTTTGCCAGTAGTGGCTCTATCTGAGAATGGATGTTTCACTTTTTTTTTTCTCATAAAGTCTATCTCATTATTGCTTCTGCAAAGTGCAAACATGATGCTCTAAGTCTACATGTTTGTGTCTATGTCACGTTTTTTTCTAAATCCACCATGCAAACTAATATATATCCCTTTATAATTGCTTTAAAGGCCTCCCTCCTAGGATTCAGAAGATAAATTCTGTAAGGGACTTCCCAGAATATGATTACCGTGTGATTTTCTGTTTTATTCACACTTTCTTTCAGTGCTACTTAATATCCATCTTTTCTTTTGACATGGACTTTATCTTTATGAATACCAGCACACAGTCAGAGATCCTGTTGTTCTAATTCTAGAATTGAGAATTTCACATAATAGACATATTGATATCAAAATTAAATCACTTGAAGTATGTGTTTTGAGGGATTCAGAGAAAGAAATAAAGTAAATTCCCTTAAAATACAGAAATCTTCCAATGTTCATCTACTCTGGGGTTTATTAGGCAATTCCAACATTTAAGGTTTTTCAGTGAAGCTTCTGGGATACTTATGTATCCTGTATTGGGTTGATGAGTTAACTATTACTTGTGAATCCAGGGCTGTTGCAAGCACTAATCAAACACTAGAAATGGCAATATCCTTCTCATTTCAGTAAAAATTGTATACAGGTAAACATCACTGACAAAGTCATCTTCCTTCTGGACCTGGTTTGAGCTTTTTGCAGTCCTGCACTTGTGTAGTCATTAATAAACACATACCTTTTAACATAGAAAGCTGCCAACAACCTTTTGGTGTCATTTTTTTTTTCCTTCAGTTTTCTGATGTATCACTAACCATATTTCCCTTTGTTATCATTTTTTTGCTTTGTGGTTTGATATAGTTTTGTTTTGGTTGGTTGGGGGGTTTTTTATATAAAGGGTATCTTTTAATACCTTGCTCTTGCTCCGTATTTAAAATCTGGTGTGCCTATTTCTCTTTTTTCACTCTTTCCATACTTAATGTTAAGCTTTATCTAGTAATATCTCTCTCATCCTTGTGGGATTTTTTGAATTCCAATATCTGCTAATCAGCCTTCTTCTGATTATATTCAACATTGTGCTGGTTTTAGCTGGGGTAGGGTTAATTTCCTTCACAGTAGCTGGTATGGGCTGTGTTTTGGATTGGTGCTGGAAACAGTGTTGATAACACAGGGATGTTTTTGTTATTGCTGAGCAGCACTTGCACAGAGTCAAGGTCTTTTCTGCCTCTCACACCACAGTGAGTAGACTGGGGGTGCACAAGAAGTTGGCAGGGGACACAGCTGGGACAGCTGACCCCAACTGACCAAAGGGTTATTCCAGACCACAAGACATCATACTCAGCATAAGAAGTTGGGGCAAGAAGGAAGCAGGGGACATTGGGAGTGATGGTGTTTGTTATGTGTGATGGAGCCCTGCTGTCCTGGAGATGGCTGAACACCTGCCTGCCCACGGGAAGTGGTGAATAAATTCCTTGTTTTGCTTTGCTTGTGTACATGTCTTTTGTTTTACCCATCAAACTGTCTTTATCTCAACCCGTGAGTTTTCTCACCTCTACCCTTCCAATTCTCTTCCCCAGTGAGCAAGCAGCTGGGTGGGGCTTAGTTGCCTGCTGGGGTTAAACCACGACAAACATCATACTCAATTATAGTATGACTTTAAACTATACATTGGAGCTATTGCTACAGTTTTGCTTAGTTTTATTTTTTCTAGTATCCATATTAGTAACTGCAAACTTTCTTAACATTAACTCTTGTAGTTGTTACTTGTTATTTGTTGGAAATTTGTTTCTTAAACTGTATCTTTATAATTTTAGCACAAAACTCATTATATACATTTTTTTGCCACCAAGGCAGTATTTTTTCACAGTACAAGCACTGTGTTTTATTACATTCAAAAGGCATCCCAATTCCCTTTCTCTTACAGCTAATGAGCCCTCAGGTGAAATACACTTAACTTGAGTCTAATCAGTGCCTATTTGTTCTTGCTTCCAGCATTGAGGTCAGGAACTTTTGGACTTCCCATGGCACACAGAAAGCATAGGTTTGACTTACCTGATACATATTTAGGGTTGTTGAGAATTCTGGAGCATAGTCCTCCTATGGAGAAGTTTGCAGATTTGTGTTAATAAAGTCCCCTTGGTTATGCTTCACTGTTGTCTCTTTTGATGTCCAGAAACTAATCACTATTATAATATAACTCTACTATGCCTGGATAACTTCATTTATTGCATCTTCATACTCTGATACTTTTTGAATTTTATTTGACTATATCAATGCAAAGCTTTAGGTACCTACATGTCACGTGACAAACAAGTTGTATGTCTGTGGCCACCCTTTCAAACGCTAATATTGTCCTTACATTTGTGTTTTTCAGTTCTAATCATCAGGTCATAGATTCCTCTTGCTTGTTCTCTCTCTGTCCCTATGACTCTTGGATAATTGGTTTTACATTGGCCCACTTTCAATGGAAGGTATAAAAGTTATCCGTTGCTACCACTGTAAAATAGCCAATTTGCAGACAGGAAGATTATTTCCATTGAAGGTTGGAGGTGAATGTTTGAATGTCCTCAGCTGGAGCAAAATTTAACCTAAATTCCTTCATTCTGAGAACATTCTCTTCACAAACCCTTTGCTGCTTTGTCTCTTTCCCTCCCATGCCCCTTGTGCATTTTAAATGTAGGAAGTATCACCGTCTTTGGATCCTTGTTCACAGAGTTCACTGACTGCAGACCTCAAAGAACTCCTTAAATACAAAAGAGCCAGGGTTTTGGACATTTCCACTGGCACTGCATATTGCCTAGTTTAAGTTCATCCCCATCACTATGTTAGTTGCTTTAACTCCCTTTAGCCAATGTACAGGAAATTCAAGCACCTGCCTTTTATTTTTGAACACTATTTCCAGAACTAAGAACCTAATTTTAAGTAGCACAACACTGAGCACCAAGAACCCTGGTCTCCTAAATCTACTTCCTGACAGCCTAACAACCATCTATTTCCTACCCCAGACATACTGCTAGTCCCAAAGAAATGTGTCCCTGCCTAGTTCACCTGGGGACACCTAGGCCTGTAGAAAGGATTGCCAGAATAGTGTTATAAATTTAAGTTTCTTTCAGAAAATATGCAGAAAAAAGACTCTTCTTTAAAACAGTAACTAAATAACCCTATCTCCCTGCTTTTAACAGCCCATTGAGGGGACATTGAAATAGCACAAGGTAAAATCTTATCAATCACAGCGTAAAATAATGACACATCATTTGAGCCTGCCAGAGAATGGTCCTACAGTATAGTGATTAAAGCATCCATTTATAAAAATTATTTCAACTACTACATGGGTAAATATTTAAGTCAAAATTCAGTAAGGTGCTTAAGCACGTGTTTAAACCACAGACTTTACATTCAAAAAATGTGATGCACACCACACTTCTTGTCTGCACTTGAATGTTTTGCAGTTCTTGGCATGTCCATTTTACTTTGTTTTAGTGGGTCAGAAACATAGGAAAAGATTAAGTGAACCTAAAAAGCTACAGTACACAGTAGATTGGCAGTTATCTTTGGGTTGTTTTTCTTTTCCTGAGATCAAACCGAGATTCTAGAATCATAAGCATGAAGCCATGGAGAGCACAGGCTTTCATCTGCTGGACTAGTAACCAACTTCACTAGGATTTACTTGCAAGAATGAACAATTATTTGATCAGCAAGGACTTAACAGACTTCACTTACTGCCCCACTTTTAGTTGAACTGGACCTTTGTGATCATCCTGTTACAATGCTAAGTATGTTTTGACTAGAAAAAGGTTTATAATGGATTCATAACTATTTGTATAAAATGCCATGCAAGAAGTCTCAGTACAGCCTCCTCCACTCTCCGTGTGAAGAACTGGACTCTCACATTTCCAGGAGATATGCTGCTCCTGCTGACAGCCAGTCAATGCCAAGAAACTGCCTGTCAAGAAAAATTTCTGTGCAGATACAGTGAAGATTCAGAGATCAGGTTTTATAAGCTTTTTGCCATCTCCCTCCCGCCCTTCATGAAGCAGCAATGTTCTTTTAGAAAGATTTGAGTGAGAGGTACTGCCTTGCAGCAGAGCACCTGGATAGTTGTAATCTAAAATATTCCCCTGATATCAAGGCATGGCCAGACACAGGGAGTATGTCAGGGTGTCTAAATAACCATTCCAGACAACAATCTGCAAATTACCTGAGAATGGTAATACTTCCTAGAGGAAAATCAACAGCATAGCAGTTTACAAACACATTTCATTTCAGTTATTTATTTAGAAAAATTAAAGTAAAATGTTTACCCTTCTAATTGACCATAGGGAACAAAATATTTTGTGAATGTAAATTACAACTGTGATTAAAATATAAGCTGCACTTTCCTAATATTCATAGTAATGTCTGCTACAAGTAGCATTAACATAAATTCATATGTTTTCTTATCTCTCCAAAAACACATTTTTATTAAAATGAGAAGTTTATTATTTATGATTATCTTGGTGGGAGTTGGGGTTTATGCTTCTGTAAAGCATCTAAACTGTCATATTTTCTTTATCCCATATTTGCCAGGTTGCTTTCTGGTTCATTTATTTGTTAAATGTATTAACCTACTCCAGCCATTACGCACTTCATAAACAACTGTGGACTAATTGGTATTCATGTGTAGGGAGTATTTTCTCATAGTAGTGAAGTGATACAGCGAAGTTTACAACCAAAAATTTAAGTCTGAATACTAAAAAAGGCCAAGTTAAAAAATGGTGTAAGAAATATTGAGTGAATGTTTATAAAGCATTTTGGTCTGTTCTCTTAAAAGACAAGCAAAGGAACGTAAGAGTAAAGCACTGCTGATCAAACCAGTCATTCAAGAGCTATGTAATCCTGTCTCTATCTACAAGTATGCAAACAGCTTAATTCTTCCTTGAACTCCCTGTAACTCCTTAACACAGCTTAAATCAGCTTCTATTCACAAATAACACTGTCTAGCTCACTTAAAACTGGACTCCAGCTTGGATCCCTCGCCCCTGGAAGGCTGCTCAAGGCCAGTCCTGATTCCAAACAGTTCCATGAGAACCAAAAACTTAGCCAAGACTCAAGTTCTCAACAAGAGCAGTCTCTTATTGTGGTGTTTTTATATGAAAGTGTTTCCAAGCTGCAGTTTCTAGTAGTCCTTGCCTAAGCCTGTGACTTTGACCAGCACAAGCAGTGAGTTAAACACTTGAATATCCTGAGAGATGCAATTTAAATTCTTTTATGAATATGCTTCTTGCCCGGGGGCCCAACAGCATCAGCAGGCAGCAGGAGCTATCAGTGGCAAGCAGTCTCACTTCAGGAGAACAACGTCTGCATTCAAGCCCCTAAAGTCACTTTATTTTGATCCTACCTTTTACCCTGGTAAGTTGTTCATAAGACTGTCCAGCCTCAACTCCTCTGCTGCCAAAGGAGTTTTATTTTTCCTTGCCCAAAGAACAAAACCTTATGACCCCCTTCAAACATGAGGTACAACATTGTGTGGTGGCTTGTGGCAACCGCCCTCCCTCCCCCCAACCCACCTGTCTCAGCAAAGGTAAATGTGTTTGAAATGCCAAGATGAAGTCCAGTAACTTCTTGAACCACTTCTCAACAGCAAGGAGAGGGTTTCCATTAAGGGACAGGTCATCTTCTTTCTGGTGTCAAGTGATGAGTTTCCTGAGTGTATCCACACTGACATTTGCTGTTACCTGTAGAAAGCAGAAACACAGAAGAGACTCATAAATTGCCTGTTGGCTGAGTTCAGTTTTACTTCTTATCAATTGTGTGGCTTTTGCCAGTAGAAATTAATTCTGAAGGCTTTTGAACAAATATTAAATATCAAGAAAATTCCTGGTGTATAAATAAACCTTTTGGTTACAAGGAAAACCTTACATCTGTGTTTATTTTGTGCTTTACAGACACCTTCACTAAAATTCAGGAATGAAAACTTGTCTTCTTACTTTAGTTAACATGGCAGAGCATGTAGTGATATCCACTGTATTGTGCAGACCATCCTCTACAAGAAATAGATGAATATCATTATTAAAATTATCATCATATATAACAGCCTTAATCACAGACACACTACATTATATTTTTGCCATACAAGCTACAGACTAGAAAACATCTCAGAGTCTCTCTGTTCTACAAAAGGTGAACCTGTCACAGAAAAGTAAAGATAATTATTTCAAGTTAAAAGTGGTGTATTTATTTTTACACCAAATCAATTATGCATAAAATGCTGATCTTAAAAGTAAAATATTAACATATTAGCTGTCTTCTTTTCATTTTTCCTTTGGCTTGAAAATGGAGCTGATTGGGCAGGTTCATCTTTGTTTGTACATAGGCTCCAGTCAATACCACTTTCAGGTTTTTACAAACCAAAATGATGTCTGACATGTCCTTTACATAAGGGACTCTTTCTGCATCTGAGTGATTCCACAGAGATTTAAACAAAAGCCAACAGTCACAGTAAAGCTACTTTCATTTTAGGTCTGTAAGTATCTTATTAAAACTGATGTCGCATGCAGAATTTCAACAAAGGTGAATGCTTTTGAAATATGAGACTACCTAACTTCTAGGTCCTGTTCTGAGCCTAGAAAGGAGAGCATATTTCACCATTTTCCTAGACTTACAGGAAAATTCCACTAAAATGGTGCCACCCTGTGCTACAGACTTAATTACTCCTCATCACCACTAATAGAAATAGGGATGTTCCTCCATGTGACAGGCGCTGCAGTACAGAAGAAATTACTGTAAGAAGACTGGAACAAGCTACAGATAGATTTTAGAGGTACTAAGCATGAAGAAAAACATGAGTTTTGACCAAGATGAGGTGTTTCATTTAGAACCAATACCAACATAGTCGTTTGATTCACAACTGACCAGAAGTTTTGCAGCTGAAATCCATTAACAGAAGGAACTATGATTCCAAGCCTCAAAAGTGTTGAGCTGCCCAACTCCCACAGAAGTCAAGGCATCTAAATACCTACAAGGGTGATGGCCTTGTCACCTCTTAATAAGAGAAAGGCTCATAAGGCTGCTGCAGGTTAAGAATAACCAGAAGTTGCCAAAAACACAGTCAGCTAATTAACTGCTGCTTTCTGCAGATGTATTAGTACTGCTCACACCTTTGCTCCCAGATCTGCTCTAGTTGGTAGCTTCAATCATCAATGTGCTCACACTGAGGCTACATTAACAAAAGGCAGCTTGCAGGTAGGTTTTGGATTCTGGATTCATTCTGGAGCACTAACATGCTCCGGGTGCCTTTCTTACCTATATCAGAAGTGCAAGAGCCCCACGTCTTCCCAGTATGTAATCTCTGCACTCAAAGCTGCAGAAAGGTCTGCAATATAACTTCATGATTTTCCAGATGAGCCAGTGCAGAGACCAAGGCCACATGGCTTTCCCCAGAGGTTGTGCCTGTGCTTCACATGCCTGAGATTTCGCTTGTATGACTTTAGAAAGTCATCCACTCCTTCATTTAGGAGGACCTAATTTATCTTTGTGCTTCTCCTGCGCCTCGAGTTAAAAGACAGACACATTCATAATGCATGGCTTTGTGATGTGTGCTCCATGACAGCTACAGTCTGTGAACCAGGCACCAAAACTCCTTGAGAGAAGCACTTGCTGAGAGCTCAGTCCATAGCCAGTTGGACATAACGTCCTCCTCCTTTGCTCTGTGCATTACAGTGGGGAGGATACTCTTTGCTACCCTCCATCCCATAGGTTTCACTGCTGACAAACTCTTCAGCATCTGCATGTTGAGAAATGATACACAAACACAGCCTACAACTTCTTACCCTCCGAAACATCATTTTTGGTTTACATGTGCATTTAAACAAGGGAGATTGGGAAAACTTCCGATCATCTTCAGAGTCAGTGAAAAATTTAACTGGCAACTACAATACAAATGCATTTAATCCATTAGTCTACCTCATGTAACCGAGATTAATACATGCAAGGCTCAGATTTGTTCCTTCAGCATCCAGCAGTACATGTTTTCTGACGAGTCACTTTGCTTTCCTGATTGCTCTCATTACAGGCTTGGGAAAGAGTGCAAGTCACTTTTTAAAATGTACCCACTTCCCAACACTCATTTCGGAATAGCCAGAACAGCAATCCTCTTGTGCTCGCAAGCTGCAGCTCTCCTGAAACACAGATCACCAGCTGGCTCAGGAACAGGCTTTATAACCCCCCCTCTCCTGCCTCAAAGGAGCTCCAGGATGGAGGCAGAGCTGTCCAGCCGCCCGGTGTGGGCACGCTAATGGGATCATCTTAGGTGAACAATCTGTGTTCTTCACCGGCTCTGTGTCCCTTTTCTGGCCTGCTTGGAGGTTACAGCTGTGATTAAAATCTTGAGCAGAGTACTTTTCCCAGCAGATCACAATGGCTGAAATCAATAGGAGATTTTACAGTAATGCAGTAATGGTCCATATAATGAGGCTCAGGCTGGAAAATTTCCAGCAAAGACCTATGCCTGAGGAATTCTGTGCCTCTGGCTTGAAAAAAGAGTTGGGGGAAAAGGTTTCATATTCAAGTTTTTCATGGCTCAATGTAAAATGTTTCTCTTAACTTACACATTTCATTATTAGCAGTGGCTATGGAATTTATCAATAATAATGTCATTCATGGAGGCAAAGGCTGTAAATAACCCACCTAAGAATATGACTTTAAAAAAGAAGGAATGTGAAGCCCTTTTGGGTAGAAGAGATGTCCTTCTGGATTATATATGTGACACTCCAGTGTTAAAATTGGGGGCTGTGTTCGAAATACATTTCTCTCAGATCTTTCTCCGTCTCTTTGCCAAGGCTTTCAGTGAGGGTTTTATTTTTTCCTTTATGATACCCTGAGGAAATACCTCTCATGTTGGGTCAGCATCTTGAGCTGTCTACAGCATTTCCAAGACTAGCTTCCAAGGTTTTGCCCTCTGAGAAAATCAGTAGAAAGGAAGGCATGATGTGAACGTACATTAGCTGGCCCCAGTCTCCCTGTGTGGCTGCTCTTGGTGCACAGCTTGCTTCCACACTGCCTGGCCAGCTCCACTGCCCTTCATGAGCAACAGCAAAAGTCCATACACTGTGAGTGATGCACCATGGCCTAGCTCCCCTGACCAGGTGAATGTAATTACTGTTTCAATTAAAAATTGCTGCCCAAGCACAGTGCCTCAGAGCCATAGTTCCTTCCCTGTTTTCCCCTGAGTGTTTCTTTTTTGCTGGTCCATACCAATTTAAGCTCCTGGTTGCTTTTGAACAGCACAAACTGGGGAGAGGTTTCAGATAAGTCCCTTGAAGTCCTCAGAGGTTGGTCTGGGGAGCCCATGTTGTGCCCAGATGTTAATGTACAAATACTTCATGTGGAGGTGTAAGAATGGTTCTAGTGCATCCCTATTCCCTTCACCAGGGATATAGGCTGAGCTACAATGTTGCTCTTAATTAGTTTTTAGGAAACTAACACAGGTGAGATTTTTCTCACCTTCTTTCACTAATTTTTCCATAGCGAGATCTGCTGAGTATTATTTGTGATGACTTTCCTCAACAGATGAGTCCCTGGCTTGGTAGTCACCGCTGAGTGATCAATGAAAGAAATGAAAAACCAAACAAAACACTTTCCTCACCCACTAAGCAACCCCATGCAAGGATGGAAGATCTTTTCCTTATGTCCATAAATGATCAACTTGTCCCTTGAAACACTGGGCTGGATTCGATTACACTGATTGTTATTTCAGTTCATGTAACTCCAAACTACTAGTGATACCCAACGACTTTGGCACAGTGGGAATTCAATCAAACATTTATACTAAGGGGGACTATTTACTTCAGCCCCTAGAGGTACCACTTTAAAAAAATTCCCTGAATATCACTGAAATTAATATTAAGACTTTATACCCTCATGTATTTTTGAGGATTTATATATGTTGAGATATCATTTTTCCTACCACTTATCCTCTTACATACTCCCACAATATCTCATCTGTGGCATTTTCCCAGATGGGGCCCACAGCAACGTTCTTGTAGCTTTTGGCTCACTTAACATTCTCGCTTAACAAAATCCTTGATTTGATGAGGTCTTCTCTGCTCCAACGCCCAGCTCTACAGAGTGCCAGACACTGCCTTTTGCTGACATGCATCCCCGTTTGCTACATGGCATCCTCTGTGCACAGCACACCCCAAAAGCCACCATGGGCCTAATTGTCCCCTGTCCCACGGTCTCCTGGGCAAAAGGAAGCGGTGAGTGCACCCACGCAAGCCCCTGCCAGAGAAACAGCAGAAATTTGGCATTCTGCATCTGTGTAGGCAACAAGACAAAGTGAAAGGCAGCAGATAACTGAGCTCTTTATTGCTTCCCTACCATAATTTCCCCGTTTTTCAAAGGCTTTCCAAATGGAACGCCGGGGCTGACAGCCTGTGCACTGGCTTCGATGGGCTCTGCCTTAGGTTTCTATTTCTGGGTGTGAAGACCTAATTTTCAGAGGCAGATAATTTTTGAAACTGAGCCGATATCCCTTCCACTGCTCTTGATTTACATGCAATTTGTCAAACAATTAAAATGTGCATATTGTCATCACAAGGCCTAAACATCTCTTCAGCTGTTCTTCATATTCATTTTCCCATAGCACAGGTTTTCAACAAGTGAACTTGGCACTGAACAAAACCTTCTTGCCACTCCTGACTGAATGGGGCTTCCTTCAGTCACCCTGCGAATGTTCACATGTGGCATTTCATCTGATTTCATCTCTGTGTACTCCAGCACAGCCTTGAATTTTCTTCTTCAGTTCCTTCCGCCCATCATGAACTACTTTTCTTCCTTAACAGCCCCTTAACTTGTACAGGGCTCTTCTATCTAAGCCATTTTCTTACTTATCTTTCAATTGAGTGCAGTCTGTGACATACAGATTTTTTAGAGGTATCTCGCAAGCTCTGAACATTTCTTACATTGCTCAAGTCAGCAAACAGAGAAAAACACCTGCCAATTATTTCCCTCAACTAAGGCAGCATTCCTAAGTCAATCAGCATGTTCCCATCCCGATATGTAATCATCCTCTCCCTATCTCAACCTGCCAATTCGTGCTGCACTTCTGGCAAGCCAAATTGATATTTAGATACTATTGAGCATCTCTTCACATCATTGTTTGCATACAGGTGTGCCATGAGGTTTTCTTCACTTGTTACAAACGTACCAAAAATCTCAGCCACACACCCTATCCAGAACTTTTGCACAGTGGAGATAACAAATCATCTGACACTATCCCAGGAGGAACTACAAAAATGGCCACAATGGCCAAATTTGTATTCTATACTGTCACAGAATCCAGAAACTCTATGCATAACAATATTTTAAATAGTACTTTTTAAGGAAAATTTTAAAAAAATCAGGAAGAAAGATTGGGTAGTAGGAGAATGAGCTGAAATATTAGAGAATTAGAAATTATTTTCTGCCTATTAGACAGTGTTCCTTTTACATGGTATCCAACTGATTTTTCTAGGAAATGTCAACACCACAAGTGACTGCCATGTGTTCCCTGAAAATTGATACTATACTTAGGAACATAAAAATTAAAAAAAAATAAATCTGCTAATTAATGAAGAGCTTCCACTGCCAATTGCTACAGCTGAGTTCTTTACCTACAAAAATCTTCTAGGATTCTTTATTTTTTTAAAAAAAATCTAATAATAGGCATCCTAAATAATATTAGAATCTTGCAGTGCCAGTAAACCAGGAGTTCTTGGATGTGCAAAGTAGCCGTTTAGTTCCAGAATGTATGTCAAGGGAACAGCATTTCATGCCGTTTATTCAAGACAAAGCTGGCTTCTCCATCTTGAAAATTTCTCTGCAAGTCTATCTTCCATCTGTGCCTTGGCTTTGTCCTACAAATCCTAGACAGGACAAGGCACTGAACTCCAAAACTGCAATTTTTTCCTTATTTAGATGCTACCTGTCTAATAAATAGCCCTGCCCTGCCCTTCAGTGATAGTGTGTGCAGTTTCAGTACAGAAATGGATCACAGAAGACCCTATCTAGACAGTGGCCTATCAAAGCACCCACTTTACTGACATGTATTTGGTGTGTTTACAGAATACTTCACTAAGCATCTAGTTCAGACTTCCTCCTTTATGAGGTGAACACACGGCCTGGGAGAGATAGAGCCGGTCCCCCAAAGCCAAGGTCGTCGCTGCGAGTGACTATCCTGCATGGATGAAGTCCCAGCAGATCTACACATTGTCAAAATTCATACATTGTCAAAATTCAACTTTTTCCCATATTTGTATTTCATTAAAAATTACTGAAAAAACACTTATTCAGACATTGTTTTCCAAATGTGGCTTTTCTTAGTTACTGGCAAAGGTGGACAACCTTTATCTGTCTCTGGGTAGGGTGGGATTTGTTTACCCACTGAAAGGTGTTTTGAACCCTTCTGCATTTCCACTGTGCAGTGAGCTGTTCCACAGGAGGTTGCCACACATTCTTCTGGAGGTGCTTACGTTTTAGTGGTGACTGATGTAGAAAGGTCAGATCCCAAGGGTATGTAACCAGACCACATGCAAACAAGCTCCCAATGACCTCAATAGGTATCTGCATAAAGAAAAATTCTCTAGTGGGCAAGGAAAGCAATTTGAAATATGTGCCACAATACTTGTGTTCACCTTCTGCATAATCACAGAGAACCATTATTAAAACAGGAATATAGTCCTACAAAAATCAAACATGCTGGCTCCATGCCATACCATTCTGTTTCAGAGATCTCTGGTAAAAAGTCAACTTGGGCCTTTGGTTACCACACGACCACATCTGAGATAATGCAGCCGCCTCTTCAATATCTACAGCAGGATATTTTGTATAGTGATTCTGATGACAGATGTTAACCTTTTGGGATGCCCAGTGACACTGTATCATGTACCACACTGCACTAAGAAAACATCAACAGTCTCATGCACTGATTACTGCCTAACATGTCTTTGTCAAACACTTAATGAAGCACATATTGGGTCTGCTGATCTGACTGTCAATTTATTCTAAATGAATCCACATGCCAAAGGGTTTAGGTGCCAAAAACTGGAAGAGCTTTCAAGCTGATTTTTTTTCCAGTCCTGACCATGATAGCTGCATAGCAATATGCTACCTGAAGTAATGGTTGCTTGAAAAGTCAGAATACCAGGTAGTTTGAGATCATAGATTTCCATGACTTTCCCTGAAATCACTCTTTGGCTCAGCCACAACACACAGAAATTACAAGCCTACAAGATCCCTTTTTATATTACAGAGCACAGGTATTAATTTTGTTTTGTAAGCATAACCTGGGACCAGTAAGGGAAAATGGTAATTATATTATTTGTTTGGGTTTGTTTTGCTTCTGTCCCTGTTTTGCACAACCCGTGTGTAGCTGAACTAGCAAAGCTTAAGAGGGAGTAAGGACCCCAAAACAAGCATCATGAAGGAAAAAAAGGTTGTTTCATTAGGAGTACATCTATTTTAGGATCTTCCCATTCCACTCCTGAACTCACACTCTTCTAGCTACTCTGTTATGTGGCAAACCAAACCCGCCTCCTTGACCTCACTCTAACTGAAGGACAGTAACGGGGGAGAGGGCAGGGAAGGGCATGAATATACAAAGGCTGCCAGGAACGTGAGAGGCCAGGATTTCTTAGGACAGAAATGAAAAGATAAACTAATTATCAAGTGTGAAATTGATAAATGATAAAGCAGACATCATTTAACAGTCCTAGTGTTGAGCACAGATGTTCTGTATGCATGTACGAGGTGCCACTGCTGGGCTTTCTACTGCTGCTCTTGCATCCTCGGATCATTCCTGCTGTAAGCAAGGGCAAGGCATTTATCCCAGCCACTGGCTTTTCTTTTCTCATCGATTAAGGGAAACAAGGTCAGCCACCCCAATCTGGCCTTTAAAGCAGAACTGCCCATCACTCAGAGCCTCCAGAATCATAGGACAAAGGTCCTTTAAAGTCCCCTCTGATACAATCAAGAAGGAATTTGTATATCCCAGAGTGAAGATATGGGGTGAAACTGGGATCTCCAAGCACCTTAACTGATCCCAGCAACCCCATTGTTAAGAATGCTGTCAGAGGGCCTTGGCCCACCCAGACAGTAAGCAGTTGTGGATGAAAGATCTCCCTCTGGACTACATCATGCTTGGCCACTGAACAGAGTGGACTACAAGGAGTTTTCATGGAACAAACACTGGAGAAGCTAACATTGCATGGATCAGGCCCAGTGTGATAAAGGAATCCTTCTAAAAATGTAATAAATGCCTGCTCAAATGCCATTCAAATCCCTGCTGCATGTTTAACACTAGCCCATGCTTATTCCAAATCTTCATTAAAGTACTTCAGGGAAAGAATGGCCCCTCTGTAGCACTTAGGGCTGGTCATCGGAATGACCCTGATAACCCAGACTCATAAATACATGGATGTAATAAACACACAAAATAAAAAGCTTGCAAACTCATGTAAAGAAAAAAAAAATCCAAAAGGAAGACTCATTTATAGGACAAACCTGCCAAAGTTACATTAAAAGACTCATTTAAACTGAGTGAAATCAGGAAAACTCCAAAGTTGGGCCAAAACATCATCTGTCACTTATCCTCTTGTACCTGTGCATCACAGATAATGGTGCCTCTCTTAGACAAGACTCTGAACAGTGGGTGACCTTATGTACCAAGTGTGCTGCAATAACTAAGTACAGCAGGGGTGAATTGAAGATGACATTTCAGCCTTTAACTGAATTTCCCACATTTCTTCAATTTATGCCAGACCCTTATGTTATTTCAACTTATCTTTTCTCTGACAGCATACAAAGCTGGAGGTTCAGAAACTGTTACTTATACACACACATAAACATGCACATACACACATCGATCGGTTACTGTGTGGCAAAATTATCTGCACAATCATTAAATATTTGTATGCAAAAAGACTTGCAAGAACTGCTCTTTTCCACACAGGAGCCCTTTGCAGCCCTTGACCAAGGAATTCTGGCTGCCCAAACACCTGGACTGATGCTGTACCATTAAGAAGAGTTAATAATTTTGTAAATCCAGCAAGCAATTGCAAGTCACTCCACTTATAAATAGCTTTTTGAGGGGGTTTTTTTGGGGGTTTTTTTCTTGTATTTTAATGCACTATTTTCCAAATAGCTTTGTTCAACAAATGTACAGAAAATATTGGCTGAATTGTATATGAACCCTGCTGTAGTTATGAGAGTGACTTTCTCTAAGCACAGAATAATAACAAAAGGAAAAATAGAAAGACTTACTTTACAGACAACCATTGCAGGAAAAAAGCTAATTTTTACAGAAATGGTTCGGCACTGTTAGCATGTTTGCACATTACACACCTTGGCTGCACATCAGCTGTTATTGGATAGCAGAAGCTGTATCCATCTGTAACTTTCATTAAAATAGAATGCCACTGCATAATTGTATTTGGATTTTTTAATTTAATTTTTTTTTCATAGAATAACAATAAATTTTTCTTCCTTTCTCTGTTGAAATACATGCTATATGTGAAAACTGTGTTTACATTAAAATATGGGTGCGCAGCATCAAAGCATAGCATGGAAATTAAGCATGATAAAAACAGAAGAGGAAGAAACTGAAGCATCAAATGGCTTTTACTTGATATGTCTGCCAGTCATAGCACCACCAAATCAAAAAAAACCCAAACCTAGAAGAGACATGTCTGTTTCATAAAAATATACATATAAAACATTTCCATATTAAAACTACATAGATATGTAATTCCAAAGCAAATATGGATAATGAGTCTTCTCCTTGTTGCATAGAACAGACTCCTCTAGGAAGGCTGTAAGTGAACAATTCAGAAAAAAGCTCTCTACTTCAGGTAGTGCCTAGTTACTAAAAGAATTGCCTTAATGTCTTAGCCTTGATGACAGAGGAGTAGCAGGCAGACAATACTTCACATTTTGAGCTTCAGTCACTCTTGGAGCTGGCTCAGTTACAAGGAATAATTCTGATTCTCAGCAAGTTTAACACATTTTCATGCAAGAAATAATTTACTCTGTTGCACCCCCTAGTGGGATTACTTTATAGTAATCAGATTCTCCCTATTTTGTTATTTTTCTATTCATAGAACACACGTTAACTAAAGAGAGATACAAAAGGATGTACTTATGTTCCCAATTTAATTTGCTTCAAGGTTAACTGACGTTTCTCTTTTTTGTTGGTGGTTTCCAATGAGTAGTAAGGCACGTAACACACTGTGATACATACACATTTAAAACAATAATGAATTTCAGTTTCTGGTGTTTGAGCTAGATTCTATTTTCAGTTTAAACCCAGAGTAGAAATATTTCCTATCCCAAGAAAAATTACTCATTCTTTTTTTAAGGTCAAGCCTTATGTGTAATAAGGAGAGATCCAAAGAGAGGAGGAGAAAATGTGGGTTTGGTGCATTATTAATGCTAGCTATCTTAGATGTCTTCAATAAGTTTTTGCAAATTGGCAAATGGCAAAAAGTCACTGTGTTATTAACATCATTATTTGACTTTGTGTCTATGTTGTTCCTACCTCAAAGAACTTACCACGGAAAAAATCAGACCCATAATAGATGAAGCAAAAGGTGAAGGTAGAGAATTACCAGGACTCAAATCATAGAAAGATTTAATTTACTCACCTTTGGCTGTTGGGCTGATTGTGTTCCCATTGCAAAGAGATATTTGTCAGTCATATTAGCAGGAGCCAGACATGGCTCACAGGTTCAGCGTGGTCATTATGAACACTTCACACAAACCACATACATAAAGCATTTGGGAAAACAGGCCTGAGTGTTGTGTTCACATCAGCAACACCTTGATAGGATATAGGTCTGGTAACAACAGTTGAGACCTGCATCCCTGCTTCAGCTTCCTCATGACAGATACAGAAGTAGAGAGGCATAAACACATCCTCAAAACCCCAGATCTGGCCATTCTCCCAGCACAGGAGCAGAGGAGCACAGACAACTTTGCTTTCACTGGAGACACCTGCCCTGGCCTAGACAGCATGTGAAGAGCAGACTCGAGAGCTGGTGTAGGTTAGTGACTAGTGTGTGGTAGACAGTGCCACAGGGCCCCTGGAGATACATCTCCCCTTTCCCACAGGCAGGAAGGTCTGTTCAGTCTTGCTAGAGCTCTCACCCTCTAAGGTTTTTCAATGCACATACAAAGGTGTATAGATAATCCCAAATTGCCTTCCTCACGGCATGATGATTTAAAATATCAAGGCACTTCCAGCAAGTCCTGACATCAGATGGCAAGAAGGAGCAAACAAAGAGGTCTAAGCTTATCTTTTGTGCTTAGATGTATTTTATAACAGAGTATAAAGGAAATCAATATTCCCATCATAAATCTTGCTTACTCTCCTTATAGGGGTGATGGCTGACTTCCACGTGAAAATGTCAGAATAAAAGCGCTTTGCTCTCCAAGAGACTTTGGTTCAATCAGCCATAATACAGCACAAACAACTCTAATGTAAATAAATGCACTGAGAATGCAAATATCCACAGGAGACAGGACTGTTAGAGCCCTCTTACTTCCATCGGCAATATCTATCTACTGCCTCAGCAGACACAGGAACATCTCCTGGTTGCTGCTCACCAGAATGAGCACAGGCTTTATAATCTGATGAGCGGTGATTTTTCTCTCATTCATTAAGATTCAAAATGGTTTCTTTCTACTTCCTTGCATCCCCTTAGATGGTTGACCAAAACATAAACAAGAAAAACCATCCGTATTAGTCAGAGAGAGCTGGCTCTGGCTCGCTGCCTGTGTAACTATGATAATAAGCCATTCTTAAAGCATTATCAATGTAAGCCGCCTTGGAATCCACCCGCGCTTCAGAAGACATGAATCTGCTCTGGCGAACCCTCATGACGCAGCCATTCCTCTTCTGCTTCCCCGTGGCTGACACAGATCACATCAAATCCATTATGGCCAAAGAGATCACAAATAACTTTTGCAATTTTAGCTATAAATGTGTTAATGGAACTACAATTTATACGCTTCAGATTAAGGAAGAAACGTCGCTAACAAGTAAGCCGAGGAGGTCATTACCATTTCACATTAATGAATTACCAATAAATTATTTTGAGGAAATTGCTTCATTGTGAAACCAGGACACTGGAAAGAACAATATTATGTATATAAAATTAAATTCTGGCAAATCTATCTGACAGACAATAAACCTGGAAAGTATGTATTTCCAATAATGGGCATTTGTAATTCACAATAATGTTATCCAAATAATGTATCTGAAATGAGAAGAAAACACCAGTGAAGGTTTTGTAGGGAAGTGTTGATAACAGAGGTAACAGGATGAAAAGAATAAAAATAAAATTGCTTCCAGTAACCTGGTGGCAAAATCTAAAACACAGTGTCATCAATATCCATGACATCTCTGAACAGAGTCATCACAATGCTAAAAAAATCCTATTTCATTTCCTCTGCTAAGGTAAGCCCTACGATCTGGCACATCTCTTTCTTGTTATAATGTTGTCAGTAGGTGCAATTCACAGGACAAGGACTGTGTGTTACTTACGTCCTACTTAAGCCTACATTTACTCGGGGTGTGTACTATAATCTGTTACACATAACATTTAGAACATTGGTATTTTGTTAAACATGATTTTGATCCAAATCTTAGAGGCGTTTTATGATTTCAGTGATGCACATGTAAAAAATGAAACCCTACAATACCCTAAATTTGAATTTAATTTTCCATACCAGAGGGATTTCTTTTAGTGTTCCTCATTTCCTTACACTCGTGCTGATATTAACACCTGTACAAACTGAGTGTAAAACGCGATCAAATCACAATTCCCCAATCACATCAGCGGTGGTATTTTGCACCCGCTTGGCACAGATGCAATTTATTATATGAGATTAAACACAGTGGTGAATCAGGCCTGCTGTATTTAAAACAATAGCGCAGTCTTTCACCTGCAAATACCACCACCAGGTCTAGGCAACGATGGAAATGACCTTTTGAGCACGTCCTAAATTCTCATGGATTCCTATAACTATTATCAAGTTACCATGTGACTGAAAGGCGCTGTTTAGAAGCAACCCAAAAATAACAAGGTCATTATAAATCAGGCTAGAAATGCACAGGTATGGCCATGTCAGAAAGATGGCACGGGGCATAGCTGTTATAGACGTCTTGGTTTTGACAATACTAAATATATGCAAAATATAACGGAGAAATATTTTTAAAATCATGAGGGCGTAACTCCATAACTCTGTAAGGAAATACTGTAACCCCAAGCCTGCTAATTCAAAGGGGAAAACAAGAGAGCTTCCAACTCTGAAAAAGACACTTCACAGAAAGGTTCCCTATGTAACACAAACGTTGTCTGTAATGTGGAAACTATATAATGGAAGAATAAATTATCAGCAAATTAATTGGACATAAATAGAATGCTCTTATGTGTTTGGGTTTTGCTGTCAGCAGCTCAGCACTCAGAGCTGATCACGGGTGTTGTTTTATTCAATCAAATAAGACCCTTTATATTATAGTGTTCTATATTCTGTAACTAGAACGATTATAATTTGAGCTGAAGCAGTTATCTTTACTACCTTGTGAATACAATCTGAAAGAGTTACAGAAAATGCTGATATACTTAAGATGACCTTCTTTGGTTCAGTGGTGTTACAGGCACACATTTTTTTCTTTTTTTGTTACTAGGAAGGAGAAAATTACATTGGGCTAAAATGAATACTAATGAAACTCCTTAGTTAGCTTTCTTTGTGATAAGAATAAAAAATTGGAGCTATGTTCCTCTAGAATCTCAAGCAATTTTTGCCCTTTATTCTGATAGAAAGATTACTGACAGTAGAGAAGGAGAGCAAAGTAATTTCATAAAATATCTGCATTTTTAAGAATGCTTTTGTTGCAAAAATGTTGGTGTGCAATTTCTTCAATCTACTTTTAAGGCTGTAAAGAAAAAGTACCTATTTGTTCTGCACTGCAACAATGCCAGCTGCATTCAATCAACTAAAAAGCTGCAAGCCATAAACCTTCCTCCACAGCTATAGAAGAAAAAAAGGCAGGGCCATAAAAATTCATCAGGATAATGTAGAGATGAGGCGCGTTTGAATCACCATCCCTGCAATCAACCAATCACTCATCCTGTGGCATTTACAGCACATCTCATTCCCCTGTTCCTTAAGGACAATTGATTTTCCTGATTCCATTAGCATAACGGCAAGGAAAATGACTGCAGTGCAATATTTCTGGAAACTTCCAACAAGTATGCTGTGTGCTGGAGTGTGACCATAATAATAAGCTACCTAGCTAGCAACTGCGTGTGCTTCTGCTGCTGCTGCTATGGTATCACATCCGAGGGAAAAGGACACAGACTAAGCAATTTTGGGTTCACGCACAGGAAAAAAAAATGTTTTCACAGAATATAAACCAAAAACTCACTTAAGCAAATAAACATAATTTCAAGGCAGGCTGATCAGTAGGCAACATCTAGCAGGCCTTGAGCATTATTGTGTTATGGTTAATAATTCCATTTTCTGAAACATTAGTAATACTTCAGCATTCCTCGATGGCTTTTATACTCCTGGTTTTGCTTAGGCTTAAAACAGAAGAAAATGAAACTTTAACGCCACACTTTTCTTATAAATATACAAGAAGAATGCATCAATGGATTCCCCAAAGAATTTACAACCATTCACAGCATTACACAGTCATCAGCACTAAGCAGGGGTCTCCACATTTCTCAGTTTTCTCTTTAAGTTCAATGATAATATCCACACTAGCTTAAATTATTCAAGATGATGAAACTTTATTGGTGAACATGCACTGCCTAAATTTAAAACTGTACATTATTATCTTCCCTTGTAAATGTATTTTAAGGATGTGTTAAGCTTTTTGAAGTGTAATTCAGAGACTACTGTATCTCAAACAACATAAAATACTTTTCATCTTGTGAAGGATCCTTTAGACTTCTAAGGTCCTATCTGTTGTACATTTTTAAGTCCCTTTATAGTTTCAAACCCAGTGGGTTACACATGTTAAATTCAATCCCTAAATTGAATTCAAAGTTGATAGGAGCCTGCCTGCAGAACTAAGAAAAGTCTTCCTATTATAAGTACCAAAAGTCAATATTTTTAACCCCTCACTGACATGCTTTTTTTCTTGTACTTTATTCCTGGGAATATTCCAGTATTATAACAAGGAAAAAGAAGATAAACTTAATTTCAATCATATCCTGTGGCCTATCAGCATGGTCCAGATTCCTAAAAGAATTTTTACTATTGTGCTTTTTTACTGTTATTATTTTACATCCTATAATCTCTATTCATAAATATGGATCATTCTTTCTAAGCATGGTAGAAACATAAAACTGTTACAGAGAACTTAAAACTTACATATAAAAATAGATTGAAATAGACAGAAACAAAAGAAGACGGAGAGGTGTTGGCTCACAAGACTACAAGTGTCCCTGTACAGCAGCAGCCTCTCTGATGGAAATAACTTCTGGCATTTTACAGTGACGGGTGGATGGAAAAGGACAAAGTTTGGAGTAGGTGACAAGATTCGGTGTGGAAATGGTAGTTGAATTTTTACTTGCATATGGTAACATTGAAGGATAACGTTACTCAGACAACCTCAGAGAGAGCACCCTGACTACTCACAGGCACAAAACTCCCTTGGGTGTTCCAATGGTGCACACTGACCCTGCAAATTTGACTGGATGCAACAGAACAGAGTGTACAGAAGTCTCATCCTGACACCCAGCAATGTGTCAGAACTGTGAAGATGAAAAGGAATTGCAGCCAGTAAAAGCACAATTACACAGCACATTGCTGGATCACCCATTCACCAGTGTCAGACAACATACAACTGATAGCCCCGCTTCATGCCTTGGTAGGAATGAACTCATAGCAGTGAGAAATACCCAAGAGTGATTCCTCTGTAAATCACCATCAGTATGAGATTACCAACAGAAACGCTGCCTTCTGCACAAAAGCACCCCATTATCCAAGTGCCAGGCAGGGTACCCTATGGGGTATGTCATGGACCCTCAGAGAACAAGTCTTGAACACATAGGAAAAGGACCTACCAGAGCCCATGTCTCAGGACTGGACCATTGTCCCTGCCATACTGATGCCAGCTGCTCCTAAATAGAGTGAAGTCTTGTGCTCTACTTCAGTTCCTGCCCAAAACTTCAGCAAAAAACAATGTGGATGAATGAATCTGCCCCTCAAGCTCAGCATGCTGCACCCAGTGTTTCCTACTTGACTGGTTTCCACCCTCTGATTAATAGCACAGGCAAAGCAAGCACAATTTTGGATTTGCTTGAAACAATTAGCTTTCAAGAAAGACTTCTGTCATCAATTCTGTCTATCTTACAAAGTCAGAAATTCCCTTGATATGCTGTCCGTGTCACTATGCTAAATAATAGCAACTATTCTTAATTAAAAATGATCACTGGGTGTAGCTTTCCATCTTCATGGCAGTCTACAAAGAACCACAGCACAGGGATCGTAATGAAAGAAATAAGCCCAAATCTCCCTGAGTGTCTGGCCTCCTACAGATACTGATGTTCTTTTCTTACACATGCATCATAAAAATCCAGTGTCTCCAAAAACCAAGGGTTTGTTTTCGTTGCTCGCAGTGTGGTATTTTGCCCACCCAGATTAGCCCATTTTGGCCCTGGCTGGTGTTTAATTTCTCCTATTTACATCTCAGCCTAATGCTTTACATATTGCTTTAAATCTGTCAGGAACCAAAGCATTTTACAAGCTGAATGCAAATGTCAAATAACCTTTTCAACGGAAATAAAATGGCCTAAGAGACAGGTCGTGGGCTCCTATTCCCAGCAGCTCTGAGTTCACAGCCCTGGCTGACACTTACTTAATGTAAAGGTTTAGGCAAATGACCTAGCTTCTCCCTGCCTCAATTTTCTCCTGTATATAACAAGGACAATGACATACCATTGCTTTTCAGAAGCCTTATCAATGATTAGTTGATATTTGGGCAGCAGTGTGACACCACGGTCAGTCTCTTTAAGAGATTGTCTGGGGCAGGAGGAGAGAGTCCATCCGCTCAGTTTCTTTGACATGCACTTCTGAAAAACAAGGTACTAAATAACTGCTGAGCACCTATTTGTCACCCAGAGCCTGCTTAACAGAGAACAGCAAAATACCTACTTGATATAAAAAGAAAAACATGGGATCTGAATCTCTGTCGCCCACTGTCAATTTACCCCACAAAAATATCCCCAGCTTACTGGCATAAGTACCACACGGTGCTCCCAGTGATCATCAGCACAGGCCTTCCCTGGGCACGTTCTGCAATTACAGCAACAGTGAGGGCAGCCCCACAGCCAGGAGAACAAGGAGATATCCACTACAGGAGGATTGTTGGGGGTCTTAGAATTAGCACAGAACCTTTACAGGTGCTTCCCCCCTAAAGTAGATTCAGCCTGCTGAAGAGGATGAGGAAGCTCATGTTCTCTAGCTGCAAAGGGCTGTTGGAAGCCTGCATGATTTAGAGCCTCCTGGATGGATGTTACACAGGGGCCAACATCATGTTATCCCCAGAGTGGAGCACAGCACCACAAAAGCAGCTCAAAGCCACCCATTCAACATCCTCTTGACTTGTGATGGGCCCTTGTTGGTCAGCACCCAGGATCAGGGCCACAAGCAGAAGGCAGGTTCAGTGACTTAAAATTTAGACATCACAAACACGAGATTTTTTCAAAATAGAAGCAGGCCAACGTAAAGAGGATGGAGTATTTTGTGGGGTTTTATAGTTGGTCAGGAACTCAGCTTTATAGCTCCTCTGAAAAACAGCACTATCAGCAAAGGCACCCTACAGTTTGAGGGCATCAGCTCTAAACTAACTCAGAGGGAAATGCAAATCTATTAAGTCAACACCAGTTGTCTCTGACCTATTTAGTCTTTATCTGCCCACAAGCTTATTCTGATTTACTTAAAGCAGTTTATCTAGGATGAGCTAAGCCCCTGTTACTAATTGGCAAGCACCTTGTTTCATGTTGGCCTAAATGTCTTAAACTCAGCTAAAAAAGTCTAGTTTAGAAAGATCAAAGTGTCTACACAGCTATCCACACTGCTTTAACTAAGGTATTTTTTTAAATTGAATCTTAAATTAATCTACATTAATTGAATCCTTTTAATTAAGGTGTATACTTGAGCCAAAGATACTGTCTATTTGTGTGTTGACCAAAGACCTGGTTAACCAGAATGATCCAAAGAAAATTCACTGGGCAAAAGACACCTCACTTACCAAATGTTTCTTTTTCTTTTTTGCTTCCAGACATCAGAACCATAAAGCCTCCAGGTCCACTGAAGTGTGCTGAACCTTGATCCATAAGTGCTGTCACACAGAGTGAAAATGAAGTACATGAGAGCATGAATAATATATATCACATTGCACTACATAGCTCCGTGGCATGCAAATGTCAAGAACTGGATCGTCAGCACAATATTCAGTCCAGTTCACAGGCTGAATACAGTATTAGGTGAAGTTGTTTATCTTTTTAATTCAACACCAAAAATGTTCCTCGGGCAAATTAATGGTTAAGGTCAAAATAGTGAGAAATACCCACTACCTTTAAGAGCCAAACCAGCATCAGCCCCAGCTGGGCCAAGGAATCCTGGCTCCAGTATAAAGCCATCTGTCTCACCAAGACTGATGTTGAGCAGACAAGATGTGCTTCTTTCTTTCTGACTCCTTGCTCATGTTTCCCAAAGCTGCTGGTAACAGCTCCACAAACTTCTGTATTGGCTTTCTCACTACACACCAGCCCCTCCTAGATCCTTTCAAATCCCCCAGCAACAGCACTCCTACCCACATGAGGGCTTGGGGGTAGAAAAAAACAGCAGAGTAGAAATTTTCAGAAAAAAAATATGGGAGAGGAGGCAGGAGAGGTTCCATATTTTTGCTGTTGCTTGTTTCTCTGATCTGATTTCTTCTGACTCCCAGCATGTCTTGTTCCTCATCCCAGCTGTTCCTGTAACCATTGCTTATTCCTTGCTAACATGAGTACTCCCAGCTTGCAGGGAAAGCTGACTTGGGGGGTGAGCAATATTAAGCCCCACACCATGAGAGGTCCCAAATTATGTAGGTACACAAGCCACAACATGTTAGAGGAAGGAAAAGGGACCCATGACCTCCTACAAGTTTAATGCTACTCTGGTTGCAAGAAAAGGTGTTCTCTCTTTCTCTGTCACCTCTCAGTCACTCTGTGAACAGCTGCTCATATTTTATCTTTCATTGGACATGCTCTTAAAACAGGTTCATATGCACAACGTTGACCTGCAGCTCCAGCATCTACAGCTTCCTTTCAGCTGTCGGAACAGATTCCATATTCAGGGACAAATTCCACCTGGTCCTCTGTGAGTGCCAAGGGAATTCAGAAAGAAAAGTCAGTGGGGATCCCTTATACATGTGGTACATGAAGTACATGATTTGTAAAGGAGCAGGGCAAACTCAGAAGTCTCCAACCCTCCACCACATGCTATATATGACAGCAGGGCTTGCAAGATCGGTATAGAAAGAGGGGACCAGGAGAGAAACACTGTTGAGATGACCAGGTGTCCATCACCTTCTACCTTGACCTAGACAAAACTTCTCCATTTAGAAGATGTCTATCCCTGGAGAATAGACACATTCTTCAGGAAAAGACCTCCTATTTTCCATTTGTAATGTGCATTTTAACAGCTTTAAATTGCTCTGCACATTAGTCAGGTGCATAATTAATAAATAATAATAATAACTTGATGCCGGTTCCATCTGGCATCCGCTGGAGAGCTTAGTCCTCAGTGTGGTTTGGTAATGCTCTCAGCACTTACCAGTCTGACTCTATCAGGCCACTCTAGGGCTGGTGGTAAGAGACAGTCTGGGCAGCACAGGGGAGGGGTTTGTTGTTCAGAAGGCTGCTAGATTTATTTAGTATCATATAAAAGCCCTTAGAAAAAACTTCTTCCTTTCTCTTAACTGCCTGCCAAGAAATTACTTGGGGGAATGGGGAAAATGCTCTTTAAAAGGCTATTAAATGTTATTGTTAAAAGAAAAAGGTGCCCATAATGTAATGCCTTCCCCAGAGCAGTTCTTTCCTCTCCCCAGAACAGCATCTCAGATTTCTGTTTGTTTTGCACTACCAAACTGAAGTTGACACTATGGCTCCTGATGAATTGGTGCTTGATGTCATTGCCAATGCTAATAGTTCTCCAAAAGGAGACTATCTGGTTTTATAATTGCAGCAGCAGCTACATCAGGCACTCATAAAAAATAACCCTTTCATTATCTCAGAGGAAGAAAACTCCATTTTTCCTTCAAGTATTTGGGTGAGAAAGTTGGTTAAATAACAAAAAACTCCTGATCATTTATCATTGCGTATACGAGGAGAGTGATCACATTACCTCTAGACAAGGACTGACCCTGTGAAGATGGAAGTTTGCAAGAACGGCTCTTTATCCTGTTCAGGACTGCCCAAGGTCATGAACATTACAGGCTACTCCAGACCAGAACTTCAATGCAAGCTTCCAGTGTTATTTTTAATCATTGCCTCCCTCCATCATGATGTCTGGGGAAATCTGGGTCTGATCTGAGGCTTGTATTCCTGGTCCTATTGAGCAAGCTATATACCAAGGAGATTATTCAAACTACTATGAGCACTGCTGAGCTCACCAGTAAGAGAGCAAGCCTGGAATTTGTAACATTTGCCTGTTTTTTGCACCTAATATGAGTGTGCATAAGCACGCAGGTAGTACATAGATACCTACACAAAAGCCAGAAAGGGTTTTTTCCTCCTAATCCCAGAACTCAGTGCCCATCCTACAGCAATTGGTGAGCTGGCACCAGCTCCAGCACTTGACTCAGATTGGATCTGAATTTATTACACTGATTTTAAGCAGACCAGAAACTATAGCAAGAAAAAAAAAAAAAACAGAAGGCCTGAATTTCACGTCCTTGGCACTGATCTGACAACAGGCATATCTTTTTCAGCACTGGTGCTGCTGTCTCACTGACAGAAAAGTAAGAAGGAACTGATTTTTCAATTATTTGGTTTCAAAAGCCTAGTAATGTTTAAGTCAGCGCTTGCTGTACATACAGCCCCCAGGTGACATCACAGCTTTGAGGTTCAATGTTGAACGTGAAGTTATTACAGTGGGTGGGGAAGAGGGAAGCAGTCATTTTAAAAATCAGACTGACAGCCAGCACTCTTGAGTGGCAGTTACCAGCAGCTGTCCTGGCTTTGAACTGTAACAGTTTTATTTAAAGAAGTTAGATCAGGAGCATAAACTCCCCATCCCACTTTAAGCTTTTTTAATAAAAATTCAAAGTGAAGAGTTGTCATAGCCCTGAGTAAAAGCAATCTAAAGAGCTACAGCTGGCTACAAGTCTGGAGAAAGGAAATTTTCTTGTTAAATTTCCAGCAGCAGTGGGAACAAAATGAGAAAAAGGGAAGGGGAAAATAAAATCAGAAAACCTGGAGTGGGCAAAGGGTCAAGAAGAAAAAAAAAGGAGAGGGGCTAGTTCATTTTGTTGTTGTTAGAGGACATATATTGTTAGCAGTACGTTGCCTGCCACTCGTGTATACAGAAATACTGCTAATGTCAGTATACTCGAATGAGCAAATTCTGGCAGCCCTTGAACCCTCCAAGGGTGTAAACAGATTGTCCCAATTCCAGCACACAAGAAAACCACAGAGATACTCTCTATCAACATTGCCACTGGGATGTCAGCTAAAGGAAGAAACTCCAGCCTGATCTCAGAAATCAATCTTGCTTTGTCCTTTCCCACCCTTCACCGAGGCTTGTACAACACAGAGCAGTGCGAGTGGTCTGTGCAGATGCTTGTAGGATGGGATGGAATTACCTGTTCTGGGAGTGGAGATGTGAAGTTTGAATGGGTATAAAATCTTCACTGTGAAATACTGTATGTTAAAAAAAAGAGAAATAATGAAACCCTAGGGTTATCCCTTTAACAACTCTTATACTTATTTGAAAAACTTAATCGGGAATTTTTATTACTCCCAAATAGTGTTTTAAAATAAAAACCAATCCCTTTCAAGCCACCTTAGGTGTACACTGCTGTAAGTTGCAGAGGGAAGGCATTCTTGCAGACAGTGCCTCCTAATCCTGCCAGGAGTTGGAGTGGGGGCAAGGAAACCTCCAGGGTAAAATAATGGGAGCAGAGGTCCTGTAGGACAAGAAGATGATGAATTCCAAGGGAGCAAGAGGAGCAAAACATCAGAGGAAGAGATTCTGGGTTACGGAAGCAGAACGGCAGCGGAAGGGAAAGTCTTATGGGAAAACAGAATAGTAAGAGAGGTGAGGCATAGCAGAGGAAAGCAGAGTGGCAGAGCCATAGGGCCAAATCTGTAGATAGCTCTCGAAATGAGAGGAAAAAAGTTGCAGTGAAAGGAGGATAATATAAATGCAATGAATCCGAGGGAAGGTTGTCTCTAATAAATTGCAATATGAACTTTACAATCAGGAAAAATTTCTAAGACAGGTTTTTCCATACGTCAGAGCTGAAGCACCATCAAAAACTGCTTGAGATTCACTCCTGGTGTTGAGAGTCACAGTTTACTGTGTCTAGGTATCCTTCAGTGTCTATGTATAATATTCACCAGGTTCTTGTACTATGCCCACCACTGGTATCTGGGCCACCACAAATCAGAACTAAATTGAGCAGCTGCTCCTGGATCAGAACAGTAAAAGTTCCCATTTCACTCCCTATTTTCATCTACACAGTTTTCTCTGACTTTCCTCTTTCAAGGAAAGGTTATTTTCTAAGGTATGTCTCTACATAAAGGTCACTGGTTTTGGAAGCTTCAGCAGAAATGATTTCAATTCTTCTAAGAAAAGGCAGAGAGAAATCTATAAGAAGAAAAAAAATATCCAGCCTTTAGGTTTTTTTAAACAGGTGTGAAACCAAACTAATCACCAAAAAAAGATGAATTCTGAACTGAAAATTAACTCTGCTAGGGAAAAGCGTCTTTAGGTATTCAGGCCAACACTGGCTTTGATTTGTCCAAGTTATAAGCCTATTACACTATAAAGCATGTTTAGTCTGACTCTTTACTAACCCTTTAAAACTAAGTGTTAAGGAAGAATCCATTTTACTACAACTGGCTAACTTAGGATAGCAGCTAAAGAGTGTCATGTGTCACCATCCCGAATCAGCTCAGAATGAGCTGACATGAACACTGCTGACAGCAAAGCCTGGGCAGCTCGGGGTGCAGTGCAGACCTGACAATCCAGTTAACTCCTTGGACAGGTCTCACAAGTCATGCTAAGGTCTGCTTTGCCACCAGTGAATGTTGTTGTAGGCCCAAACTAACAAACTCCTGGTTGAAGATGTGCAGCGACAGTACAGACACAGAGTTTGCAGGTGAGCGAGGAATGTGCCAGCTGCACTGGCAGGTTCACTACAGGGCAGAGCTGAGGTTACTTGTGTAGCCCAGCTCTTGAGCTTTGAGACTTCTGGTTTTGACTCTGCCTTGACTTTGAGCTCAAGTCAAAGATTACATGTGCACTGATCTTCTGACCTTTTACTTTTGTGCAGTGTTACACAATGGGTTCAAAAGATAAATTCTCTGTCTGTACCCTATGTATGAATATATAAATGGTTATCTATCTAGATACAGACCTAGATATGAGGCTGAGGAAGACACCAGCACATGTACAGCAGATTACAGATAATTGCTGTTCATTTACTGATCCTTACCCCCCACAGAACTGTGTAAGTTAATGAGCTCTGAAATATGAGTTTCAAAAAAAACTTTCATTTCAATAATATTATACACCCTCGGGCTCCTATTAAACTTTTTTGCAACAATAACATTATTCAAACTAACATTCATATGTGAATTACAGGGATGCTGCACCACAGGAAAATGCAGAGAAAATTAAATAGAAAAGAAAGCACAGTTTTTAGTCTGCTAGTTACCTTAGCCACATTCAAATTAACAGGCAACAGTTCCTAGGGTTAGGTGAATGGTCTCCAATAAAATCAGAACCTGCCTGGCCTTCTACCATATACTTGAAAGGAGCAGCTGGAAAACAGAAATATCACAGGATTAATTTCTCAGAATTTCTGCCCTGCTCAAAATGTAACAAGCACTGGCCTTCTTGATTGACTTTCTATCAGATTATTAATCTTATTACACTCCTAAACAGATACACACTCACACACTGCTCATCATCAAAATTAGCACCAGAAATCCCAAGGCTGGCCTTGACCCAAGCCCACACGTGACCCAAAGAGTAGAGACTCATTGACTAACCTGTGCTGTTTCCAGCTTCACCCTCACTTGCATTGAAGCCAGCTCTAGTGCTGCTACAAATGCCATGGAGATATCTCTCTCAGGAAATCCCACACATAAGATTTTCAGAAAGAGCTGACTTACAAATTTGTGCCCAATGAAAATGGATGAAACTTGCCCTCCCAACCCAAGCACAGTCTGGTTTTTAAAGTTCTCTAGCAGCTTGTTCAAGTCATCTAATGCTTAACAAAATTCAAAGAGCTCATGGAAATCAGTCAGAAGATGGTGGCCAGGCGCTTCTGCAATTCTGGTTGGGCAGCTACTGACATACTAACACCTTTCCAAATGCCTGTGTAGAGCACATTTGAAAACCTACCTTTGATGCTTTCTACATCATTAATGTACACATTGATTTGGATGCTTATTCAGAAGAGCTACAATCCAACAGAATTAGTTTCATGAACAAAGGTGGCTGAAAACCACAACACTGTACCCTTACATCCATCAGCTTCATGAAGTTTGAATTCTGATCCCAGTCCAAATATAATCTGAATTCACCTCTACACATCAACATCTGTGCTGGAGCTTTTGCTGAAGTCTCATGCCACAAAACTGGAAACAGAATCCAAGATTTCCAAAGGCAATGACGGTAAGCCAAGATAGCATAAGGAATAGAGATCTGGCCTCTAATTAGTGCCTTGAATTTTAAACCTTCAGATTACAGGTCTGTGTTGTCTCTGAGCCTGCAAGGAGCATCATGTGGTGACAGGAATTTGAGCTGCCTGGTGCTCATCACAGGGCCTGGGCACTTCCTTCCCATTTTGATTATTTGGCCTTGGCTCTCTCTGATTCATTGAATAAAGTAAATGAGACTGAAGTGAATTTTTAAGAGGCTCTGTTATTTCTGTCTAAGCTAATTGTGTGATCCAGCTCTGTGCAATAACAATCACATACGTTTTCTGTACTAGGTTCAGCCTTATACACAAAACCTTTTACAACACAGTGCTTTTAATATCCCTGTGCCTACACAATTCCAGTGCAATCCAACAGAGTGGGCTGGCCAACTCACAACTGGTGGCTGTTGATTTTTTTGTTTGTTTATTTGCAGATCATCAAGAGCATGTGAAGAGTGGGTATGTGTGAAAAGAACTGCAGACTGAGCAGCTTAAAATTGGATTGCTTGAGCAAAAAACACTCTTCCTGTTCAAAATTATTCAGGACTGAATCCTGACCTCAACGTAAAGCAGAGGAAACTGAATTTGAAGAGGAGAGGATCTTCAGCTGATTGTAGGAGCAGGTTTTCCTTTTTCAAGCCACAGAGCACCAGAAACACTGCTCTGCATTGCAGCCCTATAGCTGTTGGGATATCCTTTGTATTCTGCATTATCTGTAGCCAGTCTGATACTCACTTGCTAAATTTCATCCTCACCTTTTATTTCACCAGATGTGGTAAGGACTGTACTGAAGCACAGCTCTGCAGGAAACACTGCTAGCCACCTATCAGGGAAACATCCCTAAATCATAGAATGGTTTGGGTTGGAATGGAGCTTTCAAGGTCATCTAGTCCAACCCCTCTGCAGTCAGCAGGGACATATATAACTAGATCAGGTTGCTCAGAGCCCCACCAAGCCTGGCCTTGTCAAAGCCCCATGCAGCTGATCTGGTCTAGTTCTGCTGGCTTCTGCAAGCCTGAGGATTTGAAAGCCTCTCATCTAATGCTTACCTGGTGGTCAGAGAAGCACTGTGGCTTGGAAAGAAAAACTGTAAAGATTTTAAATGCTCTTTCTTCACAGCAAAGGCCTGTATTAGATTTGCTGTGAATAATAACTATGGTATCTCAGAAAACAATTATGAGCAAAGAATCTCAAAAATGAAACAAGAAGGTGTTTTCATTTAGAAGTCCTGACCAACAGGTGAAGCACAGTGTGGAGAGGCCACTGGACACAAGGTGAAAACTCTGAACATCTCCTACCCACTCTGTAGGCAACAGAGGAAGCCAGAAGCTAGTGTGGAGGAAGAGCTGGAGAATGTGTGCCAGAAGTCTGGCAGCTTCAGTACATCCCTGAATCTCAGATGTCTCAGGCCAGCCACTCTGGTGACACAGTGAAGAGCTTAGTCCCACAGTACCAAGTGAACAAGGTCAAGCTGCTCCCCAACTCTCCTCCAGCGAGTCCTGGAGCTGGAGCTAAGGCAGTCACTGGTGCAACTGCAAAGATTTACTGGGTGGACAGTGGGTGAGGCTTGAAAGTGGGCATCGACTACAATTAACTGAGCGCCTGAGGGACTCTGTCTCAGTCGGAGCACGTTAATACAATTCCAAAGTGCAGGAGTGCTCTAGCAGTGTTCTTTAATCAGGTTGAGATGACCTATCAGAAAATGTGAGATGGCTGTGGATAAATGGTTCATATGCTGAATACCAAAGCATTTAATGAAAAATTTCTCTTAATAGAAAAATTTTCCATGCTCAATACTTTTCATTGACCACTTTTTTACAATTGTACCCATTTAATAGCAATTGTCATTAAGTTATTTTCTATGTAACATCAACTGAAAATCATTTATTTCCTGCTCCAAACAGCAATTAATGACAATTATTTTACACAGCACCATGAACTGCTACAGATTTTTCAATTTTCCACTCAGCTTCTCTATATAATTTTTTTTCTTTAGTTTAGTTTCATAATTTTCAACTATTTGAAACAAGAGGCTGAAGTAGCAATTTCATCTTTTCTGGCAAAAGATAATTGGAAAAGCCCAACTATTAGAGCAGCAGGAACTACATAAACAAAAGAATAAGTAGGGTGCACCATTGTCTCTCTGATCTTGATTTTAACTTAGGGAATTTCAATATTCATAACAGAAAATCCAAGACAGAGCTCTGTTATACTGAAATGGACATATGGCTTTTTTAGGCTACAATTACAAGCTTCTTACATTGTATTCATCCTGCGACAAGGTGGAAAATCTGAGACCCCAAGACTACTTTCTCTCTCAATGCTAGTAAATACAACACCTTGAAGATGCTTGATTTGAGGATCAAGATCAGCACTCTGATGGGCAGTGAAGATGGATCTGAGGAGCGATGCCAGAAAGAGTTAATTCTTCTGCTTTGACTGAGCTCTGGTCTAACACGCTCAAGGTTGAGGAAGGAACAGCTCTATCTGAAAATTTTCTGAATGTTTACTTTTTTTCAATAAAATGGATTTCATTGTTACAGTTAATGGAAAGGAACTTCTGCCTTTTTTTAACATTAACAAATGCTAGGTTTTCATTTTGCTGATGAAAATGAAGACATTTTCATTTTTTTTATCAACATTTTAGAGAAAAAAAAAAATGTATTTTCCCGGTTTGCTGCAAATGGATTTTGTGAACTCCTTTTCACAGCAGTTAGTGGTTGCTGACATTTTACAATCATTAGCTCTACCTTGATCTACTGTTGCCTTCTCTAAGTCTGCCAGACTTACACAAGGACCAGAAGAAAATACTCCAGACAATGTCTTATGCAGCAGAGCCTTTGAACTAAACACTTTCTCCTTAATCCTCATATTACTTGCTGAATTTCACCCTCAGTCACTAAAATAATAGAAAATCTTGCTTCAGAAAGTTTTTTTAATCAAACAAAATGATAGACCCATTTTTCATTCTTGTGGCTAAAGTCCAAAAACACACACGCTGTCAATGGTGTTGAATTTATCATTTTTGTGATAAAGCTCTTTGAGCTTCTTTTCAAATAAACATGTACCGCTTTAAATGAATAAATCATGCAAATACATGTTAATGTATACATAAATTAACACAACATAATAAGGAAAACGAAGAAACAAGATTACAAATTTTCTGCACCTCCAAAATATGAGAGTGATATTTGCTTTAGAAAGAACAAACTCATTTAGAGGAAAAGCTTATATAGATCCAAACAAACCCAAATCACCAATGAAAGCTAATTTTATGTTCAGCAAAGAAGGAAGATGTACTTCCCACTACAATAGACAAAATCCAATTAAATTAGACAAACGTAAAAACACAGAAACAAAATTTAATTTAGTAAATAAAATCTCAGAGCTGAATTCTGTTGTCCATTCCATGTTCATAACCCTCACAAAATGAGTTACAGATTCTGGGGAACAGTGTTCAGCATGTATTAAAAATGGGGGCAGTCGACAGGAGCATCTGCCTCAAAGATTCAAGTTTTCAGATGGACTTCTCATGGAAAGCACGTTTTTTCTTTTCCCTTTCTCACTCTTTCAGTTTCTCTTTTTCAGCTCTGAATGTTTTTACATCAGACATAAAACAACATTTGGGGAATACTTCTCCAAAGACACCATCTCAACATATGTGCTTCATACACATGCCCTATGCAACGGGATGAATTTTTCAAAGCCCTCCCCCTTTGCCTAACTGTTCCCACTAAAGTAAAGGACACATTTCAGCAGACACAGAATTATTTATTGTTGAGCTTTTCTGAAAATCCTGAGAAATCCTGCCCCATGCTCTTTGCTACCACTCTTACCAACAAGCTGCTGTTACCATGAGGATCGTAAGTCTGTGGTTTGTGGGGGTACAAGGAGCTTCGTTCATTGTCCGACAGCCAAAGACAGTAGTTTTCTAAGGTAATCCCAAACTCCAGCACAATTCTGCCAAGATTTAAAGAAAAATATCCCCCGATAGATAGTTTATAATGCTGCTTACTACCGTGTACTCAGGGGTTAGTTTATTAGTATCACCCATATTTTGACACATGATATTCAGTTAGCAAAGACCAGGTTTCTGCTGAATTCTGCTCTCTGTTCACAAGAATCAAACTGTATAATAAAGACATCTCACAGCTCAGAAATGTTCAACAGGAACATTTGCTTAAATCAGCTGTCTTTCACCCTGAACAACCTTCTTGAAAAGAGCAGAAAATTCAGCCTAAGACTCCCTAATAGTCATTTGAAGATGGAAGGTTTTATCATAGGCAAGCAGAGTATAAAGTAAGGACACTTATCTGATGCATCTCATCTGTCTAATGCATTTGCCAGACCCTTATCACTGCACCTAGATGCCACAACTGACTCCATTTACTAGTCACTTTTGATACATGGACTCATAACATGATTCTCCACATTACCACTTTAAATATCTGATTGCTTATCTGGAATGACAGCCCTGTTAGAACCAATTCATACTTTATAGTGTCCCAGACCTTGGCCCTTTACTTAAGCTAAAGTGAAGCAGAGCAGATTTTTGTTTGCAGCAGTCTTATGCCTGCTGGGATGCTGCCCTTGCTGACGTCAGCCTTTACAGAGATGCATATTGTTATCTTAAGATTCAATTCAGCATCCAAATACAGTAAGTGCAAAACTGAAATGCTAGCTGTTCAGATTCCAGTCTCTTCACACAGTGGTTAAAAAACAAGCACAGACAAGAACCTCCTACTGCTCTGTCCTCCAAATCACCCAACTTCCAACTATTTCCTCTGGTGTCCAGGGCTGATACTGACATGTCAGAAATGCTAAGATGTATTTCTCCTTCAGTATAAAGAATATGCTATTTCCTAACAGACTCAGTACTGAACTGTCAACAAAAATATCAGTACAACAAAGCTGCAAAGTTAACAACCCATTCTGTGATTTCTGGAGATGTCAGTAGTTATTATAAATGACTTTCCAGTTAATTACCTGTTTTGAAAATTAAGGAGATTGGGGGTTCACAGCTGCTCCAATAAGCAGCTTCAGTGCCCGCCTCATCCCATTGAGTATGATAAATAATATATTCTCTACCACCCAGACCGCCAGACAGTGGCTGTGTCAAACTCCTCAGAGAGCACACTTTGTCTGCCATGTGTTACAGACAACATTTATGACAAAAGTAGAAATTAGATGGTGGTTAATCTTGCTTCTCTGTGTCCCATGTGGGGCACAAGCAGGGTTGTAGTATGGCTTGCTGGATGACAGTCAGAAAAAATGATCTCAGCAAATTGCGTGTACATCAGGATACAGCACAAAGAATGGGCTTAGGAAATTATTTTTGGTGAATTGAGCAATGAGGTAGTCTCTTAAAAGAGAAACAAGGTGATGGAAGAGCAAATTTTATTTCCCCTTGAAAAAAAAAGCAAGCTTTATATTACAGTTAGATCACAGTGAAGAAGAATGAAATCATACTGCTCTGGGGTTTTTAATTTGCTTCTTATTGCTGCTTAGACTATTTAGCTTGCAGATCATAATAAACTCTGCTATAATGACAGTGCCAAAAGATGGATCCAGCTTATAAAAATACTACTAAAGTAATAGAAGCAAGTTCTGCATTGTAGTTCCCTTGAAAAGCAAAAGGAATGATTCTCATTTCACTTACATGGGTATAAGCAAGATAAATTTGATAGTCACAGAAGACTGACAAATTAAGGCAAGTGAGACCAGAATTGGACTCACATATAGGCTGTCATCACACTGTAACAACACAGGACACAAATCAAAGTTTTGCCTGGAGAGAAACTAGGAGGTAGTCCCCACTAAGTCTTATCTGCTTCTAAATGAGATTTGATTCAGCTCACAAAGTAACTTAAAGTCAACCCCTAGCTGTGATTTCTCTCTGAACACTTTTTAAAAATATAATTATGGTGTGAAGATCATAAGAGGTAGCATGAGTTAAGAGAATCATAATTTTCTAAAGGAAGTTGCCGGCTAGAGTTACAGATTCCTTATATCAAAGCACAAGGAGAGGTAATACTGGTATCGCTTCATTTCTCAACATCTCCTGTCTAATATGCCTCATGCCAAAAAAGCAGTACCACTCACAGCTAGTGATACCATTTATCATTTAGACTTCTGCTTCTAAAAAAGCCCAGGGTTTGCATCAAGCAATTGGGAGCTGTGGCTACACTTCATATTGGAACTGTCCAAACTTCTACGTTTCTGCCTGTGGTTGTTGCATTTTACTCAAGCAAATAAACACATTGATGGATCTGACACCACAAGGACCGTTCTGTGCATAACATGTTCTGTATAAGACTGAATTAAGTGTATAATAATGCATGAGCCCAGAGGTGTTAACTCCTCTTGGGAGTTTCTGAGAACTCCTGGGAATTCTTTCAGGAGCAGGAGAATTCTCACTTTACTTTGATGAATCTTTTATTTCCTCTCTGATTTTTAATGAAATGCAGGAACTTTAACTCCTAAAAGTTGATAACAGCTGGCATCCTTTTGCTTTCACGCTTCGTATCTTTTCATTCTTAAGAGCCTTGCCAATCTTGTTTTGACCCTTCAACTCTATCCTTCCTTCTGTCTGTTGATGCAGTGACTGGTTCACCACCACAGAAGAATAGTCATGTAAGAGATCACTTGCCGTATAATAAACTTTAAAACTTAACATTTCTTTCCAGTTCTGTACAAAGAACAGTTATTCCCCAAACATACAACTTCATATTGGCTAGGCTGGAATAAACAAACCAGCCTCCTGCATTCTCCTCTGAAGATTTTCAAAGGCTCTCCAGCACTTAAATTAGGAATCACATTGATTTTCAATAAATCCTTTCTCCTAATTCCTCTAAAGCATTTCAGAAACCCTCCTGCCACAAGCCTCAGAGAACATATGTAGTTCAGTCTTAGGGACATGAAATTGGAGGTGATGCTAAAAAAATTTAGTATTTGCTATACCAACAGCATGCTGGCATAAATAACCAACATAAATTTCTCTGTAGAAAGATACAGGGTTACAGGGCTATAGCTTTACTAGTATGGCCTGCTCGTTATCATGAAATCTACTGATACATTTTCATTAGGTAGAGCTATTTCTGCCTTCGCTGGAAAGATCCAGAAATCATAAAATTTTTTTTCTTTAATTTCGCAATACGAGGCCTTTAGCTGGGATGACAATTTCGGTCTGTAAGACCGTAAATATTTGTCTATTCAAAGGCAGCATTTATCTTACAAAGGCACACATACCAGTTTTGCCTCTGACAAGTTCCTTGTTTATTTATTACTCTAATAACAAATAGACTGTCATCCCTGCTGGGCCTCAAAGATGAACTAAATCTGCTGACACAACTGATTGGGAGCGGCTGCAAATTATTTTATTAAAAACTATGCAATAGCAGATTCATGGTGGGGAGAATGTTTAAATCATAATTCTCTTAGCGGCCTATATATTCCATAGTAACAACATTCAAAGGAACCAGAAACACTTTTGTAACCCTCATGTTTATACTGCAGCATTTGATTTTCATTTTGTCCAAACAGGAGAGAAGCAGTGAAGTGGAGACAGATTTCTTTTGTGTTGAGTGCTCTGTGTGCACACACACCAAGAGCAAAGCACAGCATCTTAATTAGATGGGTCCAGAGGCTCCAGCAGACACAAGAGAGTGACAGTCACTGGACATGCTTGATAGCTCTCTCTAAAGCAGTGCAGAGACTTTCTGGGGGAAGCAAGACAGATCCATACATCTCCAATTTTGGAGAGCTGAGCCAACCAGAACGTGATAGGAAAGGACTAGAAGTAGGTGAGTAAAAAATCCTCTGTGCAGTGGGTGATAACAGTCCTAAGACACATTATGCCTTACCAGGTCACCAGCAGCACTGGCCTTAAGGCTCTTCAGCCTTTTGGACAGAGGGGACATTGGACAAGAATCATGTACCTGACAGTGCTACCTGGCTCCAGGGACACCAATCTAAGGCAGGGCAACCCAGCAGAGACCCTCCCTACTACTTACTGAGTACTGAGGGCCTGCTAATTACATACTAGCAACCCTAAGAAGAAAATTGCCAAAGAATTACCACATAATAGTACTCTTTAGCGGTATCCTCAGACACTTCAAATGCTGGATGCAGATGTTTGCATATATGAACAGTCAAGTCTTAAGAAACAGTATGTGGCAGTCATTGTCTCAAGTCTCTTCAAGGCTTGATGCCTTCTGGGCTGTTACAAAGGTCTCACCCAGAATGAGCTTGTGGAGCAGTGGAGATTTAGGAGAGGCATAAGAGAAAGGGAGCACAGTAGGAACACATAAAATTAACTCAGCCCTTTTGTAAATCACCTCCTTGACCTGCAGCTATCACTGCAGTTCGCAGAGCTGAGCAGTAGGATGAAGCTCCTCTCTTTGCTCATTAGTGTCACAGGAACTAGACAACATTCACTCTCCTGGTCCACACAAAGAGGCCCATCCCTAGCTGGGCTGCACACCTCTTCTAACAGGCTTAGCTCACAGGCCCTCCACACCAACCCCTGCCAGACATTACCACCTTCTCTAGTGTGTCAGCCTGGCTATGCTCAGCACTGTTTCAGTCCAAAAGAGCCAGACTAGCAAAGCTCTACTATTTACCCTGTTTAAGTCAAGCTGGGGTGTGTAGTAAAGAGAAGCTTTTGAGACTGGCGTGCTTCCAATGAGAAGAGCTCATGTGAAGACAGTGAGATTCTTGTATACCTGGATGGGCAATCCAGAAGCTGGACTGGGGGAACAAAATGTCACATAAAGGCTGCTCTGCTGCTTATCTCCATCTGGGGATGACAGGGAGAGAGACCTGGAACATCACATTGAGCCAAGGAATCTCCCTAATACAAAACTGACATTGCCAGCAAATACCCGTGCACAAGAGCAAAGCAAGGGGAGGATGGTACATCAAAAGGGTATCTCTGACCAGATAGGTTTGCTAGGATAAGCCATTCACAATCAAGGAGGTGCTTAAAGACACAAATAATCACTAACTTCACTAAAAATGCTTTTATAGTCATGCCATTTATGTACTTGCAGAGAACTCAGCTAGAAATCACTAAATCATTTAGTCTTTCTTAAATTTACAGTGATACCAGTGGTGCCCAAGCCTTCTGGTGACCTACGCACAGAGGGGAATTACATGATAAAAGCCTCCCAGTCACCTTCTCCCTCCCTGTATTTATCAGCTCCTATGCTGGACAGATTCTTACCCTGCAGTCTTTACTGTAATAGCTGTTACAGTCTCTTGGTCATGTGGTTTGAGGCATTTCCAAGGAAACCTCTCAGCAATTATTTCTGGAGATGGAAAGCAGTCTTTTAGCATGTCTTAGTGTCTATTCCACATACTTTATATTATAACAATTTATTCTGCAATGTGATTACATGTTGGCATAGACTCTGATTAGGGCTTTAAACAGGAACTAACAGCAGTTATGTTGAATATGTTTTTCATCTGATGATGCACAATACCATTGATTGGATGTAGATTATATTCGGCATTAACTCCAGCTATACAAAAATATCACAAAGAAAAGTCTATCTCATGGCACAGAATACTCTTTAATTGCATGGATGATCAGTACATGTTGTGACTTCTGCTTCTTTTAAAAATCCTGTACACAAGAAAAGTCATGCCTGTAAGAAAACATTAATCCAAGAAATTACCAAGCATTGTTCGCTTTTCCTCATAAATTCTTCAGCTTCTTGATTTTCACCCAGACTGTATCATAAACCTAGAGTGATAGGGGGGAAAAAAAAAAAAAAGCTGGATATATTGTTGTCCAAAGATAAAAATTTAAACTTTATCATGTCAGGATTCAGGAAATGTATTAACTGTTCCTTGCTGACTGTAGATTAATTGCAAAGCTAAGATATATTTTTGTATTTTTTTTCATAATACCCCTTGAACCTCATATCTTTGTTGTACCTTATGTTTTTGCCATCCTACAGTCTCAGAGTATCTTTAACAGATCTATACCCCTTGGAGACAAGAAATGTCACTAAGCGTCCAATTTATTTGCCCATGATCACGGAGCTTGCAGCAGAACAGAACTAAATGAGGACAGGTCTCTAAGTTACTTACTTAATCCCTGGAAACCTGACTGCTGTTGGCTTTCTAGAGCTGAGAAAGGAGACAGATATTTCAAACTCTCAGTTCAAGTTTCATAGGCTGTACATAACGAAAAAAGTGAAGAAACTAGCAGTGATATCACTACAAATTTAAGAAAGGTTAAGCAATGCAGAAATTTCCAGCCAAGTTCTCTATATAGCCAAAAAGGAAGAAAATGCTGAAAAGGTAAGTATTAAAAAGCAAGGTCAAATTAAGCCCTTCCTCAGCACCAAAGATGATGAGGATTTGCAGCTATGGAATGAAGGGAGTGGGACTATGGTATGTCTTAGGGAAATTTTTGGACCAACTTCTGCTTCCTTTATTCCCTTATCAGACAATTTACCTTTCATACATTTGAGTGAAAATGAAGGAGGCAAAAAGTTAGGAGAGGCAAGGAAAAGCTGACCTGGTAGGGACAGGACCAAGGCAGGAGACACAGGGAGAACCTGGGTCAGTTCTCTGAGAAATACAAAGAGGAATTTCTGTTTGTATTTCTATTTTAATTATAGCCAACGATGAAGCCTCCATCTTCCCTCAGGCCAGGTCTAGGATAAAAACTTGTACCTATGCTATATCACATGTAATATCAGTTAAGTCCATGATCTATTTTTAAATTTACGGTTTACATTTTTTTAGTAAGCTAAAGTTTTAATATACTCTTGGCTTATGCTGGCACACCTGTGATTTTGCTAGTGATATCATGGGCCATGTGTCCACCAGGAGGGTTTGGCACTATAGGTATATCAGAAAACATTTTTATTTTAATTTAGGCATTACAAATTACAGGTTGGGGAGCATATCTTTGGTAGATGGAAAATAGTGATTATCAATTGTCTTAGAGAATACTCCATCAGATCAGACCCTCTGAGGTAGAATCCATTTCAGACACCTGTAGGAATCAAAACTAAAACAATGCATTAAATGCCTTTAAATAGGCACTATCCCACCTAAAATAAACATGGCCAATGAATAAGTACAATGATAAACAGTATGGTCCTTGTGCACATAGCAATCATTTAACTGTGAGATAATACCTGTGTATTTGATCAACAAGGCTCGCTGCCCTCTGCTGAGAAGATGCCCACTGGTTTGCTAATTGCAGCTTCTTTTGCTAAAAAACACGACTCCATCTCACACATTGCTTCAGAGTCTGCTTGAAATAGAAATTTCTGCTTTGCCTCTGCTTACTTTGTTCCCATTTGTCATCCTGTTCACGTGATTTCAGTTATCAGTTACATAAACACTCCCCTAAACCAGCACACCAACACAAAGCAACTCAAGCACTCCATCAACACAGACATGAGTCTGTTGTATTTATCATTCCCGAGCCAAGGGGAATCTTACAGCCCACTAAGATGACAACTGGTTCCTTAGCTTTGGTTTTGCTTGGATGCTAAGATCATTAACTTCATTTCACATAAAACCAAACTATCAGATTTCTTTGATAACAATATAAATGTTACATTGATCAAGTACCATGAAAGTACATTAAAAGCATTGGTTACCTTAAAACAGGTACTTCTTAACTAAAATATCTTCCTTTGCACTGGATTTAAGGGGTTTATACAAGCAAAGAAAGGTTTGGCATCATACCCTTGTGATTTACCAAATATTACTGCTTATAGATTTACTTCATCAATATTTCAGAACAAGCCAATCAATTTTTAAGAAGTTTAAAAAAGTTTGTCCTATGAAAAAAATTCTTTTCATCCTCAGCTCCTGTAAAATACCAATGGTATTATTTTTGCACTTGTAAGTAAAAGTTCTCTCCTGAAAGTTACACACAGTAGAAAGACTGCAAAATCAAACAAATAAATGGGCAGAGAAAAGGAAGGAGGAGAAGATACAGTTACGGTGTTAGAAAACTATTCTACTCATATACAGGATTTTACAAGTAAGCCAGGTTTTAACTGAAGTCCATTTAGGTCATGAAAATTACCAAATGAATATGCAGCAACAGAACAAGAGGAGGAGGGAGTCCAAACCTTCTCAAAACTACCTCCAATGTATTAGAAAAACTAATGGTTGGTGAACAGTTAGCTGAAAGGAAGACAGCAACTTTTCAGACAGAGAAAGTTTAATGCTGAAGCATTAGAAATAAAGGTTTCATTGGCGGCATTGTGTCCACTCATAGTAACATGGTCAATGGACCAGAAGAGAATTATTTCATTGAGTTTTAACAGAAGGCAAAGAAATGTCTTTGAAATTTTTATATGCATCTCATCCAAAGCAATAAAAAAGCAAAAATGCAGTAGAAGAGCAGAAGACCTTGATGTACCTACCAAGAATAGTTCAAGTGGGTTATTATGAATAGGGTTCTGCAAGGATTTTAACCGTCATAAAGACAGCAAGCACGGGTAGGCAAGTGCAGAAGCCTACAGACACTACCAAGGATGCTATTAATAAGAGGAAAGAGACTGATATAACACCAACCACAGAAGAAATGAAAGTACCATCAAAATAACATGAGAATGTGCACTTACTCTGTTGATACAAGCCCTTTCTTAGATGCTGGTTCCCTGACAGCAGAATATGTTCCTAATCATAGAGCAGGCTACATGGGCAGTTTTTCAAGTGACAACAGAGAGTATTCATCTACAGAAGTAAGAAGGTCAAAAGTAAGTGAATTCTTTGCATACTTCAGTTCTTCAGATGTTTGTCTGTTTTACTTTTTCCTATTTGAGCTGTAATGAACACTGAACTATGCAGAAGACCACCTCTAAGAATGATCCTCAATATTACAGCCCCACCATTTTTTATAAAATTATTTCTTTATCTTGACAATATTCAGAGCAGAACAGATCACCAAAGACATGATCTCTCTACTTCTTCCAGTCACATCACTTAAAGGAAGTAATTTGTTTTCCTAATAAAAACTTATCTAATAACTCTGGCTACAATATATCACCTATTATTTATATATCATGCCTAATACCATAGTGCTTTGGGGGCCTGCTCAGGATGGCCCTAATCATCCACTGTGACAAGCAGGCTTCTGTTTGGACTTGGATTTATTGCTGTTTAAATAAGAGGTCTCAAATAGACGTTCTATATTGTAACAGAGAGCTAACTATTGGATCCATTGTTCTTTATACCTTCATTTCATCTACCAGCCACAAACTTTTCGAATTTAATCATGTCAATTTTCTTTCCTGATCCTTAGGAGAGGTCTCTTTAACTGACTGTATCATCAAAACTTTAATAAAGACTCTGGATAATTTATATGCATAATTTCAAAGATATCACATGTACAGTGAAGGACATATACCACAAAGAATCAGTCCGCAGGCTATGAAGGTAGACACCTATGGTTAAAATATGTACTGTGTAGTGCATATAGACTAGAAAATAATCTGTATGACAGGATATAAGAATTCAGATGTAATGGCTACCATTTCACAAATGTACAGATTACACTGAATTAGAAAGACAAACCAAAATCAGAAGAATTTTAGAAAACTGCAAGAGAAAACACTCTGCTGTGTGAATTATCTGACCTCTGCTTTGAATATGTCATATCCCAGCCATTTCATTTTATTAAAATCATGTACAATCATGAACATAATCACAAATGCGCTGTTTAAGAAAAATCTGATTTGAACCTTTTTATTTGGGTCACACATAACGTAATTCAGTTTCACTCTCTGCTTAATGTGATTCACACACAAAACTGTTACACAAAAATGTAAAGCATGGAGGGACAAACTCTGCTCCAAAGGGAAAGCAACTTTTCAGCCAAAGCATTTAAACCAGAATGGGTGGGGTCACTAATCACAACACAATGCCACACTGACTGGTGGGAACTAGATGATCTTTAAGGTCCCTTCCAACCCTGACAATTCTATGATTCTATGACTGACAGGACATAGAAATGTTGAGAGCAAGCACTAGATTATAGCATGCATGATGAAATCATATTACTCTGGTGGCAACACTGAAGGCAGGAAGCCTTTTTTAAAGTAGTTCATTGTTTGTATGGATAGATCTTTGAAAGCTTTATTTGGCCCATTCCACTAGGCACATAAGAAAATCCTTAGAAGTTGGAGTAACTCTGACTTTGTTGTTGACTTTTGCTGTACTTTGACAATGAGCTAAATAACTCTGCTATATGTGTACTCAGATGATCATTCATGCTTGTTTGTGATCAGTTAAAGAATCTTCACCATTTTAATGCAATAAATATCAGCCTATGTTGTACAAGACAGCAGGCACTGCTAGGAATATATTACGCTGGATGAATAGGACTAAAATTAATAATGGGCTTTAGCATTAATCATTCTCCTCTCCTTGCATGACCGCTTCTCTAAATTTTTTTATTTAGAGACATTGCTTATATAAAGTTGGTTTGTGCCTGTCTTTCAAAGGTTTGCATTGCATTCTGAAAATGGTTATTCTCTCCACTCAGCATTCTATATTTATAACCACGCTTCACAAAGCTTTTGTTAAAGATCACCTGCACCTATTATGAGTCTGTAGCAGCACATTGTTTATGAACTTGAAATAACAGAGACACACCGGGGTGGTTTCCATTTAGAGAGCATATGGTAGCTACCTGGATATACTGCAATGCTATGGATCATTTGCTACAATTAATAGAGCTAGCCAAAGTAAAGAAAGTGCAATTGGCAAAACCATGTCTTTTAAGGTTTAAAATTAAAATGAAGATTAATTTTTTTTAATTAAAATTGATTAGTTGGATTAAAATGAAGATTTTGTAACATTAACAAAAAATAGCATTTTGAAAAGACTGACACATGGCATTTCCCAGATTAACTGGGAAACATCCCTAGGAACTGGCAACATCAAAGGGACAAAAATGGCCCTTGGTCCTATTCAGTGCCATCCTGCTCAGTGCTTTCATAGCCTTCTGCTTTGGGACAGGTTGTCTGGGCTTCTAGAGAGCTCTGAGCCACCTCTTTCTTTGCTTAGCCCCAAAGCAAAATTCAAGGTGAATAGATCTGTATGAAAAAGCTGCCCTACAACTACAGACTGGGAGCACCTCAAAGCACTCCAGGCCTCAAGCTGCAGGTCATACCTCGGGTATGTTGTCTCCCTAAACGGTTTTCATATTCTCTGCTGTGGCAGCAGCCTGGGTGTTAAGCAGAGGTCCCCATGACTTCCACATGCCTGATGTTGCAGGAAGGTGCCTGGAAGCCCTGCAAGGCTGCACTAGAGCTGCAAGCCCTGGAAACACTACCATCTCTAACCTTGCAACAGCCCCACTGCGTGGGGACTGCTTAGATCAATCTCAATGGGGACTGCTCAGGTGAACTCCAAGAGCTGGAGCCATAATATTTCCAGAGCACATGGCTTTAGGTCAGGTCAAGAATTAAAGCACAGATCTGTAGGCTTTGAACGCCTGCTCTGCACAAGGGAGTCCATGAACCTTAAGAAACCTGGTCTGAGCTGCATCTGCCATGACTTTCACAGCTTCAGAGCAGCAAGCCTGGAGCTACGGATCCTGAAAGAACCTTTGGACCTGGGAAACCCATTCTTCCTATATCAAACACCAAGTACTTTCATTAAGCGTGGCTGCTGAGACACTTCACCAGTTGCACTGAGAATGGCAGGGAATTTTCCCCCCTCACTTTTGGAACCTCATAGAAGAAGGCTAGCTTGATCAGGCAGCAAACATGAATCCCCAGTCCTCTGTGAGTAAACATTTTGAAAACAGGGGACTGAATGCCTACTTTAATGTTTCAAACATTGTGATGAAAAATAGAAGCAACGTTACCTCCTGTAGAGGTGAGACAGAAATAAATCAGGGGAGTAATTTACTTCAAAGGTCTCTAAGTTTACCTCTCCCTGTCTCCTAACTGGGACACCAATCTTACTGACTAAAATCAAGAATGTAGTCAAGGGCGAAACATCCACAAAGTGCCTTAAATAGTCCAAATGAATATAGAGACTGATGGGTTTAGAATTGGCTCTGTCAGTTTTGTATTACATGACAGTTTTAGGTGTTCACTTTCATTTCTGTTTGCATTTCTTGTCACATTTAGCACCAAATTCTCCCTAAGCCAGAGCCTTATTGACAGCTTGTCTCTGGTCTGTTGGAAACCCATGACAATTGGTGCTGGACAGAATGTTTCCCTTTTTCATGAAAAGGCACAACTTAGAGCAGTGCACTCGCCACAGACCCAGCTGGCACATTTCGTGCCAAAATCTCTAATCTGTACCAGGGAAGAGAGCAAACACAACAGTGTGTGGATCTCAGCTACATTTGGGTAGTGGGCTGCACTTGTTCCCTCACTTCCCCTTCCTAGGTCCTGTCATCATTCATGCAAACTGCTATATTTTGCCTTACCCAAAAAGCTATTTTAAGTCGTTCTATTTATTTCAGATGAAGAAAGCAATATATGAGGAGAGTGGCAAAGGTTTTGTGAGTGTACACTCAATTGGCACGTAAGAGGAAAAGCCAGACGACTCTGAAATGCAATAAAAAGGACTTACAGAGGAGATTGCCTGTTGCTGGTTAAGCACAGCAAATGGTAACTGTTTGCTTTTATCAAAATACATGATTTTTGAACACTGAAGTCTGACAGAACCATCCAAAAACATCCAAAGTGTTCTGCCTGCATTCCCTGCTTATGTTCACCATACACGATTACCGTCTGTCTCTGCAATACAGAGAGTTTAAAGATTAAAAAGTGCAGTGCACAGGAAAAAAGGAGACTTAAGAATGACATCATCAAACACACCACAAAACAGGGTAGAATTACTAAAGGATTCCCTGGAGCAACCACAAGTCCTGCTGAGAACGTTCCTGCTGGGGCTCCCTAATTAATGTACCCATTTTCCACCTGTCACACAACAGAATTAAACTCACTGCATCTCTCCTTTAATTCTCCACTCAATCAATAATTCGGATAACAGATCCAAAGTCCTGTAGATTCTGTGTATTGATCTTCTCCCACCTTCAATTTGCCAGTTGTCTCCACTAACTTTGAGCAGTACGTCACCGAAAGTCCATTTCATTTAAAATGTAATCACTTTGCCAATGCTGAACTGCTTGCCAGTTTCATTAGTCTTCAGAAAACTTTCCCAAAATATGGAGCTGTGTATAAATGCATTGAGTATTGCTTAGAAACAGAAATCAGTGTCGTCTATGACTTCTGCTCTGGCATTAAAAATTAGTCTGTTCAGATATATAGACAGAAGTTCTATATTCAAAATTAGGCTAAAACTTCAAATATGTTCCTCTATTTTTTTCTCAATTGCAACTTAAAACAATTTTTGCTGATTGGAAAAAAAGTTTTACTTATTTATAATAATTTAATAGAAAAGGTTTGTAACCAAAAGACAAATAAAAAAAAAATCTACCCTTATTCTGCTGAGACAACCTCTATCTTTTCCAACCCCATAAAGATAGATCTCCAAGTCTCATGAGGTTTCACAGTAATTAATGCAAACCATTTAAATCTGATTCTGAAAGCTGAATGGACTAAACAATGGAAGGTAAATTACTTTTTGCTGTTTTACATCTTTTCAATTCCTCTGCAAGGGTCAGAGCTGACACAGGGAAGATTAAATAGCATACAACACAAAACGACCCTTATCACTGCCTTTCTGGAAAATTTGTTTTCTCTGTATGTAAAAGGTATATAATGCTCTTGACTAAGAAGATACATGGGCATCATTACTATGTTTATACCAAGTGAATAGAAATAGATCAGGAGATGCTCGGTTATTGGTGGAGAGATAGCAGAAGAAAGTTATTAAAATACAGAGAAAGTGCTATTTGTAGCATTCAGTGCAAGTCAGAGCCCTGCATTGTTTTTCTGAAGATAAAATTTACTGGAAAAAGTTACAAAAGAAAAGTAAGTTTCTGATAGCAGGAAAGTCAGGCATAAGTTAGGATACCAAACAAGCTCTATGCAGTTCCTAAAGCTCAGAGCCTGACTCCAGCAGTGCCTTAGGGATGCATTTTTCCAGAAAAAAGTGTCCAGCACTGTGTCTTTTCTGCATTTCTATGGTGGGGAAAAGGCTAATATAGGAAAACTGAAAAATCTACTATTGGGTCAACTGCTTTAATTCCCCCAGCAAAGACAAAGAGATTTTTGCTCCATGTATTAGCTTTAAAGTATTACTAGATAAGAACTTTTTGCCTTGGTCTACCAAGTTAGTACACCACTAACAGCCTCCTACCTTAGAAGAAATATGGGAATAACTTTGAGCAGTCTGTAAAGGGAGTGGAAGAGATTTAGAAAATCTTACTAGCCTGCTTAAAGCTCATCTAGCTGTCCAGACTGATAGTTGTGGCCAAGATTTCAAGAATATTTTAAAACAAAACCAACAAAAACAAACCAACCAACCAGTGGATAACCATATGGGAATCTTATCAATCACTGATTTATCTTCCACTTTGGAATACTTAGGTAAGCTAAAAGGTTTTAAATTCAGGTCTCCTGATATCCTAGGCTGTTCAAACCTGAATTAGAAGCCATTAACGATAGACTTGCAGTAGAAGAAAGGACTAGATTTTTATTATATTTTCCATTCTTTGAAAAGGAGTTGGAAAATTGTTCATTAGCTTCATTTCCTGGAAAAATTCTGGAATTAAATCATCAAACATATTAGAAGTGCCTGCAAGATAATAAGGAAATGGGTTACACCCAACAAAGATTTTGTTAGGAAGTGGTCTTGCCAAGAAAACATCATTTATTTGTTAATGAGGTAACAGGCTTTGTGAATAAGGGAGGAACAGTTAACATTGTACCTTAAATCTGATAAGGTTTGCCACATGATCTTATATAACAGTTTAACAAACTCCTATGGAAACATGGCATGAATGAAACTGTTCCAGGTTAAGTACACAACTGTTTGGATCATCATACACAAAGAGAAATTATCAATGTACTTTTTCCATACTTAGGCAAATTCACTACATGGTTTCTGCAAGGATTTGTCCTGAGTGTTGCTCTGCTCAATACTTTCTCTAACAGCACTATCACAGGACATGTAGCTCTCATCCTCAGATTACAAGAAACTTAGAAAGACTGCCAGTTTATCAGAAAAGAAAAGCAGATTTCAAAACGATTGTGAGAAACTGGAGAAATGTTCAGAAGAACAGGATGAATAACATGAGATTATATACCTAGGAATAGCTAGCTATAGATGTATCCAGTATAAAATCACTGGTTAGTTAAGAGAAGTTAACCCCTATTTCAAAAAACAGCTAGAGGTGAAAATTACTTAGGAGCTGAACATGAATTATCAGTATCACACTGCTCCAAAAAAGGCAGTCATAGTATAGGAACATACAAAGTCAAGCCTGTAAAGACCATCCCACAACCTTTTGGCTCTCTCAGCTAGGATACTGTCACCATCTGCTTCGGAAAGATGCAGACAGGAATCCATAGCAGAGCCCACTGGGTCATAGTGTCAGAGACAAACTCAAAAATGTGACCAGTTAAGAATTCTGATCATTTGATGCTAAAGAAGAGATAACTGAGAAGAGGTGCAAGTACTTATAAGACATTCCTGTGTAAAAAAATAAAGTTAAAATCATATAAACAGAAAAGAAACAATTTATGCCCCATGTCCTTGAGAATAGAACAAGACATAAGCAGCTAATCACAGAATCACAGAATGTCAGGGATTGGAAGGGACCTCAAAAGATCATCTAGTCCAATCCCCCTGCCGGAGCAGGAACACCTAGATGAGGTTACACAGGAAGGCGTCCAGGTGGGTTTTGAATGTCTCCAGAGAAGGAGACTCCACAACCTCCCCGGGCAGCCCGTTCCAGTGTCCTGTTACCCTCACTGAGAAGAAGTTTCTTCTCATATTTAAGTGGAACCTCCTGTGTTCCAGTTTGTACCCGTTACCCCTTGTCCATCATTGTTTGTCCCAAGAAATAGTCAAGTTAGACCAAGAAAAACACAGAAGCAAAAAGGGCAACAGAAAGGGCAATGCAGCATTGGAATGCAGTTCTAGGGCAGGCTGTGAGTTTCCCTCAGTAGAGGTCTTTAAGAACAGGCTTGACAAAAACCTGCCAGCAATAAGGAGGTGAGGCTGAGGCGTGGGCTGAAGCCCATCCCAGCTCCCCCCATTGTGCTGCTGGGGAAGCACAGTTGCATCTCAGCCAGATGTTCTGCAGTCAAGAGCAATGGACCACATACAAGATTCCTATTGCTCATACCAGATTTGTTTAAGATATCACTGCCCAGCAATGGAAAGATGAATATGCAGATTTTTATGAAATACATTAATGGTATTTCCATGCCCTGCATGGACCCTTGTAAACTTCTGCCTGCCTTAATTTGGAAAATGTTTTTTTATATATATTGGATTTTCTGAGTCAGCAAGTAATTCCAGCTCAACTCTTAATGAGATAATGACAAAAATAGATGGGATTATTGCTTGTAGATACATGGCTATGCACAAACTGCAGGACCTGGGAGCCCTTCCCAGTTCCTCCGTCCAATTCAGTGTTTCATTCATATCTTAACTCAATGTAAACCAGATGGCAAATGCTGTTTCCTCACCTTATACACGTTGTAGGCTTCATGGAGAAGGAATACAAGTGTACAAGCCAGGGAAAAATTGGGTCACCATCCTAGCAATAGGCTAAACACGTAGATACACAACCTATAAAAAATAATGCCTGATTTTTCAGATTCAAATCACCCTCCAGGATCAGGTGCTTTTGCAGAAGACTCTAGAACTGGTTTTAATCTCCCATTTTGTTACAGTAACCTTCTTAACGCATTGCTCAGATGACCTCCACACCCAAGATGTCAGTGGTTATCTACAATGAACCTAAATCAACCACTAGTTTGATTCCATTCAGTTGCCACTGGAGGGAAAAAAAGGGAAGGGAAGAAGAAATGAAGGAAGAAATAATAGACATCTGACTCAACAACTGTGCTGTTCTAGTCATTTTTTGTGGGTCCAATGCTAAATGAGTTGGTCTTGAGGAGAATTTATTTTACTGAGCTGAAAAATGCCCACTTCTGGTCCAAAAAACCCCCGCCCTGACAGTATTTATTAGTAATGAGGCCAGGAGCACTAATGAGAGAGAAGTTCTGCAGAAGTGATTTCTATTCTGCAGGTGAACTGAAGAAAAGAACATTTCACTTGCAAAAATTGTCAGTCAATTACTATTCAAACAGAAAAATCTCATAATATATTAACTATATTTGTAAAGCCTGCAAAGTCTCAGTTGCATTGATTTGTACCAACAAATCCACTGTTTAGGTCATTTGTTCAAATGCTGTGAGAACACTTCATTCTTAGAAAAAATGTGACAAATAACTGCTCCTGTCAAGCAACCAATTTATCTTTTAGACCCACTGCAAATGCTACAGTAGGATTCATGCAACCTACTCTGTGATACCCATTCAATATGGCATTTTGGATAGATGAGCAGAGGAATCCATGGGATGTGTTGAACCAACAGTCCTTGACAATGCAAGGATGTTACCTCAGATGTGGCACGCTACAGACTGCAGTAGCATAGAGTTGCCTCAAGATCCTACCTGTATATACTGAAATACCTATTTGTGCAAAAGCAGCTCACTCTTAACAGCCTCTGTAAGAAAACTACAAAGTTTGTTTTGTCCTGATGAGGAGATTTTTGTCATGTAACCATTTATTATTGAATATAAGGATGAAAAAAAATTTCACGGTACAAGGATTTTAGACTAGACTATCCTGCAATAATGCAAGACTCCTGAGAAGACATTCTAGTTGCAGACTATATCAAAACAAACCTTGAAAACAATACCTTCAAGCAGTGGTAGCAATAAGTTCTTTCTATTTCAATAAAAGCTTTCCATCTCAAGATTCTAAAGAGCTTTTTAAATATTAATCGAGCCTCTAAGCAACCCTGGAGATGCTAAAATACTGCAGTCAATGATCAATTAAACCATACACAGCTTATCCGGTTTACAGATAAGGCACGGCACAAGTGCAGAAACACCCAAATTTGCTTTGCACAGAGCCAGATCAGGCTCTCCTAAGTGGATAGGAGGCACTTTAGCATCTGAAACATCCTCTTTAGTGTGTCCCATGATAACTGTACTACCCAGGTTTGTCCATTTATCTGAGGCATCCAAACCCCTATTAGAGCAGAAGTGACTACGACTTCTATTTTATCGTAGATGAGTGACTGAGATGCAGGGAGATAAATGATTTGCCCAGGGTCACACAAGAGGCCTGTAGCACAGAAGAGAATAGAGTATTACTCAGTATTCCTGTTCCTTCTCAATAGCCCAAATAGTCCTGTCTTCTTTTTCTTTTAACATTTCTTTTTTAGCATAATCCAGAGGGTATTGAATCAGTCTGAATGATGTGTTATCCTGGCAACATGGGAATTTTTTTTTTTTTTTTTTAATAGTTTTGACATACGTAATGAGTAAAACGTTCTGTACTTGTAGCATTATTTATCCTCTAGCCTTAACTGCAGTGTTCAAAAACTAACACTGCACCTTTCAGAGCACATGCAAGGGGAGCATGTTATTTGTCAAGGCTCACAAAGGCATTGCTGATAGTGCAAGCTTTGCTCACCAGACAGAACGCTCTTCCCCCTTTTACGTTGCAAACTTCTGGGCAATGTCAATACCAGTTTAAGAGGTCTCTGACTCTCTAGGCTCTTTCTGTCATGTGTTGACATCTTCTAGGAATCAGCAGATTTTATACCTCTATTCAATTCACTTGACCTGCCTCTAAATATGTTCCCAGCATCTGAAAAGCCATTACCCACACAAACATATGATGAAGTCTAGATCAATAACACAGGATAAAAACAAACAAGCTAACTGAGACAAGTCTCAAGTCTTAAGAGCTGTCCACAGATGCTGCTATCTGGACTGTTCAATATGATGTTCTGAATTGCACACAGCAGGATTTCATTTGCTACAAATAGCTTTGCACCAGCAGCATCTTCAATAATTTTATCATGCAGTGTTCCCTAGATAGAGCAATATTTCATTTAATAAACAGCAAATTAAAATAGCAAATATAGCGAAAGGCAAAGCACGAATAGATTTGTTTCAGACTTTTAAAGAGAACATTGATTTTATTTTATTTTATTTTTTAGTATTTCTGTAGTCGCTCATAAGGTCACCTTCATGACAATTCCAACAGGGGTTTATCTTGTAGCGCTCATTCTGACATACAGGCTGATGATTTATTATTGCTTAGTTCTTGATACTGTTCACTGCACAATCCAATCTAAGAGAGACACATATTTCTCAATTCAGGGACTTCTTTTATTTTATGAAAAATCCGCTTAGTGCTTTGTGGTAAAAACTAGACTTGGCATTTGATCTTAATTTTTTCAAGTATTTCTTTCTATTCTGTGTTTCTCTGCTGTATCTTTGATGTATTCGAGGATCATTTTAGTTTTCTTTTCCTTTGCTTCTCTTCTCTCACCCCATTTTAGTGCGGCTACACCCAAAAGAAAAATCTGCCACAGCAGCAGTTTGTTCCAGTCACTCTTATCTAGATTTCTGTTACATACTAGTAGGTGACATGGTGATAGATTTCATAGGTTTTCTCTCCTCATTTGGGAGAAGGAATATAATTATGCAAAGTAGGGTTAGATGGACAGTAGAAATATATCACTATTAACCCACCAGAACACATGCAGATTCACTGTGGTGATGTGCTTAGAGGGGAGGAAAAAAAAAAAAAAGTCTTCATAGACTAGACAAGGTTTTTTTCTCGCCTTGTATTAATATCAATTCAAGGGTAAGTCAACAATTCTCATCATGTCATTCCTGTGCCTATGGTCTTATGATACGGTGCTATTTAAGCTCTGCTCAACTGCAGAGCTGTCTCCAGTATTCCCATAGACTGTCTAAGCCATTTGGTATCATTAACCCTCATGGACCAGGCTGCCCGCTACTTAGCTACATTCCTTTAAGCCTGCCAGTCATTAGCTGGTACGTTAAGTAACTAATGGTGCTCTCACAATATCTGCTGCATCATGCAGGTGCAACAGAATAAACTTTTTTTCCCACCGGTGCTTTGTCCTAAATCATTAAGGACCTCAATCCTGCAAAGATTTATGTATGTGAATAAGTTTACTCACATGAGCAATCCTGTTTCAACCTTCTTAAACACACGTTGTAGGGTCAGAGTCTTGATGATCAAACTCACTGTCAGGTATTTGGCTTTTTCAGGAAATGCAAAACAACTTCTGAAAACACCAAACAGCTTCAGAAAACACCGAAAACACTTTCTGCTCTGCCTTTCTTTTTACTGAGAAATATTTACAGAAGTATTTTTTTCAAGAAGAACAAAGATTAACAGTCACACCTGCTATTCTATGACCTCATTGCTTTCCCACTAATTGATCAGCATATAAAAAATACATATCAAGGCAATATGAATATTCCGCAACTAATTGGCTGCTGGTAAGGGAGATTAACCGAGGATATGTAAATTATTAAAGCCATAAACTGCTTCTGGAGCCTCCTCACCCTCCTGGGTGAGGTTGGGGGGATCAGCTGGCTGTCCCTGGTGGGGCTAAGCTGGAGCAAGGTTAAGTAAGCAACCCTCATCTCTGTGTCTGCATCTATTAGACACCTTTGCTGATGCTCTGGCGCCAAGAAGTCAGACGCCACCCTCCACACTCAGAGAGGCACAGGAGGTTGCAAATGGTAAATTTAATACCGCAGCAGGAGGTGCCATTTACAGTCCCAAAGGATAAGTCTCCCCCTCTTCTCTTTCATGCTCATATAAACAAATTGAGGCTGATGCAATTTCAAATCCTGTTGTCCTATTTTTAAATATGTAATTTCCTCTATTTTAACATCTAGACAAGGTAAAATTAAAGGATTTTTCTACACATGACTGATGGCTAAACTGCAATGAGGATTTGTACTTTGTGAAACCATTAAAGCATTGAGAAATATGAGAAAAAAAAACAACCAGTGAAAATTTGGGACTTATTAGTAACATGCAATTTAAAAGAAAGAGAGATTAAGGTGCCTGCACAACCAGTGAAGTCCTTATCTTAGTTTAAAAGAAAAGCAAATTTTACCTCTGAAAAGACTATCAAATATTTGTATAATGCTTGTCTGTTTTGTTATCTCTATTGTGGCATACCCTGATTTCTTTCATTCTTAGAACAATGCACTAAAAAGGTTAAAAACTTGTCATGTTTTCATTTTTTTAAAATAACATATTACTAAGACGCTGTCTGGGAGGAAAAAAAAAAAAACAATCAAAACCTAGTGAAAACTGCTGCCTTATTAATTCAAGCCGGTCCATCTAAATGTTGCTAGAACAATGCAAGGAGGCATCTTTTATATGATTGGAAATGGGAAAAAAAATAATATTTACAGTTTATATTGGAAATAAATTGCAAATCAATATTTTTATAGAGGCTGTTTAAGATTAATGCAAATTGGAAAAATGCAAGGTGGGGGAAATACGCAGCTTCGAACACCAGATGCAGAGATCAAAAATGATCACAACTGAGGAAAACACTGACACGTTTTCATAGATTTTTGGAGATCCAGGGAACATATCTATCCCTCAGTCCAGTGTCCTACCTAGTGTTGGCCAGAGAATTTCACTCAGTGACTTGCTAATCATGGCCAGTCATGTGAGGTCAGACGATATCATCATTTTTAGCAGGATACCAATGCTGATTAGAGAACCCATTTTATTTCCAGGCAAACTCTTGCAGTCATCTGGTTACTCTCACTGTTAAAATAAATGGGGCAGCAAAGGCAAAAGAAGAGCCCTGGCAGCTGTGAGTGAAAGGGTAGACGGCAGAAATAGGAAAGGAGATGGAAGAAAATAGGCCAAAAACACATCTGGAATTAGTAGACCAGAGGGGTGGGCCAGCACATTACCAGGAAACATCAAGTATTTCTCTTGTAAATATCTGAGACTTTTCAGTCATAAATTACATGGCCCATGACAGGCCACAGGGTCCTAGCTTCTGTTCCAGATTGTATTACAGCACATCCATTAGCATCGAGGTCGATTTATCAGTGGAACTGTTAAGCCTACAAGATGGGACAGACCATCTGACCACCGCTACTGCAGAAGAGAGAAAATGGGATCCGGGCTGGTTTCAGAGAAGTACCTTACAAAAAGCAGACTCAGGGCTGTGCTCTTCAAAGATAGGCATTCAAACAGTAAATAATTAAATACAACATTGATTCAAATAAGCAAGAAGGGAGAATCTAAGGACACAAGAAATATTTAGCTCTCAGATCTTGCAAGTGGAGGGGAACAGCAAAGGCACACAGCCTCCTGCTGGCTTGACACTTTAGCCATGTCAGGTCCGGTCTCTATACATGAAAGGCAAATTTAACCCTTTTTTTTCTTTTTTCTCCTTTTTTGTCCACAGTTAAAATGCAAGATTCATCTGTTTCCCTACTAGTGTAAGGAAAAGCCTACATTTGACTGTCTTTGACACGTCAGGAAAACAGGGAACATTCATTAAAGATTTATGACAACATCAAACATTCTGTTTTACTTTCAATTTTGTCACTTAATCCCAATAAAACAGTGATTTAGCCATATCTGTTAAAGTTATTTGTCGCTGCTGAGTCTTTCCTGTATCACAACTGGCAAACAAATACGTAAGCCAGTGAAGTCAGTCTCCACAGGGCCCATCTCTTTGGGGAGTTTTAAGCATGCTTCTTCTGTGGGCATCTGTAGATACTACTCAGACTGGGCTCTATATTATTTAAGCTTTCCAGTAAAAAAAATAAAAAAGAACTCTTAAGTAATGCATTAGTGTAATTCTTATCTACAGAAGGCTTGTGGGACTAAGTGAAAAGATAAAGGAAATAACAGAGACATGTGGCAGTGCTAATGTTAATATTTGATTAGAAATATTCCAAACAAGATGTCAAGACAAATTCAGTTCTTGTTATCAACACACACCCTGCTCATTGAGGCTGGAATGGTGTATTCAGAAACACAGTTTAGGAGGCAAGTAATCTGAAAACAGTTTGTGCTCATAAAACAAAGAGACAGTCTAAAAAACCAGACAAACAAAACAAAACAAAACAACCCCCTAACCCTTCTAATGTAGTGCTCAGGATTAATTCACAAGGACAAGAACTACTGGAATCAAATTTGTACCTGTTCTTCCACTATTACATGTTACTTAATTTAGAACAACACTGCGTGCAACATCAAACCGCTTGACTTCACCTTCCCAAAGTCTTAGATTAAATAATGAAAGTGTCTGAAGTCCTTATACTTAACACATTTTCAATTCTCTCTTTGACCACTGTTGCCACAGGCATAAACTCCTGAAATTTAAGTGGTATGATGGCACGCTTCTTTGCTACATCACGTCAGCTTGCTCCCCTTTTCATACAGTTTTATGTATTCATTTGTTAATTGTAGTTGTTTCTATATAGCACTTGTCCGTTGTAACACAGAAGGAAACAGAATCTAAAAAAAACAACCTGCCTCAGGTTGTAAGTCACCATGATGGTGTCAATATTGTCATTGTCAACAATGACATGCAAGGAGAAGATGGCGAAAGAAAGGCATACAATTAAGTTTAAGATGATGGCATGATACCCAGAAGCAATTGTCAGAGAGAGAAACAAGAAGATGGAATTGGATGGAGACCAGTCAGAAGCAGAGAAATAGAGCTGCATCTCAGCTGTGGAAAGATAGCTGGTGAAATTATATGACTGCACAAGATCATCCAGAGAGAAACCAGACAAAATTTTAAAAAGGTGGTAAAATAATTCAAAAAGAAAAACAGGAAGGAGTGGGAACTAAAGAAGAAAAGATCTCAAAAGATCTTCTAAGTAGGGCCGGGGGGGGGGGAATAAACCCAAAAAACCCACATACACATAAGTGCCAAGGGAAGCTACAATGTTGAGAAGACTTAAGAACTAAGCAGAAAGGTCAGGAAGGCTCAATATGTAGTCCGGCCAAGACATGGTTACTTGAGACCTTGATAAAAGTCTACCAGAACTCAACCCTGAGTAACTGCAGAAAAGAAATTCAGAGCAAGAGTTCCTGGTTATGTCATGGCCTTCTCAAAAGATAACTTGATTGGAGTTAGGTTACCAGATATGAGAGGATTCTGCATGGTAGTTCTGCACAAATTAGGAGGGTAGGCAGTCAGTAATGGAGCCTTATAAAGATGTAAGGTATGTGAAGGCATTTCAAGAGGAGATAATGATCAAGGATATATTTCTTGATGAGCAGTACAGAAGTCAGTAGCAGCCAGAGGTTGAGAAGAGGGGGAAGGAAAAGGCTGGAGAGAATTGTCAGGAGCATCTAGCACGGACAAGCAAGTGGTTTAAACAAGGTGTTTCAAACAAACCATGTTACTATGCACCTGTTAGGATTATCTATGTTGGCCAACATGGAGTCTGGCCAACATGGTTATTTCCTGTGTTCTTTAAGATATCTACCATCAAAATTACTATTACTGTCATTTCAGGTATCTGCCCTTATTTCAAGGCATCTGCATGCTGTCTTCAACTCCTCTATCAAAGGTTTTTCACAGTAGGGACTTAAGGCAAGAGTGGGATCAGAAGTGGGAATCAAAAGCCACTGTAACCAATAAGGCTTACTTAATTAGACAGTATCCAATTATTTTATGATCCATGAGGTTACCTGTACTAATTCAGTCAGTAAAACAAAGTGCATGTTAGATTATTTCTTTGCATGAGAAAGCAACTCTTTCATAATGTTTAAACAGCATTATGGCACAACAGTAATAAATGAATACAAGGCTTTCAAATACAGCTGTACAGGAATATAAATGTAAAGCACAGAATGGTTTGTGATGTATTTGCTTTGTCTTGCCTCAAAGCAGGACTAGCCTTCCTTAAAAAAGAAGGGAGAAAAAAAGAGAGAGAAGGAAAAACAACAACAAAAAAACTGACCTTGGTTTTGCTGAGGGAAATCATTGACAAGATTTTGTGGGGAAAAGAGAGACTGGTGAAATACAGATTCTTTTTATATTAAGACATGTCAAGTTGCATCAGGCATAGTTTTGGACTATGCAACTGTATTTTGTCTCAGGCATTTACTAAGCTTAACAGCTGAAACAGACAACAGCAGACTTGTTAAGATCTCTATTATTTTCTTCAAAATGTGTGTTTGCTTTCTGTGGGCAAGGGGATGATTTCCCCTTCCTGAGAAGGAGTGAAAAAGACAGTATTTTTCAGCGCAAGCTAGGAGATGGAAATTAATGAAAGATACTTGTAAATCATTCATCAGCCTTAGCAGTGCCAAGCATTTTGCATTTCAATACCTCCATGACTATAAGGACAGCATAAGGTAAGTTTATGGAAACCAGACTATTTCCTCACCAAATGTATCACAGTTTTACTGAAAGAAGGATATTCATCTCTTCCATCTCCTGATTAGTGAAGAACTGGCCATCGTAGCAGCTCTCCTCCAAAACGTTTCTGGCATGCTGGCAGACTTTTTTTCCCCAGCACTATTGCCTCCTAATGAGCAGGATTCCAGCCTGCTCTAGGAGCTGTTTCCCTTGCTTACCAGGCAAGGTTTTGCGCACATGTGTGGGGGTCTTCTGAGAATAAATTGTGAACACTGTGTTTTCCATGTACAAGTACTTCCTTTTTGAGGCACTGCATCTCCTCAGTGGAGACATTCAGCTTCTTCCTAAGGCAGCAGGCTACTGGTTGTCACATTATGTTTCAATCTCAGATGACAGCATATTTTTCAAGTGTCCCTGCATTTACCTTAAAGTTTCCTCTCTCTTGACAAAGTTGCTCCTAAACAAACATGGAAATGTCAGCTAAGGGATGATACCTTCTTTCAAAAACCCTTACCAGGTCTTTGCTCTCTCTGATGTTTTTTCCTTTTTCTTATTTTGTGGGGAATCGGGGAGGGGGGGGTTAGGCTGGCCCCACTAGCCCCTGATGTGTGCTCTCCTTCAAGTCTTGATTGAGTAGTCTCCTTCTCCCTGCTTACTTTTCTTCATGCTTCTCTGCTTATTTAATAAAGAAACAGTGCCCTAACCTTATAGATCTTATTTATGTTTAAACATAGAAAACTCAAAAGAAGAGGGATAGTGGACAAACTGAATAAAAGACACTTCTCATCATGTCCTTAAACAAGATGGATTTAGGACTCTGGCAAAGAGACCAAGAACATTACTTCAAAGCAAAAATGCTCAAATAACAAAACCCTATTCAGTTTGTGGTAGCTTCAGCTCTCTTACTGACCAGTAGATCTTTACTGTTACAGCAGGAAGAAGGTGAGAGGCAACACCCTTAGACAAGGGGTGTCCAGATGTAAACCAGAAGTTGCTGCACTTCCAGATGTACAACTGCACAGT
>VYZX01021924.1:671-133498 GCA_013401335.1 Brachypteracias leptosomus
GTACATGGGTAGAAAGAAATATTCTGCTGCATTCTTCTTTCAACTGAAGTAACATATTTGTAGGATGATAGAACTACTCTGGCTTGAACTTGGTGTGCAGAGGGAAACCCCCACTGTCCCATGTTGTGTTAAGGAGTTCACTGCCATTTTAGGTAGGAACCATAATGAAAGTTGTGCCTTGTATGTATGTGCTTGTCAGTGAAAAATAAAATACAATATACATGTTTCTTCAAACAGCACATTAAGCTCTGTTGCATTCAGGCAGAAAAACCACTGCTTTTGAACCTGCCATACCTTAGTTATCTATGATTCTATGATTTTCAAATCATGGCAGTGTGTATATTAGAGATTTTTTTTTTTTTTTTTCCTTGAAAATTGTAATGGGAAAAATGCCCCTGACCTGCAGAATACTGAAAATTGGTATTGCTGAGACTTGGAGCAAGTGGCTTCTGAATCTCCTGCTGAACGTAGAATGTGTTGACATTTGGGGGGTGTTTTCTATTTGATGTGCTCCTTTATCCCATACTCTGCTGTCCATAGTGGTCTGACATTCCCTAAATTAACGTAAAATCAAAAGGATGTATTCTTCTGTGATAAGTCATGAAGGCAGTGCTACCAAACTTAAGTCAGAAGTTAGGCTGTGAATGCATGGCTCATATATGGTACAGGCAGAATATGCTCATGATATCCTCTAACAGAAGGCTATTGTAAAGCTTAATCATAAGCTATTGAGATGAGAGAAATGGGTGACACCAAAGTAAGATAACATTACATACAGGTCTGTCTTTCCCAGTCATGCCATCTCTTGAATTTTTACTGGCATTAGCAAGATTCTAGATTATGCAAACAGTGTAGCAATCAGTTTAAAAAAAAATGTAAAAAGATCAGAATTTTCCTCCTCAAAAACTAGGTTTGAAGCATTCTTTGTAAGAGTAGAGGTTGTTATGTTTACTCTGTGGTGGTGTGCAGAGACATCTGGAGGAACACTGTGTGCCTCCCTTCAAGGGGCAGGAGGAGTTTTGGGTAAGCAAAGTGCAGTCACTGTGGTGTAACTTTAATTTACTTCAGTCAGCCTTACAGATAGAGATACAGATATCTAAGTCTCAGGGGTTGGAAATAGCTGCAGAAATGTTGCAAAGATAATTTATTGTTGTATCTTAATTAAAATTATAATTAACAAATAAACATTTTGCTAATAACATGCTAACAAATTTTCCTGAAAGCTAATATAATCAGAGACTTGATTCTTATTTTTCATACCCTTTACAGTGGTGTGTTTTCATTGACAGAGATGAAAATAGTTGTATCAGTAGTTTTGGAGGTTTTTTACATGTTATTACAGTTAGAATCAGGACCAGAATCTCCAATTAGAGGTTTGAAAGTTAGTTTCTTGGACCTGGAGCAGCTCTTGGCTTTTTTTCTCTTCAGTGTGTTTTTTCCATTAGTAGTAAAAATTCTGTCTTCGGTGGCTATCTGCAGACTGAAGTTGGAATACAGCCTTTTAGTGTACTTTTAACAGAAATAGAAGGACTAAGTATCTGTCCTGCACTACAATAACAGTAAGGTGTTTCAAGGTGACTTAGTCAACTGACAGCTAGAAATTAGCAGACCTTATTACAAAGAAAGGTGTTGTCTTCTAAAATGTTTTTACGTTTATTATATTTTGAAAGGCTTTGATAACATACTGCATTTGTACAGCTACTGCAAACACCAAGTGGTAAAACAGATTGTTTTTTCATTAGTCTTTTAAATCAGTGTTATCTGATTTTCACAGACTAGTATTAAAAATGATTGTTCTATGAAGCCACTTAAAACTTTACTTTAAAAATCTTTTACACTTGTAAATTTCTTTGTGATTCTATGCAAATTGGAGCTCTGGGAGTGTAAAGGGTGTTTATTGAATGTTTTGGCCTGTAGAAGATATTTTTCAAAGGCTTTATTCACTACAAGGTTCTGAAAGAACATGCCAGTAAAAGAGCATCATCCTCTGACTGCATGGAGCTGAGTTCTCTAACAAAAGAATTGACCTGAAGAAATTAGAAGAGGTGATACAAGGACATATTTTGGCTGGCAAAGTCAAGGCTTCATGTTTAATTTAAAAAAACATTAAACTTTTCATGTTTAATTTAAGGAAGCAGTAGAATGTTGGGAATTATAATCCTAATGATGCTATGTCAGTAGTACATGATGCTGGTGGCATGCCTGCTGTACAGACTGCAGATGAACAGGAACACTTCACTTTCTTTTTGTTACTGAGAGAAAAGGAGAAAACAGCTAAGGCAGCAACAACAAAAACAACACATTAGGCATGCACTACTAGTCTAGCTAATTCTAGGGGTGCTATTAGCAGACATTTAGGCAAATCTATTAACATTTAACATCAGCACAAATGCAATTGCATTCTGACTTTTCATGTTTCTGGCAAAATATGCATGGCCATTCAAGGGAGGAAAAGGACATTGAAGCCATTTGTTAGGTAGTACAGCCTAAATGGGGAAAGAAGTTCTAGGGAAATTGTTAAATTGAAAAAAGAAACTTGATTTTAAAAATGTTACTTAAAAAGGGAGCCAGTATAATGCTGATCAAGTATTTGGTTGGCATTTTCTGTGCATCACTACTGATTTTAATTTTTAAACAAGTCTTAAGCTTTTCACACACTTTTAACTCTTCAGGGTTTTTTATTCTTGAAATCTAGGAATACTTTTTGAAAAATATTTACAAAGTAGTCTTTTTGAGGTGCGTCTATTGTGCAGTTCAAGTTAAAAATATTTTAGGAAAAAATTTAAGTATTTTTAATCTTGTAAGATATACCAGACAACTCTACAGCAGAACAGGCTGAAGGGGTAGCTGCAGTAATTGCCTTATTTTTGACAGTGACAAAGGGTAAATGCTTTAGTATTAGTCATAAAATTTCAACAGTGTGTACACATATTGTACTGTGGTGCTGTAAATGGGAAAATTCTTCCTAACTCTAGCTTAGGTTTTTTTGTGGGTTGACTAACATCATGAATTATATGATAGAAAATTCTTCTTCAACTTTACAATTAAAGTAAAATAATTTGAAAAAAAGCTGTCATGGATTCTAACTATTAAGATTATTTTTTAAGCACTGAAGTTTATCTACCTTTTACTCAAGGACAATTTTTAAATGCCTGACTCTATAGTCCTTATAAATTCACTATCACCAATATTGCAGCAGTTCCCAATTTTTAAAAAACCCCACAAATCATCATTATTCAACTGTTTGTATTTTTAAAAGTTTCCGTTTGTAGTTTATTGATTATCCTCTTCTTTGAGCCTCGCAGTGTGTGACTTGATACTAGGAAGGAGATTTGTGAACCAAGAATAGTTACTGTAGATACTTCTGGTACTTGCTCTGTCTGGTCCTCTCCTCAGATCCTCTAAATGGTGTTTGTTGTGGTCTCTTGGTCCTGTGGAGGCTCCAGAGCTCTCAGAGACATTCCTGATGTTTGTTGCCTGTTCAGACCCTTTTGTTTTTCCAAGGGTGTGAAGTATTAATATGTGGAGGAAAGATTTCTGATGAAGTATAGTGTCAGTCCTTTTCTGGTCTTGAGTGTTGTCTATATTAACTTTTAGTATTATTTCTCTGTTTCCTACTCCAGTACATGGGTAGGCCTCATTTTCCTCTTCAGTACTGTACATACTGAATCAGTGGAGTTATAGCAAATTAGATACTAAGTCTTGTCCAGAGTTTTCATTATGTTGCTGTAGAAGAACACTTGCTGTTAGAATGTCTAAGATCTATTAAAGTAGAGAATCATGGGTTTGGGCTGATTTTATAACTCTGTGCTTTAGTTCTCTCCTTTTCAACTCTACCACTGTGTTCTGCAAGTCTTTCCCCTGCACACCCCCCCCTGCCAGAGTGCCCCTTGCATCCTTCCATGCCCAAGGAAAGTTTTATAATTCAAGATAAGCCAGGTCTCAATAGCTGTAACCTGGAATGGCCTCTGGCTGGGAAAGGTGAAGCCTTTTTGGCTCTCTGTCATTGTCTCTCCTCCAAGCCTTGGCTGCTTGGTCCTTTCTCACACCTATGGGGTCCAGCTGTGGGGAGGAAGAGGTGGCACCTAGCACAAGAGAAATAGGCAGAGCCTGTGAGCCCTGGGTGGGTCTCGGGTTCCCTGGAGGCACTGAAGAACACAGTGTGGTTGACAGCTCAAGGAAGAGATGAGGAGTTAGAGTTTCCAGGCTGAAGTGAGGGGCCATGCACTCCCTTCATCTCCTTTCATTGGAGCCTTCTGGAGATGAGCCCCTTCCCTAGGTGTTTATTTACCTTTTTAAACTTTCTTCTTTCTTATTCTCTAGGGCTTCTAGGTATAAAATTCCTGTAGACTTCAAATTGTTTTTTTCAGTACTACACTTGTTTGTTTAGTTATTTAATTCCTCAAGCAGTTGCTTTGTTTTATGCTACTACTTTTTAAAAATATTTTTTTCTCTTTCAATAAGGAAGGCGAGAATCATGTTCATATGAACTGGATACTTTGTTATGCTGACACATATTTTGTACTCAACATGTACAGATTTAAGTGGTTATTTATATAAAATGTGTGAGAATAAATTCTTCCTCTGCTTGTCTGTTGAGACTTAAATTCAAGATTCTGGATTTTTCTATATACAGCAGCTAATGATTTAATTTGTATTGGTGGCAGCTTAAGTCCTGTCACTGCTCAAATGGCACTGACTGCTGCTGCAAAAATACCCAACCATGAAATAAATCCCAGATTGTTATTTAAAAAAAAAAAATGTAAACCAGCTTTAAATACTTCATTTCTCAATTAGATATTAATCTTGTAAAGTGAACTGCTTAAATGTAAAAGAAGAGTAAATAAACTATTCTTCTAACAGAATCCTTCAATGCATCTCTGAAAATTCAAATTTCATCTGGAATACTAATGTTAAGTTTGTGGGTTTCAGAGTGTTTGGGAACTTTTAAGCTGTCTTTTAAATTTTTTCTTTTACCTTTTGACACATTTTGAAAAGGCATAATGAAGTTCTGTTGAAAGCAGCAGAATTTGAAAGTGTTCAACAGTATCAGGCATGATGCCTGAAAGAGTGCAAAGTCTTTTAAGTGATCATAATAAAAGTTGATCTAGAAGCTCCCCAATTTTTTTCTTATTTTTTTCTGCGATATATCTCCCATCAAAGCTGATTTTCTTCCAGCACATCATAATGTATTTCAAGGATTGTGCTGATAGCATCGTAGAGACCCTGAAAATTGAAACCCACCTTAGAGCATGGCACTGAAGTGATTGCTAGTTTCAAAATCTTCAAAGAAGCAAGAAGAGATTTTTTTGGAAAAATACTCATTATAATGAGAACGCAGTAAATGCTGAATCTCAGCACCCTGTTAAACCTCTGCATGTAGGTTAATTGTTGACAGGGGGAGCAACAATTTGAATTATCACAGTGTCATAATGGCTTTCAGCTGCTTGCCTGAACCTGCTTGTTGTCTGCAGGCAAAAAAATGTTAAAACAGTAATTTTCCTTTCTGAGAGCTCAATGTATAAAATTTTAACCACATAGAAAGTTTGAAATGTCAACTTGATTCTGTTGTTTAGATCACTTGGGACCTGGGCAGACACAAAGATGGTGGGATTCCTCTGCATTGTAACTGCATTCTTTACCAAGAGGGTGGTGGAACCCTGGAGCAGGCTTCCTAGAGAGATGGTCGATGCCCCGAGCCTGTCAGTGCTCAAGGGGCATTTGTACAGAGTCCTTTCCAACATGCTCTGACTTGGTCAGCCCTGGGTTGCTCAGGCAGTTGGACTCGGTGGTCATTGTAGGTCCCTTCCAGCAGAAAGGCTCTATTCTGTCTCTTAAACCAACAAACTAACTCTGTGGTAAACTCCCCAAAAGCTTTTCTTTGACCACAGTCCTCAAGAAATTAGTGCTCTAGGTCTAGGAAGATGGACCTGTAATCTTCATATGCAATAACGTGGCTGAACCCATCCATTGCTAAGTGCAGCTGTTCAGTTTGTGGAGCACAGCAATAATTTCTGCTAAGGCTGTTTGTCGAAGGTAGATTTGAGGTTTGAAACAGTCAGTGCCACACATACAGGCATGGCAGTGAAGCAGCTCACTGGTGTCTCTGCCTGTCCAGAGGACAGCACGTAGTGAAGCTGAAAGTTTTCCTCAGCCTGTGTCATGGGTCACTCAGCAACATCTTTGAAACAGATTTCTTCATTTTGGGTCACCTTCCTAATAGTGACAAAGCCGTGTACTACTTTCAGTGCCTCATGTTTAAATCGCTGTCAGGAAACACCAGTGAACAGGCTAATGCTGGAAAGGCATCCTTTAGTTGCAGAAAAGCTGTAAATGGGCTTAGTCCAGCAAAGTGTTGCCAATTTTCACTTATTTGTACAGATAAAATCTGAACGTTGCTCTGTTAGAGGTTTTTCAGGTTGATAAAACAAAGTGAGCTTTGCCTCTGAATCATAGGGGCAAACTCTTGCCTTATTTTATCAATCTAAATATTGTAATATCAGAATGGTTATGCAATAACTGATGTCAGCTTTTCCTCGGTCACGTACCTGTGTATTGAACATAATATAATCTTAATAATGAAGAGTCTTCTCTGCCTGCTGTCATACTGAGCCTATGGCAGTGGCAGAAGATAAATATGCATGGATGACTTCTATTAATACTGGTCAGAGTGGAATGGATACTATAAACATTTTCAGTCCTAATAATTTGTGTAGGAAGGGTATAGCAGTTCATGTAGCTGTTGTTGATTAGTTTGGTTTTTTTAAACCATTCTCAAGGGTATTGTTACTCTGACAAAATTTTAATCAAGTCTTTCACTGGCAATATTGAATTTTAAAAGTTAGTTACTGGTTGCAGCATGACTTCGTTAGTTACAGGAAAATAATTCTGTGGTGATTAACATCTATTCGCATCTTGGAATGCATTATAGGCTCTAAATTATCATAGAAATTAATGCAATCTTCTTAAAAGGTCTTAAGATATGGTAATAGATACAGCATACTAGCACCTGCAGCTCAAGGTACCAAAGTTATTAAAGTTGGATATAATTATATTTATTTTGCAAGCATCTAAATGAGGGGGAGAATGAGAAACAAAGTTTAATAAAAATTAAAGAGATAGGCACTCAATTTGAAGTCAATTTATATTTTTGAAATTTTCTTTCATTTAACAAGTATATTGCTATTTCCTATGTATATGAAATACTTCATCGATTTCAAAGTTCACATCCTGTAGCAGAATTTTGACATTCCTTGTATTGACTTCATATTAGTGAATTGAGTCAACTGGGTTGCTTGTGATTTGGACAAGTACATCAAGAAGAAACATTTCTTACACATGTTTAGCTTCTGCATCTTCTTACCTGTGTGCTCTGCTTGCAATTTTTTTTTAAGGGTCGCTTGCAGATTAATTTTTCAGTAGTCTTAGCAGCACAACAAGTATGAAAAACAAAATATTGCAGTTGCTTGCAACTGAGGTTTGGGTTTCCAGCCATGCAGGTGTCCTGTAGGAATAGGGTAGCAGAGAGCACGTCAGCGTACCTGAAAATGAGCAGGTACAATTCACTTGGGCGGATGTACTGAAGCACTTTGCTCATTTAGAGATGTGATACATGGATAAATGAGTGAGTGATCTAAACTTGACTTTAGCTCTCATTCTCATTCATTAAATTACTGGAGCTAGCCAAGAAATAAAAGTGCTTTTTTGCAGAAGGTTATGATATTTCCCGAATGTAAAAGAAAATAAATATATGTATGTTTCTGTTGAGTATCTGTGGCATAATAAGTAAATATCTCCTTACTCCTTATATTCCTTTTTCTTCTTTAAATGTTTTGAATGAATCCCTGCCTATCTTTAAGATAACAAGAAGGCATGCTGACATCTGATGCGAGTGTTGTGCATAAAGTGAAGCGTGTACAGCACATTAAGCACAGAGTTGGAATGCCAAGAGACATAACAGATATTAGCAGAATAATAACAGAAATTAGCAGAAAATGCTTCTTATTATCAAGTAGAGAAAAGCTGTATTTTAAGTGACAGCCAGATGCTTGTTTACTATGATTATAATGTTAATGGTAATATTCTGTTCACAGTTGTGTGTGCAGAGCAGCTACTGAGGTCATTGGGAATTCCGGGAGACCTTAATCACCACCTTTTTTTTTTCTTTTCTTTTTTAAGTAAAATGATGACTGTGTCAAACAGTATGAAGTAACATAAAATCAATAGCTCTTTGAGCCCGTGGGGTGGGGTGGGTGTGTGTATGTGTTTTTCTAGGAATAGTACAGGAAGGCAGTACTTTGCAGTATCATTAGATTATCATTCATCAGGACTTTTGTTTCAGTTTTCTCAGCAGTTCTTTCAGCACTAGATACTTTTAAGCATCTGTCAGTATTGTATGATGATCTTATTGAAATAGAAAAACAAGTTTTTACAACGTAGGAATGAATTCATAATCTTTTTGTCCCATTTGGAATGAAGTTACAATTTAGATAGTAAATTATGTAGATATACTTGTCCACCTGTAACACCTGAGATTTACTTTAGCTTTGAGTCTCAAAGTAAGTAGTGAAAGAGAAAATGGAGTAAAAATGAAGGGATTAAAAAAATACCAACAGCCCACACCCCCAGCAAAACTGAAAAAGCCAAGGGAAGTCAATAAACTGAGTAGTTACTAATTCACTCAGAAGTGAGAGTAATGGTTTTCTAAAGTGAAATGATCAATTCCAATAGCTAGCAGTTCATCAGAACAAAAATAATGGTATTTGTATCTCTTTTAATTGTCTTTAAGCTTTCCCTTTGTGTGGAACTATTAAAAAATTAAAGAGGAAAGTATTTAGAGAGACAGATTTATGTTAGCTCGTGGCTTGCACCGTTTTAATGAGGTCAAAGCAATGAAGATACTCAACAGATCCTGAGGTCTGGATGATAAATTACTGTCTTCTGCTGATTCACAGTGTTGTGCTCAAGTCTTTGAGTTGCGGTTTAAATATGAAAATATAAATTTCTGCAGTTGGGAACTATTCTTGAAAGATATACTTTCTCAGGAATGTGTATGCAAATATATTTGAATAAAAACGAAAGAAATTTTGCTTCCTGTCAGAAGGAAAATTGAAGTGGTTGAATTAGAGAAGATGTTTTCAAGGTGTGGTTGAGTTTGAAAGAAATAAACCATATATGCATATGTGTGTTTAAATATATCTTCTTCTGGTATTCAAGGCATGTCTCCAGTAAATTGATTATTAATCATAAGTATTAAAGTTATAATGAGGATTTAGCAATTGCTAAATGTGCCATTTTCCTGATGCAAGGTTACACATGTGCTGGATAAGTAAGTGGTATTTTTAGTGGAAGTGTGGATAGTAATTATGCCTATTGATCTTTCCATAATGGCTTCATTTATTAAAGGTGTTTGTTTTATTTTGTTTGGTGGAAATCTTCGGTGAGTCAAGCATGTAATTGAAAGGTGATCTGTAGGCTTTCTTGGTCTTAGGTTAGGCCTTAATTTTCCTTTATTTCAGTCCAATTTATTCACTTGAAAAATATCTGAAGTAAAAATCTGAAAGTGGGCAGGCAGCAAGTCTTCTGGTTCACATCCACATATGCACTAGAGTTCATATAGTGAGCTGCAGTATCTAAAATAGAATTGGTAAAGACATGCATGTTGACAGTATTCCTAAGGGAAAACAAAGTTGCTTGAGCAAGGAGTATGGTCTTCTTGCACTTAGGAGCACTATGAGAAATAAATCCCATAGTTACTTTCCTTTCACTAACAATATCTTCATATGTCTTTCACAAGATAAAAAAACACTGTAACAATAAAATAGGTATTGCCTTCTGTGACAAACAGCTACATTGTTGGTCTGAAAGTTTTATTAACAGCTCACATTTATATATATTTTATGATACTTTTAAAATAGTGAATTATGAACAATTGAAAATACCCTCCAGCTTAATTGAGAACCATTATGTCTAGTAATTGCCAGTGATTTCAGAAACAGCCGTTGTTCTCTGGCCTATTAACATAATTTGAATTTTTTATTGCACTTCATAATTATCTGTTGGAGTTAATAAACAGGCCCATTTGCTGAAGTGTTTAAGAACAAAAGCCCCAAATAGTCTGGATTGTGATGTATTATTTGTATTAACCGACCTTGCTAGAAGTTTTGATCACCAGCTTTTGATGGAGTCATAACTTCTGATAGAAGAGGAGTGGGGATTTTAGTTTCCATTTCATTAAGTGCAGGTAAAATCACATCTTTTAAAGTTGTCTTTAACTCCTCCTTGTGTATCTACTCTGTTTAGTCCTCAATACCACACTAACACGATCTCCCTGACAGTCAGAGAGCAGCACTATTGCAGCCTTATGTATTGAACAGATTTCATCTCTTCACCATGGCAGTTTAGCCAAGACAGAAGAAACTTGACCCCTGCTTAAATTGTAATATTGTTAGATTAAGATTCCTTTTTAGTTCTCTGATTTGTAGTGAAAACAAGCTCCTTTTCTATCCCCTAGGTTTCTATGTACTGCAATAAAAGAAATCACTGAAACTTGCTGTTATTACATTGTTTCCCCAGCACATGATCACATGCATATAAAAACTTCCAGTGGTGGCAAGATCTCCTGGTTGTTCATGTTCCTGTCATTCTTCTTTGGGGAAATTTTTTTAAGCAGGTTTTTCTTCCTTGGGTGTTTAGGCCTCAAGCCTTCAGGTCATCTCAGTTAGTCTCTGGGGCTGTAGAGAGACAGAAAAGTGCAATTCTCTTAGCAGATAAAATTGCAGGTTCAGGTTGAAATTAAAGTTTTAAACAATTGGGGGCGGGGGATGAGTAAGGAGGAGAAAGGAAAGGAACTCATAGAAAACCTGGGGTTTTGGCTAACGGTAAGGGTAGTGAAATACACAATCAGCTTCTGAGAGAGAAGGCAGGCACTGGTATGAGCAAAGAGAAGCAAGGGGAGGGGGTTGGTTTGTTGTGTTTGTTTCAGTTTGGAGGAAATGCCTTTCCAATAAATTGACAGAACCCAGCTGTGAACCTACATTCCAGACCTGAGCTTGCTGCAAGCTCAGAGCAACTTCCCCGGGGCTGAGAGGACTGTGAAAATACCACACGCGCCTTGACTCAGTGACAGAGTTTAGATTTGAATTAGCCCAGAGCTTTCTGGGGGATATTTTAGAGATGAGTGGTGGAATGAATGGAAAATTTACTAATATGTAAATGTTCTTCTATCACTGAAAATGATAAAATAAATGTTATATAAGTGTGATTCTTCATGCTTTAGTGTAGGAGGCCTCTTTCTGAAGACTAGGCAAGCAAATCATTATCTTTTGTCTTTAGCTTAAGCCTGAAGTAGAAATCTGGAGTTGTTATACTACCTTTGTAATTATTTTTATAGTGGGCTAATGGGTATTGTTACTGAAGCATTTACTTACATCATATTTGGATGAATCAGGCCAACTGGTTTTGCCTTGCAGGAAATACTTTTTCCTTATCTCCAGCTTGCTGTTTCATTATTGTTTGGTGTTTTGTTTTTTTTCTTAGTGATATCAATATAAAGTAAAACATGCATCTTCTTCCTCGTGAGCATTGAGAAATTTTTTTATGAAAATAACTCGAAGGTCAACTCTTGGTAGGGTTAGAAGGTCACATATCCTAGTATGTGTACACATATACTTGAGTGTGTACGTATGTATTTGTGTGTGCTTATGTAATATCCACATCTGTGGTATACACATAACTCTCAAATGTTATATGAATATATTTTTTCCTGTTACTTGCAGCAGTGTAAAGGAAGATCCTTAAATTGTGGACTGCCTCAGAAGGGTTACATACAGTAAACCCCCTATGCTCTAAAATGTTTAATATTTCTTCTTTTATAATATTTCTTCTTTTATCCAAAAGATGGTGAAATACAACTCGTTTGGGCTGTATCGTGTCCTATGTTGGCATAACGTAAGAATTTTTAAATACCACGTAGCGTGGGACTGGTGGCTGCATGTGCCTTATAATATGCTTGCTTTATTTTTCAGTCTTTGACTCCATTATAGGTGTTTTATGTATTTTATCATATGTGCTACAGATTGAGAAGATATCAGGTCTCATATGAAAGTACTAGCAAGTAGTACTAGACACTGTCATGAGATTTTACAAAGTCTTAACTACAGGCAAATTTGAGAGCTCTTTTTAAACTTTTATAATACCTGTAGATTGTTGACCAGAAAAAGAACTAACTGATAATTTTTTCTCTTTCAAAAGCCATTCATTTTCTAGTATATGTATCTCAATTTTCTGTCATATATCTGTGCACTAGAAAATATATATAAAATAATATATATATGCTAACATATGTGTATGCTGTTGAGATTGAGGGGTGGGGAATATCACACCTTTGTATTGTTTAAAATTCAAAAGGGGAGGAATGGATAATCTCCTTGATAGGAAGAGTAACATAGCCATTTTCTTTGCCTCTGTTATTAAAGGAATATGTGTTCTGTTACTCTTGTTACTTGTGCAATCTTAGGGGTTGATTCTGTATTGCAGCTTTTGTTGTTGTTGTACACCATTGGATTTAGTGTATGTGGATCTAACAAATAATGGGATTAATCTGGATAAATAGTCTGTATAGTTGTAGCACATAAATGTGTGCTTCAGCTATTTAATTGAAATAGCATTATGTGTAGTGGAAAAGTTACATGGGTACTGTATGTGAAACCAAGTCTTACCGTGCAGAAACAATTCAGAGTTTTTAAAATGCTGTTTGTTAAGTGTTAGGTACTAAAAGTTTATGTTGTTTCAGTTGTACATCAGGTAATACTGTGTATTGCAAAGGAAGTTGATTCTGTTACATTTCTCTAACTCACTGCTTAGAGGTGACATCAAGGTAGTGCCAGAGTTAGATGGCACATCACATCTCACATGAGGTTGCTGTGGGATTATTTCATCTGGATGTGAGAGAGATGTCAGTGTATTTAACGTAGGACTAAGTTTTTAGTTGGGAGACTTTATTTTCTTCACACTTCCATTTGTGACATGCAGTTATAAGTACAGTAGTTGATCTCACCTTAAAATTGCAGTGTAAATGAATATTTGAAATCATTATCTTGAGTTAAGAAGTTTAGACAAGCTAGAAGTTGCTTTAATGGTGTGGAGACCTCACCAAGCAGGGTGAAAAAGAATTGATCACAGATTACTGAAGTACTTTTAATATTCTCTGTCTGTGTTGATAGAGTGAATTTTTGACATTGAAAGCATATAGAGTTGTATTCAGTTCATCTTCCCTGGCTGTTTTCTCCATAAGCCTTTGACTGAGTTTAGTTATGACTTAGAGCTTGAGAATGGCACTAGGGAAAAACAGAAAAAGTAGTATAAATGTAAATGTGAAAAGCTACAGCTCATTCTGGTTTTGAAATTGTTGGTGTGAAAAGAACTCAACAGTGTTTTATTTAAACAAGGTCTGCTTCAACCTTGATTGACTTGCAGTAAATTGCTTGGTACGAGAGGCAAAAGGAAGTGGATAGAAAAATGGCAATCAGTACCAAATGTTTCACATATTGATTGACAAGCACCAGAGATGAGCTAGAGTAAGATAAATTGGCTAACAGAACCCATCTTGACAGTTCCTGAGATGGGAAAATTGTTCCTGTTAATTTGCTGCTGGGACCTTGTCATTTATGGGGATATATATTTGAGTGCCTTCTAATGATGTAAACAAACTTTGGATTCCTGAGTAGCATATTTCAGCTTGAGTTGCTTTAATTCTTCTCTGTCCGTGTATTTCTGAGCTGTAGTTACAAAGTGCTTTAAGATTGAAAAGATGAGAGAAACTGTCATTATTTAAAGATACAGTTCATGCTGAAATACAGAATTGTCCATTCGAGCTATTCTGTAGCCTGTTTGATTTTCAGTGGGGTTTTTGCTTTCCCAAAAGGCACTGAACAGAGCCTGTTGGTTTTAGGGGAAGAAGATGTATCTTTATTCCTTTGTTCTGCTAACTTTAATTGTGAGTATAATGCAAAGATTTCTTACCTTTTTAACATACCTAATTTTGTGCTTGCAAATGCCTTTTAATCAGGTTACAAGTTCTCTTGGTACTGCAGAATGAAGCTCCCTTTTCCATATTGTAGTCTTTCATGTCTGCTATTTTTTTTCATTAAAAGGAAGTTTTATCTTTTTAATTTCCTGTGCTGTTCTCACAGAGTGCCATTAATTATCGTGATACACAGTGGTAAAATAGTTAATGGTCTGATAGCTGTTGTGTTGAAATCTGCCACTCAAAGATTTTATTTTGGCTTAAAGCTTTTCACATAAAGTGAAATTTGACATGAACCTTCTCACTTAAGATATCAACACTTTTCAGCTTTCACGTAAGCAAAGTGAACAGAATCCAGTATTCATTTCAGGTGTGACCCACAACAAGTATTTTCCTTTCTTCCATAACTTATAATCTGATTCTTTAGTTCAGTCTGCTTCCCAGACTCTGGACTGAAAATCAGCTTTACAAAGACAGAAATATTTCAAACCTTAATCAGTACTGGGGGTGAATAAAATTTTATCTGCACTTAATTGCTTATTGTTAGTGGTTTGGTAGGTTGTCCGTAATCCTATATTTGTATACTTTATATACTCCATGTCTTCTTCAGGGAATAGTCAGCTCTACTAGAACATCTCACAGAGATTTTGAAGAGCTAAATAGGCCTCGCTCTGTATGAGTGATGTTATTTCACCACCTTTGATTTCGAACTGCAATTTAGCTCCAAGCTGTATTCCTAGATCTGAGTGCAGCGGACTATCCTGAATTGAATGAACAGCAGCAGCCTGGAATTCCAGTCAAGGAAGGACTGCTGTTGGGAGAGCTGCTCTCTGTGCAAAAGCTTTTCAGGACTCCAGGGTGAAATGCTGGCTGTGCTGAAGGCAAAAATACAATTTGTATTGACCTATCTGGGGCTGAGATTTTTCTGTGGCTCGCTATTACATGGTGGAATGTTTATTCTTGAAGAAGGATCTGTTATGGGGCCTGACAACTTCTTGTCAGGGCACACAAATGTTCAGTAGAAAACACCATAAGTCTTGAATGCTCATAGCACCCATTAAGTGTGTAAGAAAAAAAAGATATTTAGCTGCTGGAAGATGCAGTAAGACAGGGGAAGTTAAGTACTTCAATGCATTGTGTTTTGGAAAGTCCTGCCAGTGACATACGTGACTGAAAAGTCAAGCATTTAGTTTCCTTGTACACCTAAAACTTCTCATGTCAATATGAATTGTGTAAGAAATTCAAGATTAGATCTTGAGAGAAGTAACCAGATGAAGCAAGAAAAATGTAAATATCAAGATAATATGTAAATGTAAATATCAGTATCAAGAGTAACGGGAGATACTAATTCCCATCATACTGATACTTCTCTTACTGCACCTCAGTATCTCGCAGCACTGAAATACAAACACCTCTGGAGTGTGTCACAGCAGATGTTTAGCAGTAGTTCAGAAATGCATTCTGCACACATTTAGAAAGCAAATAGGAATACCATATTCAAATGGTATGTGTAACTAAGGAAAGTAGACTTTTTAATAACCTGAAGCAGAATTAGCCAAAATATAGCCCTAGCACTGGACTATACAACAGAGCAGATTTTAAGCATATTATTTAAATTATGTATCCATTTACATAGTACTTGTCGTGTAAAGCCTTTTGTTCATTTTACATATCATCATAGAAATCAGAGCTGCTTTGTTAGTGGGTTGCAAAGAGTTAACACAACCTCTCTACTCATTATCTAGCTCCCCCCAGTTAGTACTGTCTATGTATGACTTTCACAGGGTTTGCTGTAATTGCAGGTTGGAGTTTTTCTCATGTTTGTTCAAGACAGTGTTATTTTTCCCGCCTATTAGTGACTCCAGGCACTTGAATCACCAAGTGCTGCAACGTTTCAGGAAATAAATTTCTCTAATAGAAATAAAGCCAATGTCATTCAGGAGAATGCGTAGTGGAGGTGGCGTGAGTGGTTGTTTAACAGTATTTAGAATTTCAATAAAATAAGGTGAAGATAAACAGGAGATGTTTGGATAGTGGAAACAAGTTGGTAGCACAGCACAGTCTGAACTCTCTGTGTCACTAGAATAAAGATCAAACCAAGTACTTGTAGATTTATCTAAGGTTTCATAGAGTGCGTGGTAATTACATGGCTGGGGCCTAATTAAAACCCTTGTCATTAGTGGAATTCCCTGGCATGAATGATTAGCCAATAGTATTGATAAATAGGGAGCTACTTCTTCCCAATGTTTAAAAGCAGCATATATTATTGAGTTACTGTATAAAGCTAGAAGTTCAGTCACATATATGATGATGGTTTTCTATCTTCCAATAAGCTTCTCCTAAACAAATTCCTTATGTTAGAATGTTATTTTTGCCCCACAAGGAATGGGCAGTTGTTGAGTTGTTATGATTTAATGTGAGTTACAGTTATTTCAGTACAGCCTTTCTTAGGGAAGTTAGGTTAATGCAAGTTCCTATGAATTATGTTTGTGTGGATTTGTCTCTTCCTGCTCTGATTTTGCTGACTAAATCAGAGGTACAGTAAGTTTGGAGAAGACATTTTGACTTCATGAGTGATGGAAAAAATCACTGAAGCAAATTACTGTGTTCCAGCTATGAAGGTATCAAACATATGCCAAGTAATCAGCTTGCTAGTGTAATAGGTTCATGAAGAAAAAGAGTTTTCTAATCTTATTCACTGATGTTTTTCCCAAGACAGCAACAGCTTTTGTAAAATGAGGCTTATAACTTCTCATTACAGAATCTAATCTGCCCAAAAGAAATTGAACAGCTGCAAAACCCTAACATCTTCTAGCTGTAAATTGTTTTTATTATTTATCTTTGTTTAACTAAAAAAGAAAGGGGCATCAGATGATTTAACAAGACAAGAATTAATTGGCATTAGCTTTTGACAGCAGCAAATTATTCCTTTACATAGTGAATTGATTTAGATAATTTTTAAGTCATTACTATCTACTTCTTTTTAATACCCAAATTCCACAAAACTGATATATTTTGTAGATGGATTGCTTAGGAAAATTAATTTAACTTTATCACTGGAAGTCAGAAAAGAAGTGATTGATTTCCAAGTTGTCTTATCCTTCTGCATAGATTTTAGTAATGATACTATCTTGCACTGGAAAAGTGATTTTCATATTCAAGAATTACACATGTGCAGTACTTAAGGAAATATTAACCCCATACAGAGGTCAAATGGTTTAAGAAAGAGAACAAAACTTGAACAAAATTGTAGAACACATCCATAATAAAAAGTAGAGGCCAGGACTTGCTGATTCCTTTTCATTTGTCCCTTTTCTATTATCTGCTGTTCTCAAACTGTATTCCTGGGTGTGCAGTAAATGGGTCTACTTCAGAAGAGAGAGAAGAGGAACATATTAAATATGAATATATTTTAACATTGAATTTCTTTCTTGGTAACAAACCAGTTGCCATTTAATTTTTTTTTTTTCCTTTTTTTTCTATCACATATAATACATCATAAACATTTTATTGTCTGATGGCAAAATTTAACTAGAAACACAACAATGGGAAACCAATGAGACTTTATGCATTGCTGCCACAAAGAATCTAGGATTATTTTGTTTTGTTTGGGATTTTCTTGATTTATTGCTTCCCCCATCCCACCCCACCGTAGGATTAATATAAATTACACCATGTACCTAAGAAGAAATAGTCTTGAGTTTTAGGGTGATTTTATTTAAGCAACATTTTAACTTCTAGATTATTAAAATGCTATACATACACAGGTAAACTCATGATTTCTAGGATTATGTTTTCTAAACGAATGCGCTGCTTTGCTTGTACCATGTGAATTTAAGAATCTTTTAAAACTTTATTTTATGCTGTATCAGATCATCCTATGTTACTCTCTTTCATGTTTTTATAAAGGAGGTAGCAATTTTGGCAGGTATGTGTTAAGTTCTTCAGTGCCCTTTTTCTGAGGGCTTTGGTCCCCTTAGAGTTGATTTTGCCTTTTGACGTTTCACAGAAAGGCTCCAGGAGGCCTGGGTGTGGTGAAGAGAAGAGGTTGTTCCATTGCCTGCTTGAGAGGGGAGGGCATGGATGTAGCTTGCACTAAGTTTGGCTTCAGTATTGTCTTTGGAGGTCTTGCCACCATAAATGCTTTTACTCACCCTGAATAAAACAGGAGTTCATGTGTTGATGATGTGGTCAGCAACACTGATGCTCACTTCCTTCTGCTCTGGGGAACTGCCACAGCCTCTCAACATTTCAGCCACCTTGAAGTGAAAAATCCACCAGAAAAAAAAAAAGGAAGAAAAGTCTCAGGGCTTCAGGGGCCCAAGTGAAGTCCCTCTGAAGGAACAGGCAGCCTCAGGGACAAGAGTGGACAGTAGCCAAGCCGTCATACACACAGGCCACAAGGGTGTAGCTGTAGACAGAGATAATACGCTCCACTAAGGGCTCTACTGGTTCTTCTCTGCAGAGCAGGATCTATGGTGTGTCTGTGAAAATGGCACAACCAGGCTGAGTGTATGCCATGCACGGCTCTGCTCTCAGGGGAGCTTCTGACAAAAAATACAAACCTGTCTTTATTCATTGATAGAAATCATTTTGGGGGGCCGTGCTCTTGCCTATACCATAGTTACATAATTATTGTGATTTTTGTTTTTATTTTCTTCACGCTGTTCATGTTCTTGCTTGGATTTTATTTTTGCATAACAAAAGTTTTGGAAAAACTAAGCAAGGCACATAGGATGTTCTTCAGTTTGTTAAATTGGAAACATACTGATTTATCTTTGCTCCTTCATTGTTATGTAAATCACAGATGGTGACTTGTGTTTAGATCTCTTTTTCAGCATTCTCTTTTAATTGGTTCAAAGTCACCTTCTGCCTTCCCCTGGTGCGATATGATGGTATCAGCTTTATCCTTGGTTGCCCTGGCTATCAGTTTTGTTGCAGAGAAATACTTTAAAACATCAATAAGCAGGTCTGTGCAGGAATATCAGCCCCATGCTTGTAGGAAGACTTTATTTTCTCCTCTGACTCTCGTGAGATAGACTCTGAGAAAACCTTTTTCTTAGCTTGGCTGGTTTTGTTCATTTGTTGCTTTTGGAGAGATAGGAGCTTCAGAAGCACTGGAAGTAGCGTCCTTCAGTGATAACTCCCTGTCATCCAAATCCTGATTTATATCTTTCTCTTTTGCTGTTTTAAAGCTTGTTTGCCTTAGAGAAAAAACGCAACAGGAGCTGAGGCAAAAGCAAGCAGCTCGGTGCTGAAGAAAATAAGCACAAATTGTTAGATTTCTTTCCCTCTTTTTCTCGCCTGCTTCATTTCGGGCTTTGTTTTGTCTTGTCAAAAGGCAATCTGGTGAATGAAGGGTTAACCGAGTCCTCTTCACAAATTGATTAGCATTGCTACTCCCTAGGGTGAGGTACCCGTTGGGTGGTGTGTCTTGTCTTTCCCCCGAGGCTGCTTTGCTCTGGGGGAAAGTGGCTTTCTCCCCGGACCAAAGCTTTGCCTCCTGGGGCTCCAGGCTGGCATCCAGTGCGCTGAGGTATAAATGGCGGTTTAGCTACAAAAATAATAGATGCTGTTACTATACAGGACACTGGTGATTTTTCCTGTTGTCGGTTAACTGTGGTAATTTCATCAAATACAAAGTATTTCCTATACCTTATGCCAGTTATGCCAATATATATTCAATTTCTTAAATATGACTCTGAGATTGCCCAGCCCGTTGGCAGGACATGCTGTGCACAAATATTTGAAGGACAGGGGTTTTTCTTGCAGAAAGCAATTATTCTGGGGAGGACTAGGAGAGTCTGCTGAATATGCTGTACCTCAGGAAAGTTTCCCCTTCATCAGCTGCCTGCTTAATTTATAGTGCTTTGCACTGCAAAAACATCCATCTTATGTTATCTAGTTGTTTCCTGACACATTTAGCAACGTTTCTCACTCTAAAGTGAACTTAACATTGCTGACAGTGTAGGTGCTCCAGTTAGGCTGACTTGGAGATGCAGTGAGAAGGTGTCTGTGCTGGAGGAGGGCGGTGGGTGTGCTGCCCCTCAGAGCAGGGTCCTACCTGTGTTCTGGGTCCGGTTTCCAGCTCTGTTCCCTGAAGTAAGGGAGAAAAGGAGGAGGGTATCTGATCCTTCTCTTCTATCCTCTCTAGTTAATGTCTAGCCAATGCAATTACTCATTAACTTCCCTTGCATAATTTTAGTAAATATGAGCAGCACAGCACCTGCTGCTAATGATACTGTATATCACTTAAGTCACTGGCATCATTTTATAGGATTACTTTATATAGGATTCTGTACTTTGTATTGGTGTAACATGAGTATCAGCTTCAATCAGTAAATGTCAAATCTTAATTGCCAATTAAGTGTTTTGCAGTTTCTGTTATGATGCCATCAGTTATGTAGAAACGACTCATCTCTTTTCACTTCTCACTTCATAGCTTCCTGCATTAACACTTGAATGCTCCTATATCTTCAAAACAGTTGTTTGAAATAAAGAAACTATTGCTTTAAATTCTCCCTTTTTTCTGCAATCTAATGTGTGGAGGATTGCACCGTGAGCTTTTAGCTTGCATATATCTTTTCTATTTGCGTCCTGGTCCTTGTGACCAGAGCTGTAGAACAAAGACATAAGTGACTTTATTGATTGTAATATATGTGACTAACTGTAGTTATTACAAATCATTTATGTTTATTTGCTGCATGAACAGCAGTAGACTGCCTTACAGAAGTACAAAATAGTTATATCATAACTTCTTGATTATGAAGATTACCAGCTGTTTAAAGCTATTGAAACTTGATTTTGCTTGTAAGAGCTTCTGCACATAGGAAGATGCCTTCATGAATGTAATTTATCAATGAAACTGTGCTGTCTAGGCATATGAAATTCTCAGTGTGATGTGCTGAAAATGCACGGCGTTGAACAATATACACAGATCTTTGCTACCCATGTGCTACCCTTAGAAGTGACTTGCTGAAGTGCTGGGGCCTGGGCTGTGGGCCCTGAGTTGATTGACCTATGGATGAGTCACAACCCAGCAACAGGTTTTGTTCCCCAAGGCCCCAGAGGCAGAACCCGGCCCAGCTGTGTGAGGAACCAACTGCCCCCAGGTGATCGGAGTTGGGGTTATGGGTGAGGCTGGAGAGATATTAACCAGGAACTGAATCAGTTGGAGAAAAGCAACAGAAAAAGCAAGAAGCTGATCAGTTTGAGGAGAGTTCCTGTTGGGACCAGTTGGAGGAGCTTCTTGGTGGGGTCACTTGCTGAGCTCTCAGTGGTGTGTTCCCCTTTGGCTGATTCGAGGTGGAGAAGAGCAAACAGACGAGGAATAAAAGAACAAAAGATGAAGGTATGCTGAGGGGATGTTGCTGAGTTTAGTGTTGGTCTGAGGAAGAAGAGAGCTGGCAGCACACTTGCTCCTGAAGGGGAGAGCTTGAGAATTCCACTGCAGGTATGATAAGCTTTGAGATCTGTATTTGTCATCTGTGGGATTCAGATATTTTCTAGCAAGATAAATTTCTATATTGAAATGGATAACTTAGGAGTGTGGGATGGCAACATACAGGTTGTGATCTTCCCTCCTGACAAAGTTATGGCAAAATGGCTGTTTAAGGAGTCTAGATTGATCCTTTAGACCTCTTAAATAGTACGGGGGTTTGTATGTTATATATATCTATATAAATGTATGTGGTTAGATACACTTATTTATACAAATTTTTGTATATTTATATATACAGTTATGCTTCTTGTTTGTGGTGGTTAGGTGGTAGTACTGTACCATATTACAGTTAGCTGAAAAGTTATTTAGCAGCACTTCAAGACATATTTTTGTAATACATATTTACACAGTGACTGCTCATGTATCAAAATTCTAAAATTCTGGGGGCTTTTGTCGTGTTTGTTCCTTGCTTCTTGTCATGCACCACAGTGGAATATAGAGGCCAGGGTTTCCCACACATGGGCCTTATCCATCCACAAACTCCATGGGTCCTTTGCAGGAGCAGGAAGAAGGGAGAGTATGAAAAGGGCATGTCAAAAATCCTTCAGTAGCTGATAAGCAGCTTGCTTCATTTCTTTGATTGTGTCTCTTATTTATGCATGTTAATGCTTAGGATCATTGCGGGCAGTTCTTCTTCCTTTTTTTTCTGGTGATGAGTTTTGATCCTTAAGGCTAACAGCAGAGTATCCATTTCCCAAACGTGTTACTGTGATTAAGATGAACACAACTCTCCTTAGCTGTCTTACAAGCATCTGGGCTTGAGACAGTCTTCCCTGTCACCCCATTGCCACATGGTACCCTGAGCACACGTGGCAGGCTCGTGCTGGTGAACTTGTGCCTTACTCAACCTCGCTCTGGCTGTGAAGTTGTCCTTAACAAGGAGATTAAGAGAATTCCTCTCACCAGTGTCTGATCTGCATCCTCTGCTTTTATGGATGTCTTCCTGAAGATGGTTGCACGAGCTGTGACATCATTACCAGTTGCAAGTGTGGCCTGTTTTGAATGTAGTTTCTACAGCAAACTTTTTTTTTTTGTAGTTGAGGATTGGTTTTACAAAAATTCCAGGACTGATGAAGAGTGTGGCTTAAAAACAAAACAAAACAACAAAAAAGGAAATATTAAGTCTATGCTGTCAGCTGTATAATCTTAGAGGAAAAAGTAAATATAAGTGATAAGGGATTTTAAAAAGGCCCTTGCGGAATGAGGTGCCATGTGGCATGGAAGCACAGAGCTAGCCCAAGTCAGAATGCCCTCCAGAAGGAAAGATAGCAAGTTTCTTTCTTCAGTCTAAGTAGTAAGATAAGATAAATGATAGGAGAAAGAAAGGGGAGTGGGGGATGCGTGTGTTTGTTCTTGGCTGCTTGCTTTTTTTGAAAAATGCTTTATAAATACTCTTCAATATCTGTATGAGTCTTTTTCATGCATGAGTATATGCGATATGAACATGCATATGAACAGATATTGAAAGAATTCATATTAACTTGTAGTATTGAAATCTTAATATATCAGCTTTAAGACTTTGTTTTCCCTTTCTAGCATTAGTATCTGTTTTGTTTCTTTGGGTATGTTACACAATTACATTTATTGCTGTCAGTAGGAGTTAAGTATTCATTACATAAGGTTTCTGTCAGTGCTCAACAAGATAAAAATCTTATTCATAGGAGCTTTATCATGTTAATGTACAAATAGTAGATACAAATTGTGCAAATTCATATTTGCATTATGGATTTAACTTTTGAAAACAGCAGTATAATCGAATGCTGATGGTACCATACATCACAGTGTGGTTTACAGTACCGTAGGGTATTACAAGCCCCATTGTCAAGTGATGGAAATTTAGAATCATGTCAACAGATGCAAGGTTTCAAAATGTGACTCTTAAGGATTCTGCAGACACATGAATGAGTCTGGCAAGAAGCTCAGGTTCATGAAACCTGTGAACTTCGTCTGTTATTTTAAATAGTACATTGAACTTGTTTGACCGATGTATTAGTGTTGAACAGTGTGAATTGAACCCATTATTTCTAATTTAAGAGGATATGGTAACAAAACAATGGCATTTATGCCACCAAATGGCATTCTTTATATTCTAACTGCATACGTTCAGTTCTCTTTGGTAGTTTCACAACCATTCCCTGTGCTGTGGTACTGCAGAGTTACCCTTTAGGTTAATTTCCTAAAGCAACAAAACTTAATCTTGTCTCTTTCTGTTCCTCTTCAGTAATTTTTCACTTTCCACCAAATTTTACAGAAGGTTGAATGTCTTAAGGTCTTCTGTGTGTTTCAGGGGCTGGGGGTGGAGAGCCATACAGACAGAAGACACTCTAGTAGAGTCCCATTACTGCAGGGGGAAAGGCTGTAGTGGGAGTTTAATATTCAGTAGATGTGAAAAATCAACTTGACAGAAAGATCAAGAATGCCTTGACCACAAGAAAAGTTTTAAATAGCATTTGGCAGCTTATTAGGAAATCTGACCACAGGACAGATTAGCAGTAGATTCTGTGGCTCAGAGACATCTATGTTTCTCAATTAACGTGTGCTTATGGTCAAATCTTCCTCAGGAGCCAACTTGCCACCAAACCAATACGATGTTTTAACAACTTGATACCTTCTGTTTCCTCTAAGCTACAAACAAAGCTGTAGTAATTAGACATTTTGCCTTGTCTTCAGGGACTTGGGTTGTGTTATTTCATGAAAGTAACAATGTGATTAACTTTCCTGGAAAAACTTGTTTGGTTTTTTTTCATTTCTCTCAATGTATTCTGCAAAAACATACCTAAATTTCTCTGAAATACCATATGCAGTTTACATGGAAGGGAAAATCTTTTTCCCCTCATCTCGCAACCTCACACATCCATCATTTCTATAACACAGTAATATATTTCTATATGATACAGTAAATGCAGATTTTGAATTTATAAAGCTTCTTTTAACTTCATAATGTTGAAGCAGAGCCAGAATATGTGACAATTAAATGCACACAATGGGCGCAGTGTCACATTTCTGTCTGAGGTGTGTCAAACCTCAGCCTCTCTGCTTGTTTCCAACACATTGCAAAGAAATAATTAGAAGCTGGTTGTGCTCAATCACTTCCCTTGAACATTTAGGATATTTACTGTGGTGTTTCAGAAGAATATGATAATCATGAATAATAACAGTAATTATTCCTATCATCAATGTTAGAATTATTTCCTTGTAAATACGAGTCCACAATGAAAATAGTCAATCCAGATTGAATTTTCTCTAGCATAGAAGGTAGTAGATGGGGGTTACTATGGATCAGCTTAAACCCATTTCTATCATATGATAGGTCATTTAGTCTTAGCACCAATTTATCCAATGCTAAAAATATAAGCATAATAGTCACTTGCTTATCTCCATGTATTTATTTCATTTCAAACTTTTTGAAGGTAAGAAAGTAGTTTGTGGTATTTGCTGGTACCATGCAGTTAAAGTTTGTTTGCTTGGGGTTTTTTACTAACTATAGGTGCCTCTGGTTGATTACTGCTCCCCAGGTATAATTTGTATGTGATGGAATTTTAAAATTTTATTTTATTTTTTTCTCCTTTGTACTTGATCTGTGACTCTAGATTTTATAACAGATATATAAAATAATTATTTTATCATTTTTATAATTCATGTACAGTGAGGGGTTCTTGATTCCAAAAATGATGATGTAACAATTGATAAAGCCAGTGTGTATTTGCTTTATTACTGTATCTTTAAGCATCATGGAAATGAGGATGCACCATTTCATGTAGTTTTGCTGTGTTTTGACATTTGTGGCTAGCATGCAGCAGATCACCCTTTGCCTTGCAGACTTTGGCAGAGTCACAGAGGTCGTATTTTCCTGTGTATAAATATTCATGAGCAATTCCTGCAATGCACTAGATAAACTCGTGGAGATCAGAATGCATGTTTCTCTTCTTCTCTCACCCCTATAACTGGTCACATTCTAATATGCAATGCAAAAGAAAAAAAAAAAAATCCAAAATCCGTCTTCATCTTTGTGCATTTTATGGAATGGATTGATACAAAGTTATGAGAGGAAAGTTCACAAAAACAAAGGATAAATAAGCATGAATTGTTATTTTGTTGACTTGATGCCAGGAGTTGGAGTGACCAAAAGTATGTTGTTACAGTATCACAGAGATAGATGGTACACATTAAGGATTGGGTTTCAGAGCTGAAATGAATCTGTCTGGTGAGGTAGTCAGGAAATTCTGCTCTTACAGCACCAGTGCAGAGAGTAATTAGAGTGAAAGAACAGCAAAGCTTAGTTTTCAGCCCGTATTCCAGCTTAGCCCACCTCTACAAGTGAAATAATTCCCTTTCAGTCCTGCTGTCCCCCATGTATGCTTCCTCTCACGTCTGTTGGCAGGTTTTGGGAAGATCTACAATAATACAGGAAGAACCTTGGTTTGGAGACAGCCTTCATATGGTTCTTGGTACATGCCTCTAACAGATTTCTGTGTTGGAGCAATTTCCCTGGTTTAAAAAAAAAAAAAGTCAGAAGACCACTGTTATTTTAAGAGATGATTACAGACATGGGTTGTAATTCCAGGTCCCACCGGGGGACACTGGGTGTATTTCAGCACAGCAGGGCTTCTAAACCTGGATCAATAAACTGCATTGTAGTCCCCTTTCTCACTGGTCTTATTTAGCCAAAAAAATTGATTTCTGTGAAAATTCTTCTTGTAAAAGATGTAGCTGATGCACTTGCATTTTGCAGCATCTGGGAGTGCAGCTTGGGGTTGTCAGGGCTTGGCTGCCCTGGGTGTGGTGCCCATGCCCCATCCAGTGGTGAGCACTTGCATCTGTTCACCTGTTACAAGCTGATTCTGTGGAGAGGTTTTTGGAGTGAGTCCACAACATTGCTGCTCACAATGCCTTGAATATGATACAAAGGGACAAGTTTGTACCAGAGGAGAGGGTTTGTGCCTCTGCCCAGCAGTAATCATACGTAACGATGGACGGTTCCAGTGCAATTACTTGGCTGTTGGTTTTTTTTCATTACATTCATTACTGATCTTTGATCCCTGTGTCCTCTTTCCCAGGTCGTCCCATTCCACCTACATCCTCGTCTAGCCTTCTCCCATCTGCTCAGCTGCCCAGTTCTCATAATCCTCAACCAGTTAGCTGCCAGATGCCATTGCTAGACAGCAACACGTCCCATCAAATCATGGACACCAATCCTGATGAGGAGTTCTCTCCTAATTCATATCTGCTAAGAGCGTGTTCAGGGCCACAGCAGGCTTCCAGCAGTGGTAAGAAAATTGCAGACATATGGAGTTTGTTTGTGATATGTTTGTGCTGGTTTTATGCAATTTTTTTAATTTTTTTTTTTTTTCAAATGTGTTCTTGCATTACCACAAAATTGAGAGCGTCTATGGAAATGAAGCCAACAATCTCACTGTTGTTTTTCACAGAAACTTTTTTTGGAAACACCGTACGTCATACATGTTTTTTCCTTTGTTTTACTATGGAGAGCTTTTCAGTTTCAGTAGTGTTATAAGCAGTGGAAAAGATACTGAATTCTTGTCACCAGAGGGATCTGGTTTTTTGCAGTTGGTTTCCTGCTCTTTGATGCATCTTCTAATAGAGGTGTACACACAGTGATGGTTCTTTGTTCCGTGTGTGCTGGTTCTGTGTCTGTCCTTGTTTCAGAATCTGTCTGATTCTATACTCCCAGTGTCACGTTTAACTAATATACTGCTATTTTTCAGCAAATTAATTCTTGTGATTCAGTCCACTCTTTTAGAACATTTGCAGCTCTGCTAGCAGTCATATAATCTGTAGTGATTAGGGTTTGTTGTTTTGTTTTGCTGATGGATTTTTTTTTTAATTACCAGATGCTGACTTTTCAATTTGACAGAAACTGAGGAATGAAGACACAGTCCACTTTTAGAAACATGGGCAAAACAAAAAGAGACTACTATAGCTCCTTGGTTTGCCTTTTGTTTTTTAAATAGATATCTGTCATTCCTGTCTATTTAACTAAACACTCTACTTTTGTATCTTATGTGCAGTTTCTGGACTGCTCAAGGTGGCTCTTTCCTGTAACAAGACAGTTTTGAGCAGTATTGCAGGTGCTACGTGGTACTGAACTCTTGGCCTCTGTGGGTGCACACAGTACACCTGAACCATGTCCCTTAAACAGGGGCTGCTGGGGCGTGCTGGGAGCATGAGACAATGAGCAGAAATTGAAACGTAAAAGATTCAGAGTGGATTTAAGGTAAAACTTTTTCCCTAAGCATTGGATTAGAACAGGTTGCCCAGGAAGCCTCTGCAGTCTCTGTCCTTGGAGACTTTCAAGAATAGGTTGGTTAAAATCCTGAGCTACTTGGTCTGACCTTAAGGCTGCCCTTGCTTGGCAGGAGGCTGGACTAGAGACCTCCTGGGATTCCTTCCATCCTGAATTATCCTTTAACCCTATGATCCGTTCAGATATGTTAAAATATAATTAGACAAAGAAATAATAATTCAGAGTTTGAGCTTACTTCCTTGTGACTTGAGTCAAATTTGAGGGTGGAAAATATGATACCAGTTTTGAGGGGTTTTTAAGAGGTTCAGAGGGATCTGGGTGCAGATCTCAAAATCTGTAATGGGCAACTCAATAGAAACCATAGAAATGAACAAAAAAAAGTAGATATGATCTATCTTTGATGAGTCAGTATAGCTTCTGAAAGGGTAGCCTTGCCTTAGAGACATTGAAGGTGTCAGGCACTTCTGAATAAGGGTGGCCTAGTTGATAAAGGGTATTTGTATTTTTAAAAGGGTCTCAACAAAACCCGTCACTAAGTGCTTTTGAGGAAACTAAGATAACATAGGGTAAGAGGGAAGATCTCTGCATGGTAAGTAGTTATTTAAAAGATGGTGAGCAGAAGTTGGAGAATTTTAGTGGGGCATGAAGATACTTGTAGAAGAAAGTGATCTATGGGGTAAGAAAGGTAGCTGATGGCAGGGTGCTAAGAACAAGATCATGCTGAGAAGAATCACAAAAGCACCTTGTGAGATGAAGTAACAGGGCAATAAAATGGCAGAGGAGATTCAGGGCAGAGAAGTGTAAAGTGATACTCATGGAAAAAGCAGCTCTGGTTGTAGTGGTGGACTAGGATTGGTGTAGTGATGGACTATTACCAGTCAGGAATGAGCTGTTGGGGACATGCATGCTTCATCTCAGAACTCAGGAACAGTTTAGTGTTGGCAGCTAAAGAAAGGAGTAAAGAACAAGCTAGAGAATATTGTCTAAAGGATGTGGTGGATCAAACAGTTTGAGGATTTAAAGGGGAATGGGAAAAATAACTGGGTGCAGTGAAGGTGGCTAAGTAGAAGAAAATCAAGTTCAACAATGTGAACTTTTTTAGTTCACATTGGAGGGTACTTGAGTGTCCATTGTACAGTATACATTAGAACCTTGGAGAATGCTTGAATATTTGGTATTTGTATTTCTAGCCTCTGTTGGAGACTGAGTGAACCAGCATGGGTTTTCTTATGAAGCCAAATGAAGGAAGTTGCAGTAAAACAACATCTGATAATTTGATGGAAGAGCTCCTTATGTTTCTTTTCAAATAATATTTCTTGTTTGTTTATATTCTTAAAGCTTTGTGTTTCACACTGGTTACTGTCCACTGACCCAAGGAACCTCTTTGTCATGCTCAGAAATGCTCTGATTTGTTGGGGTTTTATTGGGTTTGGTTTTTTTCATCACAGATGCATAACTGTTTGATCACCACTGAGAGTGTTCTACAGCATGAGCTGTTCTGGGCTTGATTCATCCTCTGGAAACTAATAAGCATTTTCTAGCAATGTCATTCTTTTCTGTTCTCACACTGTTTCCTTTGGAGACTTTATAAGAAAGTATCACAGATACTGACATATTCCTTAAGTTGGAAAAGCTCACCTCTTTTTGTGACTCATCCTTATTCTTGAAAGATTCTCAGAGTGGCTTGTACCATCTATATGACATAGAAAAGTAGACTGTGCTTTGATTTTTTTAGTACTATTTTTTAAAATATATTTTAAAAATCAATCTTAGTTCTTCTGGAAACATAGCAACGTGAATCCAGAGATTTGGCAGAGAATAAATAAATTTAAATATTTTGTTTAAATTCGGTGTAGGGTTAAAAGGGAAGATTTGAAGATACTTAGATTTAAAGTGTAGATAAGGTTGCAGATAATGTTTGATTAATAGTAAATATTTGCTAGCACTTTCTAGGTTGTTCTTTAAGCGTTGCTATCACTGTCTTCAATGTTCATGCCAAAGATGAAATATTTGCAGAAGTCTCATACTGATTACATTACATAAGTGTCCTCTTGTTTGCCTGATTGTACACTTACACTTGCTTCAACCTCTACAATTACAGGATAGCTCCTCAACAAGTTTAAGATGAGTCTTCTTGTATGTGAGGTGATAGTTACCCACACGTGCTGCCCTGTGCCCCTCACAATAGCCATTCTTGATATAGCTGGAAAACCCATTTGCCTAAAAAAATTACCTAATCAAATCTTCCATCAAATGAGCAATCTATTGTTGATATTATGAAGGCCTTTAATCTACAATAAATCTTTGTTAGAACTCATCAGAGCTTCCAGTTTGAGAGAAATGTGATTATAGCCCTCTTAAAATGACATTACATCATTGGGGTGATTGCTTTATCATTTGGAGAAGCGACATCAATCATAACTAGCATAACCACACAATAAATGAATTCAACCTTTCTGCTGCAGAACAATGACACAGTAATTGCTCAAAATCAGACATAAAATGAAATCAGAATATGCACTTTCTTTAAATATGATGTTAACCTAATGGAATATATTATTAAAAATCATGTTTGAGGAAATCCTATGTAATTAAAAATATGTGAAAATGTATTCCTTTTTTTCTCTCATTAGAACCTGATTTCAGTTGCAGAATCATTTTCTATGCAACAGATATTATGCTGGTTTTAATTGAACTCCCATCTCTTACATACCTCTGCTTATATTTCTTAATATAATATGCAGCACAATTATACGTGATGAAGGACAAGAGGTTTTTGAAATCTGGTGCACCTGCTGATAGTATTTTGAAAAACACAAATATTGTAGAAGGAAATGAGACCTTTTATCCATGAAAAGGTAGTGGAGTGGGGGTTTTTTTCCCCTTCTAAAAGGAGATCAGTTCTTGTCACACCACCTTCTAGGATGGTTTCTTAGGGCAAACAGTAGGAATAGGTTTGTTTATTCCTCCTGTATACGTTGTTCTTGCTTTCTGGTAATATAAGGTGATTCATCTTGTTGAAATGCCAGACAATATAACAGGCTGTTTTTTTCAGTTTATACAGGAAAAAAGGTTTTCTTGACAGCACCTTTGCTTGTTAATTTTTTATATAGGATTTATTCCTATTAAATCAGATTTTGGAATCCCTAAAGAAAAACTGTTTATCAACCTGAGTAAAACACCTAGGATATACTTACTCAGGTTGATATTTTTTGATATAATAGATCCATAACTGGATACATTCATCATCTTCAACCATTCTAAAGATGAGAAAGACATAGGTTGATTTCTGGAGTATTTTGATTTGGGGAAAATTGTAAACTGTGCATTAGATATTGTTGTGATTCCCAAGAAGTTACTGAAGTTTAATTGGAAAGGGGATCGTGCCCAGTTTTTCAGTGTTGACATGTCAATGACATGTCAGAGACAATAGTATAAAGCATTTGGGTCAATGTGATAATATTTGGCCACAGAATAGTTTGGACACTGCTTAGGAGACAGGATTTGCTTAGGATTTTTCACAAGCAGTTATTGGCAGCAAGGACACGGGGATGGAAAAATAGGTAGACTTGAACAAAATAATTGTTGTTGTTGTTGTCTGTAAGTTGGAGTTGAAATAAAGAATGAGTCCTTATGCTTATGACCCTAGTTTGTGGTAATTATGTGGTAATATTATGTAAAAAACAAGCATGTATTACATTCAGTATAAATACCAACAAGGATCTCCTGCATTCAATAGGTATTATCTGTCTATAGGATTTCATTATTATTAGTGTATAATTACCACCACCTCCTTGCAGTTTAATCCAGTATGTTTAAATATTTCTAATAATATTTTAGAACAATGCAAAGAAGAGTTACAGATCAATCATTTTAATTTCTATTTCCAAATTAAGAGTAAATTCTGTATGTTTGTTTCTGGGCCCATCATTATTGAGAATTTCAGTCCTGTAGGCTTTTTTCTACCTTGGCAACCGTGGCTGTTATGTACTGCCCCAGGAGTAGAAGAAAGCAGCTCTAACTTGGAGAGTTCTGTCCTTAATGCTTAATGTAACTGAAGAGCATAAACCACCCTGTATTCCTTAAAGATTTCTCTTCAGCAGATGACAATATGCAATAAAGATTCTTCTATTACAGTAAATAAGATTGAATATAAACTAAAATGTGTTAGTTTCTAGTGCTTATGCTTTGAAGATTGGCTTTGAGGTTTCAGCAATAGTCTTTTTCTACACATATTGTTTTAAAGAGTGCATTTATTCAGCAGCAAGGTCTTTAAATATTTTTTTTTTCCTATTTGTTTTTAATACTCTAAATTCTCCAAATCCTTAACAGCCCATCACAGGTGACCCTGCTTTAGCATGGGGCTTGGACTAGGTGATCTCCAGAGGTCCCTTCCAACCCCAACCATTCTGTGATTCTAATTCTGTTGCATCTCTTGAGCACTAGGTCTAATTTTAGAGCTTTGGACTGGAATGGGAAATGGAGGGAACAGCATGAACTGTGTTTTCCTTTTGAAAGGGTGTACTTTTTCTTAAGCACTAGCTCCATGTTGCTGCAACTGTTACTGATATTATTGCTGCTGCTAATCTGTGTAGCATATGACGACAATGCCAGCAGATGTCTGAATTTCAGCCAGAAGATGTGATTCTAGATATTAAGATATTGTAGAACCCATCGTATTTATTAATTTATGAATTCGTGGGCGTAACAGAAAAACAAATCTCAATGTTCTATGGTAATAAAAATGATAGTGCATGACAAAAACCTATAGTATTGAGGACCCATTCTGATTCTGTTGTTTCTGTGTTTTTAAGCTCACTGTGGTTGTGAGAGCTGCAGAGATTTTTTTTAGTTCAGGGTTTGTAAATGTGTTGAACTGGAAGCCTTTGTAGCAATAACAGCAGCACAGCCCGGCAGCTGCGGCACTGACCTTCTGAGGTTCCATTTCTCCATGTTTATCTCCTGTTTTCTGGTATCTGCCATAATGGTTGGGGAACAACTTAGTTACTGTGGTCAGTCAAGCCTTGCTTTTTCTCATTACTGATCCTTATTTTGTCTCCTAGCAGCTAGTTGGAGACCACCAATAAATGTCACACTTTTGAAACTTAAAGACTAGATATTGTTGCTGTGTGCTGTTGTGCCAAGAAAATGTCTCTCAAGACTTGGTACCTTGCTTGAAATCTGAAAGATGCTGGGGATATTAAAATTATAAGCAGAAAAACTTTTTTTTTTTTTCTCTCTTTCCCATGCTGAGTCCAGTGCTGTTTATGTGGTTTTTCCTTTGTTTGTACAAAAGCCTAAAATTGGTCTTGCTAATGCTCTCTTCTGTAAGTCATGCTGTTTGGAAAGAATTTCTCAGGCTTTCTAATAATTTTGCCTGTATTTTTAATACAGAGTTTTTAATCTTCTGAACCACACCTCCTTTTACTTTGGAAATAACATGGTCCTAAACTTCTGTAGTGGATTCTGCTGCTGTTCATATGGAAAGAGAGCATTTAGAAAGCATTTAATGTTTTTAAATGTCATCAACACAATTTGGTAGTTGATTTGAAGTGAAAGTGAAGCATATCTAAGCCACGTGCACTTCATGGACAATAAAATCAAGAATCTAAAATTTAGACTATGATTTTTTCAGAACTCTTTGTAGTGTTTGTACGCAGGAAGTTCTGAGGATTGGTTGGTAGGATTGGTAATAACTAAAAGCTTAACTTCATTTTTCTCCCTATAAATCCAAGTAAGTACTATTAGAAACACTTGAAGGCGAGACACTTCATCTGAGTCAGTATCTTGTCTTATGGATTTCTTCATTTTGATAAAACAAAACCATATACTTCTGCTTTATTTAAATGATAAGTTGTGCATTTATTTAGTGCTTAATTATTATTCCTGGTTATGAAATCCTTTGAATAGATTTACAGTTCTATAATACCTATTTTGAAATGCTTATATAAATATTAGCATCTGATCAGACAAATCTGTAAATATATGTCATCTATTGATCACATTAGCATCTTTAGAAACTGAGTTTATCTTCATATAAAGCATGAATCAATCAACAGAAGTGAGGATCTATTTTTCCTTTGGAAGATGTTCGATCTTATTCTAAAAATTGCAGGAGATGGAGAACTCACCACATTGCTGGAGAAACTGCCCAGTGGTTATAAATTGTTCTCATTCATGCCTGACTCTTTGCCTAACAGTTCTCCCATGCATGTCTTTTATATCACTTCAGCATGAACAGAAAGAAGTCTGAACTCTGTCATTTTACTCTGAATATTTTTCACTTTCAGTTACCTGCAGCAGCCACGCTGCCCTCTGGCAGTATGTCCATTAAAAAGGTGTGCACATGTACCTTTGTTGATGAAACCCTCCACTGGAAATACAGCTCATCCAAGCAAAATATGCTCTCCTGTGACTTCTATTCCAATTCCTCAACTGCATTAGGCCACATTGTAAAGAGGACTCCTTTGCTTGCATCGCTGCATCTTCAGCTGGGTTTTGGTGATGCATGCTTTTGTTTGTAATAACTACATCTTGAAACTACAGGTGAAGGGTTAATTTTCTCACATAAAACTAACCTACCCAATAATATTTCCTCCTTTATTATATTACAGATTGATGTAATTTATTTTTCTTTCAGATTCTTACGAAGAAAAAGCTGGGGACTTTGAATGTTTGTGACATTTAATTACTGACCTGAGTAAATACTCGGTTTTTGTAGATTCTGTGCCATTGTGGCATAGAGGGGATCCTGCTCCGTTTTGTCAGCTCCCCAGATGTTTTCACAGCTCAATCTGTGACATTCACATGTGAATGAAATTGCATCTCTCGCTCTGTTCATTTGTTTGGATTCTGTGTTTTCTTCCAGTCTGTAGCAATGCTGCACTTGCTCCCAGTTCCCTAGGTAGCTTTTATGGCCGTGACCTTTTCCATCTACATAGGGTGCTATTTGTCATTCAGCTCTCCTTCGGTCCCTACCTCACTCCACTGAGGTATTGCCTGACATGTCACTCCTTTACAATAGTTCCTTTCTATTTAATACGTTCGTGTTGGATATCATAGGGCTCTAACAGTGTGATTGTCAGTAATTGAGCTTTTTGCTGCTTTTATTCAGGTCAGGTCTAATGATATATGAAATAAATCAATAAATGCATACATACAAGCAGAAATATAAGGGCGTCTTTGTGATTATAGTGGGAGCTGGTACTTGAGCTTGCTTATCTGGGATCTGAAAAAAAAACAGTAAATCAATATCAAAGAGAATTGGCATCTGAATATGAAAGTTGTATTGCTTTGAGAAGACTCCTTGTGCTTGATGCTCTGTTAATTTAGGAGTAATAACTAGAACATGTAGAAAATGAGAATGACCTTTTATAAATGATAAAATGCAATGGATGTGGATAGAAGCCTATATATGCCAAACCCCTAAAAGTTAGGGATTCTGCTGCTGCTGCCAGATCTTTCAAAATCTGCCAGAGAGACTGGCTTACTGTGAACTACTATGCCCCAAAACTTTGATTTGTAACAAAAAGAGACAAGTTCGGTTTTGTCCCAGTTGTCTGTAAGAAAGAGTTGTAACCTTGCTATTTTGAAACATTCTTCTTGGTCTTTAATCTCCAGACCTGGGGGACACTTGTTAGTATAGTGTAAAATGGGAAATCCCGAGTGCTAATTCATATGATTTGGGGAGAACTCAGAAATCTGGACTTTAATGTTGGACACTGGATTAATTAAATCTGTAATGTATAGGCCAAGGCAATTATCTTGGGTTTTACAAATCCCTTTTTCTAGTGGTATCAGTATGAATTTTGCATAGCAAGCACAAAGCTAGCTTCTAAGTTAATACAGGCTGTAATGAGGTGTGAAATGTTCTGCTGATAAAACACAGTGTTTGAGCATTTTGTTTAATATTTGTTCCCACAAACAGGTGGATAATTGTTTCACGGCACAGATCTGTCAGTTATAGGGACTGGCAAACATGAAAAGAGGTAAAATCTTTGTAAGTTGGTGAGCTCCAGTTTTCAGACGACGTCATTTACAAAGTCAAGAGAAGGGAGTTTGGGGAGTTCGAGCTCAAGTGGTAAATGATGGCTTTGAATTGTTCTGTCAAGCAGTGCGAATGAGGATTGGGACTGGGCTGGTTTGGATGTGCTTATAAATCCTTGGTGACCCTGTGATACAAGTTTCATCAACTCCTGGCACCTTCATTTCCAGCGTAGCTGAAAACTTGCTCCAGAAGCAAAGGGAGTAGCACGGAGGCAAAGCAAACCAAAAGGCAATTTGTAAGGGTTATGTAGAACGAAGGAAGAAATTTGGACTTTTTCAATTTGCAAATTTGGTTAGGAAGAGTAATATGAATTATTTCAGTCTAAAGCAAAATATGGGTTTGGGGTTTTTTCCATTTTAAGTGTCAAACTTTTTGTTTAACTTTTCTTTCAATGTGTCTTAACAGATACAAATCCTCAAAATGAGAGGTGAAAATATTTGCTTAAAATCTTCCAAATGAAATTTCAGCATTTCAAAAATGAAATAATTACTGTTTTAACTAGATGCTTCTGCATTTTCTAAATCTCTCCTCCTTTCCTGCCCTATCTTTTTTCAGCTAAGAATGCAGCAAAATTTAATTAGATACTCATGAATAGTTTGTCTCCTTGTGGTGTGAATCAGACACTAGGTAAAAACAGTTAAAGAACACCTATTTATTCTAAAATCCATGAACTTAGTGGACATGGTAAGGCCAGTCAACTGTACTTGTGAGTGCTCTTTGCAGGTGGAGAAGAGGGTGCAGAGAAAACTAGACCACCTTGAAGAAGAGAAGGAGTTTCCAAGACATTTGAGTTTCTGTGACTTGAAAGCATGATGAGATTATGGAGACCAATGTCTATGAACAAACTGAGAATGGGTGGTTCTGGAAATGGGGAAAGGTTGCTAAGGGACTGTACTTACAAAACTAATCTGAGGAAAAGGGACAAGAGACTGGAAAGAAATGAAATGTTTAAAAGCATGCTGTCAGCAACCCAAACCCAGTCCATCTATTCAGGTAGCACAACTGTCTCTTCCAAATCATTTACAGGAAAACGTTATAGAATACAAACCACTACAAATTGTCATCCAGAAGTATAGAGATGGCCACAAAACTAATTACTTGTATTTCCAGCTACACACCAGTTCTTCTTAATATCTTTCTTTTCTTTTTTATTGTTGACAGCTGGAAAGAATCCTCATTCTTCAGTTCCTCTGAGATCATGCCAGAAACACAAATGCATTAGAGAGTCTTGTTTCATTTTCTTTGTTTGGAACAATTTCCATGAATATCCTGCTGTCACAAAGCAACTGGTGCTGTTTCACAGCTCTTTATCATGGCACTTTTATTCTGGGAAGCCACAGCAATTGCTCCTTGAGACCCAGAGCCCTGCAGCAGGGCTGACTCTGGCTGACTTGGAAGTTAAACTCTTCAGTCAAGTTGAGTTTGGATGACAGCAACTTCTTAATACTTAACATTTAAATAGCTCTGATAAAAGTAGTACTGGTGCATCCTGCTGAATCAGCAGCCTTGGCATTCAGTGTTTTCTTCAACAGCAATAATAGAGGCAGGTTTGTAGAATAGGATTTTCTTTACAGGATAGACACGTTCAGTTCAAAATTAGAAACTCCTGAGGGGCCTGCAGGCCCAAATTCAGGTTCTGGATAGTGGGCTTGATGTTTGTTCTCTCTAGGTGGCTGGGTTTTGTTTGCTTTTGCAGGAGGAGGGGGTGCACATGGGTTTGGTTTGGCTTTTTGAATTTTTTTGGCTGGAGGTGTAAATATATACGTTAAATACTTAGTTGTCTTTCTGGGAATGTTAATATTGAACTGTTTTTTAATAACCAATCTGTTAGGTTCATTTAATTAACAAAAAAATACATTGCAGTTGGTTACTTGCGGGAATTAATGCTCTAGCATGCTGACTTAAATTAAAAGTATCTAAAGAAGTATCACTATCAGGTTTCAGACTGTGCAAAAGTTCTGCAGCTTAATTATTTCTGATTCCCAGAAAATGCTCTCAGGTGGTTTTATGAGAAAGCATCTCAAACGTTTGAAAAAATTATATTGAAATGATATTTTTTTCAGGTTTTAGCTTAAGCATAGTGTTATCAAAAAATAGAAAACTAAATTAAATAGAAAAAAACCCAAGCCAACACTTTCCCCCCACACACAAAAAAACCACCCACAAAACCCCAGAGCTTTCTTCTCTGTAGTTTTTCTACCCCCATTATGTGTATCCCAACACCAAAACTCTCTGTATAACCCCCTATTAGTCTTCAGTTTGAGCAAGTGTTAGACTTCTGTTCCCTTTTGTTCAGAGAGAAGTTTTTATTTTCCCACTGCCACAGCTGGGAAGCAGTCAGGGCTTCCCAGAGCATCCCAGCCATGAGAGCAGCAAATCTTGGCTTGCTGGGCTCCTGTCTCCCTGCAGAACTTGCCAAGCTCTATGTGAGAGTCTGTACATATTTTCATAAGATTCGATGCTTTCAATTTGCATTTTGATGTCTGCTGAAGATACGAGACGTAGTGAATTTAATAGTATAATAACAATATGTGAACACTGCTAAATAGTCCTGGGAGTAAACTCGGGATGGAGAACGTTTAGAGCAGACATACAGCAAGCTGCTCAAACATGGAACAACCTGTGGCACAAATCTACCTGCTCTAAAAGGCTTCATAAAATTAAAGAGAATGTGTTTTCTTACTGCTCTCCCAGCTGCTTTTCATTAATCTGTGTTATTAGATGATGGTTAAAGGCTCTCTAATGATTATTTGTATGTACTCAATTCATCAAAATTCAGGTAATGAAGCTGTTCTCCCATTTTTATTTGTTCTTAAATCTTGTTTGAGCCACTAACTCGATGCCTAGTGCTACTTTCAGTACTTCTGCATATGTTGTTCTCTGTTTCACAGCTACAAAATGTGAACCAACAAAAGAATATCCTATAGCTGAATTTTCATTGCTAAGCAATTTGAAGTAAGGATATTAGGTCCACTGTCTTGATGTAAACTTTACAAGTTTTGCAGAATTTTTTATGGCACAGTTCTTTAGCTGAAAATCTTAAAAGATAACTTACAGAATTTTTAAAAAATAGATTAAAAAGCTTAAAATAGTAGTGACTTATTGGCTGGTCTACTGCAAACATTATGTATTTAGATGAGACACACAGGCAGTACTGTGAAGTTTTTTAATTTAGAATCAAACTTCAGGTTCCTGCACTTCTATTTATCTCTCTTAAATCCTTTTCGTGAGACATTTGAGATTTGATGTTGATGAAAATTAAATCACCAGGAAGAAAAAAAAAAAGTTGAATTTTCACAAAGTTGAGACAAGTAAAAGAAATATAATGCTGTTGCTTTTAATGATAATAAAGTTAGGTTGATTTTTCTGAGTACTGGAAGAGCTCCAGAAAAGCCATTGGAACTCCCTTTGGGGGAGTACTTAAATATCAGTGGCTCAGAGCGACATCTAGCTCTGCTCAGTCATTATAGAGGGTTGTTCTGCCTCACATAGGCATTATGGGGCTAATCCATTCATCAGGAATTTGCGTGGAATTAAAACTGCATAATGAAGATTTGAGGAAATAAAATTGCATATCCACTTACACACACAACGCACATCTGATTAAAAAAAGTATTTTAAAAATATTGTGTAATGAAGCAAATTAAAATAGCAGTAGATTTCTAATTGAACTTGGAAGAGGTGTCCCTGCCCATGGCAGGGGGGTTGGAACTAGATGATCTTTGAGGTCCCTTCCAACCCTAATCATTCTGTGATTCTTTGGCAAAAGTGTTGGAGTGTCACAAGTGAAATTTATTCACACATTTTGGATGGGGATCACGATGCTCAAATATTACATTACCCTGCATGTCACATGATGGAGTGTGTGTTTTGTGTCCTCTGGAGATCAGTATTCTGATGGCTATTGGTAAAGCAAATATGATTGTCCAGTAGAAAAAATGATCAGTACAAAGAGCAGGGCAATTGACACCTATGCTTACATGTGTCACCCCCTCAGAAAATGCATCCAATTGACATGATACCCATGCAGATGAACTAGAATTAAATAGGCACACCTAAGTAATGTCATTATTTCATAAATCTTCAAAATCTTAAAGTCCTTACTTTGTAAGGTGATTATTACCTTAAAACTTTATCTGTAACGTGATAAAATTTTGAACGAACTGGACAGAATCATTCCATAGAAAAGAAAAACAAAACCAAAGGTGTCCTGTAGAATGGTTATCGTGCTAAAAGGCTCTCACTGTTAAATTTGCTAGTTAGGTATAAGTTTAAGAAGTCCTTGAAGGTGAGTTTATTCTCAAATATGATGGACTTTATAGCACTAATCTTATATGTGGCCATTAGCTTGGGAAAAGGAGGCATTTATTTTGAATACTTACGATTTTTTTTTCATGAGGAAAATTAATTCAGTCTCTATTTTTAAACCACTGACCAACTATTTACAACCTTATTGTGGAACCATTTCAAGGCTATTATAATATTTTGCTATTAGTAATAGTTCAGAAGATATTTAATAGGTATTTATATTACTAGGTGTGTTTGGTTATTGCTTGTGTCCAGCCTCGAGGCCTATATAGTTTGTAGGTGATTTTCATATCAAACATGCATATATACATGCACATAACCCCTGTGAGTCCTGCTCTCCTTCCTGATTGATTATACAGGTACTTCAGTTGTGTTCCCGAGAGCTGGAGAAACACACTCTACAGCTCAGTTTCCTTGTCCTGCATTTTGTCAGTGCTCAGCAGATGGTGGAAACTGTACATCTAAGTTAATGGAACCAAAACTTATATGAAAAATACTATGTCTAGAAAAAGTCACATAAACTTAATTTAAAAAAAAATAAAAATCAGTTAATCCAAGGCGAGAACTGATGGAAAGGTGGGTGATGACTGAGACGTTAATGATGGCAGGAGTTGGATGCATTGTTAAAAATAATATTCTGTGCCAGACTTCTCAGGACTTCCAGCTGTCATTTAATCACTCAAACCAGCTTTTAGAGTTTCAGGTCAGAGGAGATACAGTTCATTTTGAAAATGTGCTCATTGTTTGGGTTACCAGAAGAGGCTTTACTCTTAAAAAACTTTACTTCACAATATTGAATAAGCTGAGACTTGCAATTTTCACATTTCTGACTGAAATAATCTTTGAAGGAGTTCTGCTTTAATCCTATATTGCTCTTTATAGAGGGGAATAAGGAGTCATGTAGACTTGTTTCCAGATTTTTTCATGCCAGAAATGGTGTAGCATCTTATACATGTTATATTCCTGTTGTCTGATGTTGGCTAGAAATTATATCTTGCACTTGGTAATATTACCTTGAAATTCATTAGGCTGGTAGCTGGGAAATGTACAGATGGTGGGGTTTGGCAAGCCGGTGCTTTTGGTAAAGGTCTGCCCTGTTTGAAGTCAGTGATTTGATCATTGGTTTATTTATCACTGGTATGTTGTAATTTAAATGAAAATTAAGCAACCTTTGATTAAAATTTTATGCAAAGAACGTAAACGGTAAATGAGAATATCTCTTAGAATTGCTAAAGTACTGAAAACACTCAGAATGTCTCCTATTAGCTGGCTGGCTGCTTTGTTGTAGCAGTTCCTTTCCAACTCTTCCAGTCTGTTTCTCAGTGTCCTTTTGTGTAATAGTTTTCTGGTTTAGCAGGCTATAGAATGGTTTAATTGCAAACAGCCTCCTCAAAACTCAGGGGTGAACATCAAATTTCAACAATTACATATATTAGTTCTTAGAAATTGCTGCTGTTGTCATTTATCAAGTGCTTGATCTTATTCAGCACCACTAAGCATAGGATCAGGGCTGTAAATTTGGGGGATTAGAGATTTAAGCTCAATGATGGAAAGGAGAGCTAGAGGCTTACAGAAAGAGAGCTAAAGGCCTTGGGTTTGTTACAGAGGAAGGCTAAGCAGAAATCAGGAGATGTTATTTGGGGTGACATGGGGCTCAATTAGAAAAGGTGTAGAGCATTTGTATTGCGTTTAAAGTTACCTCTGAGGATTAGTCAGTAAAATCCTTACACAGATTGGGTACAACTTAGTGGCATTTACATTTCTAGCTAGCACTGACTGCACCTGTATCAGCTGTCAGTTATCTCTCTATATGTTGAGGTACCTATACACACATGTCCATGCTCATGTGTTACAAACATACTATACATAGATATTAATATTTGTATGAAAAAAAAAAAAAGGTGGAGAAATCAGTGAGGGTTTTTTAAAATTATGGAGAGTCTGGGTATTTGGAAATTCTTCTGGACAAAAGCAAGGAAAAGGGCATTATCTGTAATTAGAAATAATAATGTATAATTGGTTCATTTGCCATATTTCTACAGTTCTGATTTAGTTGAACAATGTGATCATTATGCCACCAGATTTCGATAGAGGTGTCACAATGAAAAATAATTGCAATATTCCACAATATTAACTGTACCCTAATTACAAAAGTTTTGAAATATAATTACCATGAAAGCTAATGCGACAGGGAACATTAAGCATAATTAGTGTATTTTAAAAAAGGGAAAAACTGTTAGAAGCTTGTTATTGTCTCGTAAGGTAGCTTCAAATTAGCTGGATGCAGAGCACTTTCATCTAGGTTTTCTATAATTTTCATTATTAGCACAGACTGCAATAAATTTATTTGACATAGCCCACACCTGCTAACCCTGCAGGAAAGAATTTCTAATGTGCACAGGTCCCAGGTTTCTCACAGAATCTGTCACAATTTCCTGGGAGACAGCAGTGGGTAAGATTTAGGTGTGGGTTGGTTGGGGTTTTTTGTTCTTGTTTTTGTTTTGCTTTTTTTTAAACTGTTAGTCATGTTGCACTGCTCAAACGGAACTGTGCTGTAAGAAATTTTTGCAAAAAAATACTTAAAAGTGTTATTTTGAAGCACTTCAGAGCATTCATTATACATCAGAACCATGTTCTTAAAAATTACATAGTATATTAATTATCTGTTTTTCTTTACAGAGCTACTACATGCTTTCACTATATGCTTTAATTAGAATTCATTTTCTGAAGTAGAGAAAAACAATATATCTCACCACTTGCGTACCAGGAATATTTCTGTGCACATACAGCAGGGGATAGGATTCAAGCCATAAGAAGCAGAGCTGGTTTTTTATAAGGTCAAATTTTTAGTAGGAAACATCTAAGAGATTTTCCAAAGTGTTTTTGTTGACATTTTGCAGCAGAAAGTAATGTTTTTCTGGTTTTGCTGTGTTTCAAAATTATTGAAACGTGTTTTGAAATAAGCTGGATTCAAACAGAAATAAGTGGAGAATCGCCATTCGTTTAAGTGTTGTTAGTGGACGCAGTTTTAAGAAACATTTTGCTTGGTCTTAAGTTACTATTAACCACTGAGGCTAGTTTTTATCATCTCTATTTGCTGTTATTGGAGATGTGGAACAGATTTCTTTTTGGAAGGAAATTAGGTTATACATTTGATAGAATTTTGGATTGGCCAGTGCAACTCATTTTTTCATAGAACCATCTCTGATGCTAATTTTCGGAAGTGTAATCCATGAAAACATTTTGTCTCACTCCTGTGATTTTTAATCTGTCCAGTGTCTGTCAACAGCAAATGCTCTAACATGGTTCCTAGGACATTTTAAGATCTTACAGAAACTTGTAAGAAAAGTTCTTGATTTTCCTCTTCAAAAGTAATTCTCATTTATTTCAAGCCTAGTACAGAACTTCCTTCTGCAGAGTAACTGAAAGTTTAATCTGAGGAAGGATGTTAAGATACAGAAATCTGTATGATGTTTATGTTGTGTGTTGACAAAGTCAGCCACTGGAGTGCGAGTAGGAAGAATAAGAACATGTTCTTTCTTTCAAAAGGTGAACTGATTCACTTACTCAGCCTAACTCCATTTTTCAGTAAATTTTTATTCTGCAAGGGTGAGATGGGTTTTTAAAGTTCTGTTAAACTGTAGATGTTATAATCCCTTAATATAATATTTCTGGGTACTTTCACGTGTACTTCACTTATGTTTTGAAATGCTACAGTGATTTTAAACATCTGTATATATTTCTGAACAGCCATTTGTTATATATGTTCTGGAGGTTATCAAGTCTTACTAGAATACCTCTGGTTAGGATACAGCTCTGCAGAGCAGTCAAACAAGGTGGGGCAGGGTCCAGGCAAGGTGTGGAATGCGTAGCATAACACTGAGCTGTTGACCAGCCCATGGAAAAATAAGATAACGTTAGGAATTGTATACGTTCTCACTTATGTCCTGTTACATAAAGAGAATGTATTACAGACTGTCAGTATTTTGAGTAAAGAAGCTTAGCCACCCTGAATTTTAACTTATAGTACAAGACAGCAAAAAACTTTATGCCTGAGCTACAGAAGAATGTGCTGACATGATCTAAAATGAAGAACATGAGCTCTAACGTATAGGGCTGGAATACTTTTATTCCTTCATTTAATTGGATATATCTCTGGTTTATTTTATTAGTGTGACCCTCAGCATGCAGAAGTGCAAACCAGATTCCAAGGGTAGGTCTGCACAGTTCCTTGCCACCCTGCTCTGCCCATGCTCCTACCTGACCAGGTGCTGTGGGGCCGCAGCATGAAGATGTGTTCAGGTTAATGAGTGCTGCTGACAAGCCTCCCTAGGTGCTGACAAGCAGCAAGCCTCAGACCCAGGCTTTTCTAAAAGGCCCCATTTCCGAGTGTCTCGGTAATGATGCCTATATTTGAGAGCCTTTTCTTTTGATTATTCACCAGTGCTGAGACTTGTGGGCAAAATATTGCTGCACAAGTAAGCTCTGGTCTTGGCTGAAACTGAGCTGATGGCTATGAGCAGTCAGAGCTGAACATCAGAGCTGAACTTCCCTGCCCATCTAGAGAAGGAGCTGGCAGATGTCTCCTCTGCAGAAGACTGACACCTTTTTCTTAAAATGCATTAATGTTTCTGAAGTGCCTCATTTTCATAAAAGTGATATATAGCTTTATGGTATTATAAGTGCAGCCTGCGTGTGTCTCCTGTTAAAATGCAGTACCATTCTGTCCAAATATCATGTTTGATGAAGTTAAGAGAGTCTTTATAATGACTTAAAAAGAGTGCCACAGCCAGCTGTGAAAGAGTTCATATATAAATGTTATTTCAGTCTTAATGTCTTACAAAAACACACATTATTATCCAGCTTTTTACCACTTAAATAGGTACTTTATAGATGCTATCAATTTTAATGATCAATGTCCTATTATTGAATAGGGACACATTTACAATGTGAAATAATCTCTAGTATTTATTCAGAATTAAAATATGACCCTTTTTAGCAAACTAAACTACTCAGGAATTAGCAAAACTACCGAACACTCTGCACAAATGCATGTGACTGAATATACCATCATGCCAGAAATTTGTTGTCTGCTTGTAAAAATGCCTGAGGTCAGTGATTTTATAAATACATGTGCTTCAGTAATAAGACCACTGGCAAAATATTTATCCTTCAAAATGTGCTAAATGCATCTACTATAATTTTGTAATTTTGGTTAGAATTTTTTTCTTCTTTCCCCTCCCCAAAACTACGATTAAGACAATTTTGAATGTTCTTTGTAGGGCTGCAGAAAACACATTTTTTTGTTGTTGTTAACAATTTACTTAAAAGCGTAAGTCTCCTGTAAATAGTGCTGAATAGAGCAAAGTGAAATAACAATACACATAATGAATTCTGCATAACCTTCCACATTATGTATTTTTCCATGCACCTCCATGTGGCCTGAGAACTCTTTACTTCTTCAGGCTTCAGCAGGGTGTCATGCTGTGGTTTGACAGTATGTTGCTTGTCCATGGGCTTTGCCATTCACACCTTGTGTCATACCAGAACTTCCAAGAAACAGCTGACCCATGCAGATGACAGGAAAATTAATCTTGCCCCCAGGGAAGAAACCCCATGCTTAGTTCACAAGCTGATGGCTCCTGGCAGCAGGTTCCCACACAGTTGCACAAACATTAAGCTTGGTGCAGGAGAGGGTGGTCGAGTTTGATAGTGATCCAAAATTAGTCATCTGGTGGCCAGGGAATCCCATTGCTGATCCATACCTTGGGGTACGTTGTCATCGTTGGTTACTGCCAGCCAAAGACTGTACTGCTCTCAAACCCTGTTTTCCCCTGCCTCTGGCTTCACAGCACTGCCACCCTCCCTTCCTTCGTGCCAGCTCTGCACACTGCCCAGTGAGTTGGGTGATCAAAGTGGTCTGACTGACAGCTAGGCCAGGCCAGAGAGCAAGATCTGTTTTCAGTTGGATCATCAGGCTCGTTTGATGCAGCACACTGGTGGGAGCAGGGAAAGAGGCTGGGGTGGGAGAGCTGGGACAGAATGGCTTCTTTTGGCAGCAGCCTGGACTTTGTCAAAAGCAGCTGGAAGGCTGCTTATTTGTGCAAAGATGAGCTTGTAATTATCTCTGCTTTGGGTCCCTTGTCAGTGTCTCCTTTCAGATGTGTCCTGCTGTGCTGAGAGGTGCTGCTCTTTGTCTTTTCGTGTTTAAGTCTAAACTGATTCTCCTTGCTGAGCTCTCTGGACCGTGTGTCAGAAAAACACCATGTCTCTTGCTAGTGCTCTCTCTGCTAAAGGGCTCTGTACTTCATTCCATCCCTTCTAGTTTTTGTCATTCTGCATTGGTTTTATTTTTCCTTCCTGCCTTCTCTTATTATTCCTCCTTCTATTTATCAGTTATCAGTAAACAGTTCAGTTCTTCCTTATTGCAGCCTTGACAGAATCACAGACCTTCTGCCAGCAGGTAGAAAATAGGAGTGATCACCTTCCCCGAACAACTTCTTCATTTTCAAAGATCAAATGTAATGTACCTGTTCTTTTGCAAACAACTTTAAGCTATGTGCTTTGCAAGACTTGCATTGATTCATTATTTAATGCTTACTGTTAACTCTATAGCTTGATTCCCCTGTTACTTAGTGTATAAAACATTATTTCATTAACTAGATTGAAACAGATGAGAGTGGAGAAAACAGAGCACTGACAGGCAAATTTAAATTTGTATTCAATATCCAAAATCAAGCTTTAGATTTTCAGGAATTAATCTCCATTTAGCCTTCTATATGAAAAAGGATTTCTTTCTTTTTTTCTTCGCCACAACATGTAGGCAACTACTCATGCATACAAAGAAGCATATCCATAGTGAAAAGTGTAGATCTTTTAAAAAATAGACTGTATCTAGCATAAAAAATTGGACTTCTCATTACCACCATGACAAACATTTGTTCTTACTCCTGTTCAGCGTATCTCGATATGAGTCTTGCACGTTCTTGCCTTTTGAAATTGTCTCTGAGAGTGAGCGTTATTGATTGTGGTGCTGGGAGCTTGCATTTGCAAGCAGATTGCTGTGGTGGGGAGCAGCAGCCCTGGCAGATGCGGCGCCGGCAGAAATGCTCGCAGCACTGTTGCCACCTTCCTGCAATCCCTATTGCTAGCACTCTTGGACAAAGTGAAAAAAATACTCGGATGTATGTTTTGTTCTTGATATATTTGGGAGCGGGGTGTGGATTTTTAACTCCCTATCTTTTGGCTTACTGACTGCTTTGGAAAAAAAGAACAGGCTAGTGAGGGGGGCGATCACATTAGATGTGAGCCAGTCACCTACGCCTGCAGTTCCCCACCAACCCATTGCCAGTGGGTCACTGAAATTATCAACCCTTGTCAGCACATATAGGGATGTTCTGGTCTTCAGTTCCGTGATGAACTGTCTTGCTACTGTTTGCAGCAAACCAAAAGTTAGACATCTGAATCTTTGATCTCCTCATTCTGTTGTCCCTTTGCTGTATAGTTTACATCGAGAGGGTATTAAATTAAGATGCCAAGCTTTGTTCTTTTTGTTGAGGAGGGAGAGTACCTTCATTTAACATGAGAATTAGAGTAACGCTTGTGATTCAGGGATTGCTGTTAGCCCCTAAAATATATAAATATAAGGGAAATATCAGTAAGTAGTTTGTGTTCTGTGCTTCACAGTGTATGGGAATGTACGCTTCTCTTCTCATTAAGACTTTCTCTTTATTTTTCATGTATGTTGAAAGTTGGACATTTCCTGTTGGGATTTACTGCCATAAATAGCTGTCCATTTTTTATCCCCACCAGCTGTGCGTTTGAGTAGCACACAGCAAAGTTTATGAATCACTTCTCCTTGACAGATCGTAACAGCCACAATATTCTGCCACATAGCCAACAGCAGCAAGTGAATGATATTAGCACTTAAGTCTCCGGAAAACTCTGTTCAGTAATTAAACATTAAGCCTCTGACGCCTACCATCATTCAGTGCCAAGACCCTTTACAGTACAGGTTTGCTGTATTCAGGTAATGATATTAGAGATGATAATTTATTCTGGAAATGTAGCTCTCTGAGAAGAATGAATTTACTGAAATCAGAATTTCATTTATAAAACAGCTTTTCAGGACTTTTCTCCTAATTCTGACATTCACCATGCAGGAATATTTATTTAGTTAAAAAGTCCTCTAAATGTAGGATAATTGACAAAGAGTGATGAAAGGAGCAATATTTAAAACTGTGGCACCAGTAGCAGTGTGTAACATAATGCAGAAATCTGCCTTCATTCAATAAGGACGAATGATCCCGCAGCGCTTCAAGCTTTGGGCATCGTTTCCAAGTTAATCTGCTCTTCTTTGGTGTCAGCCTAAAATTGAGATTGACTCACTAGCTAACAAAAAAGCTCAGGAAACTTCAAATAAAAATTCAAACAATACGGCACTGCTGACAAACTGTGAAGTGTGTTTTCCATCAGTGCATGTGCATAACTTATTTAATATTATTGTGATGAGAAATACTAAGGATAATTCTCAAATTAATAGCTGTGTGGTGTTTGGTAGTGGCTGCAGCTCCTGCTCACCAGTGCTCTGTTCACTGTTAGTAATTTTCTGATTTGCAACAAAATGGTCAAAGAAAGATAAAACCCGCAGAACTGAAAAAGATCTTAAAGTTGGAAAATGAAGCATGTAGGAGGTTGCCAATTGTCAGAAACAAGGCTGTCTGTTCAGTCTGAATTTGTGCAGGTCTAGTGCAGTGTACAGAGAGCTGTGCCCCTCAGCCCCAGCAGCTTGGTGGCCAGCCATGGTGCATGCCCCAGGGGAGCAGGGTACTCTTCCCATCAGTCTCATGGGGGTCTTTTTCCAGCTTTCCTATTTATTCTGTATACAGTCAGCTTGTCTATCCAGTCCCAATTCTCATTTTCCTTGCTTATCTTCTAGTGTTTCTTATGAACTGACTTCTGCTCTTTTCTTTGTCTTGTTCTGTGGGGGTTTTTGTTGTTGTTGTTGTTTTCCCTCCTTTCTCAATAGTTTTCAGTCCCTCTTTCCCTTACTGGGATCTTTGAATGTGTCTCTCTTTCTCAGATTTGTCTGTCTCATTTCTCCCAGCACCTTGATATGTTGTTCTCTCATTGCCTCCATCACCCTGACTGACAGCTTTCCATTTCCCAAATTCTCATCTTACCTCAGTCTTTTCTAGCCCTCAGTCCTAGGCTTTCTGGAACAAGTCCCAGTCCCTGTTCAGGCTGGTTTCAGTGTCTTGTCCCCACAGCCTGGCATCCCTTGGTGGCTCCCTCTGCAGGTCTGGTTCTCATTTCTGTGTTGAATTGCATGATAGGATCCTTTGTCTCTGCCCAGCAGGAAATGCTTTGGAGAGTGCACAGTGTGCAGCTGTGTCTTCCACAGCACTGACACAGGAAACATTTTGCATCACCATCAAGTCTTGTGATACCTTTAGACTTCTTGGACAAGGGCTCATTGTGAGTGGAGACCCTCTTCCTAACTCTTACTCTTCTCCATAACCCCTGGTCCTCCTGATCTCTTCTATAGGTGGAGATGTAGCAGAACTTCAGTACAGGGGACTTCTCTCCGTGATGGAGTCTGCAGTGTAAGATAGAATTGGGAAGCACTAATGTCAGCACTCCAGGAGATGGGTATATCTCTACCCCAGCATCAGCCTGTCCAAGAGTGTCAGACTCTGGGGATTCCATCCACTCAGGTGCACCTACTGCTACAGTTCATGGCTAGAGAAAAAGGAGCACTGCTCTTTGAGCAGGTGGTAGGAACTGGTTGGCCACTTCTAGTGTTTCCTAGATGTACCATCGCTGCTGCAGAGAGGCTGTGCTGGTAAATTTATCACCAGTTCCTGTGAGCAGACAGCATAAGTCAAGACAGTGCAGAGGAGGGAATGAGGCTACTACCTGTTCCTAATGATTTTAGTAGCATTTCTTGTCATGTACATAGAGAAATGTGATAATAGCATGGGACCATGGTATTGTCTATTGTAAAGGTATGTGATCATGCAGTTTGGGGGTATTATAAGGAAGATACACAGAATATTTGAGCGGGCAATACAGGCAAAGAGGAGTAATTGGTGGAGTTTATAGAGCATAGGATATATGTACAGATGGAAAATTGTCAGAAATGTTGAACACAAAAGTATGTATTTCTTTTTTCAATTTCTTTTATCAATTTTATTAATCTTGGCATAGGAGCAGTTATGTTGAAGATGATCTTTATTTACATCTTTAAGAATAAGAAAAATATTTTTTTAATCACTGCAGAAAATGATGTATGTTTATTTTGTAAACATTTTTGCTTGGGATGATAAATAGATCCTGTATCACATATTGAGACTTCCTTTTAATTTATCTGTAGGATACAATCAAAAATGAAAATCCTGAAAGTACAAAGTATCAGTGCTGTTCAGTTGTTAACAAAAAGGAAGTTTATGTTAATAGAAAGCAGAATAGTTGTGAATGGAAATCTTACCGTCTGATGCAGGTTCAGCAGAAGCTCACATTTCTAAAAACACTTAAGGAACAATATTACATCTTGTATAATATGAGATTAGCACAGTTCATTGTTAATATCTGAAAGTTAGTTTGACTTGCAAGATGTTAGCTGTCAGACAATGGAATTGTCTAGTAGAGTTCCAAACCAGTAACTCTCACTAGTTAGAGAACATTCTGAAGGACTCAAATGCAGCAGCAGTAATGCCATATTACGTCATTCTAAACTTTTTCACCTAATATTTAGAGACTATGTTTCAAATAGGAGTTGCATTTCAGCTTTGGAGAAATAAAATGTCTGCCTGTAAATTTTCATTCTTTCCCACCTCCTCTCATCTCTACTTCACGGTAAGAGGTTGTAATGTTAAACTAAGGAGAGAGTTGAGTCAACAGGGATCTGTAAAGTTGGCCACTGCTACCATCTGTAGCATGGTTACTACCTCCAGGCACCTGGAATATATGATTATTTAAATGCACAATTCAGTATAGTGACAATTCTGTTGTAGCTATCATATGTAATTACACTGAACATGTGTAGCAGTGTGTGTCTGTATATGCACTTTTTTTGGGTGTTGATTTTTGTTGACATAAAAAAATGGATCTTTAGAGCTTGATGTGTGTTTGCAGACAGCCCCAAACATTGGTCAAATTCCTAAACAGGATATCTCTGTTTGGTGGTACTGCAGTGATTTTTGTTGCAGTACTGTGCTTTAGAAACTGATTACCGTGTAGCTTTTGAGAATTTCATTTGTGTTTGTGAACTTTAAAAACTTAGGTTAAATTAACCTTTTTAGGTGCTTTATGTTCTTAAAACAAAATGAAGATTTGGATCATCCAGTAGTATCAGGTAGAATGTAGCAATATTACTACCAAGGATGACTGTGATGAGTGAATTTTGGGTAGGTCTTTTGACAGATCTGTGTGACTAGTTGTTAAGTCATAGTTTGGATTGAACTATTTGATTTTTTTTTTCCACCAAGGCTAGAATAGGCATAAGATTATTTAAATGAGCTCTGAAACCTTAATTCATCTGGCGAACTGCTGTAGGGTGCTAGAAAATGTTAAGGGGAAGAGGAGAGGAAATTCTGAAAGCAATTAGAGAACCCTTTTGACAGCTCTCTTCAGCAGATAAAAAGCCAACTTCTTGCCAGAAAGAATTTCCCAGCATTGGTTTCTGTGTCTTATGGACAGGTGTGCCATCAATATGCAAATGCAGGACGTAGGGGAAGGCATGTTGAGATACTTGAGGATTATTCAAAATAAAAACAAAATGACCAAGAGTTTAAATAAGATTTGGTGGGTTTTTTTCTTCAAATCTAGCAGTCAAACTTCTTTGAAATTGCTCAGTATTTTACTTTGAAATCTAGTTTCTTGAGCAGTCAACCCTGTGATCTGAATTCTTCCATATGCATATTCATGTGTGTGTTGACATATTTGTTTGTTTATTGCATCTGGTACTTCAGTAATGTGTAATTTCTATTTCTTCCCTTTGTCTGGAGGCCTCTCATATTACATTTAGATTGTATCCTTTATCATCCCAAATTGACATTTATGCTTTTACTGCTATTGTTTGCCTAGCTCCTCTCTGGTATGGATCAACAATTTGTTTTAATGTGTGTCACTTCTCTTATCTCCCTCTACACAGAGAAGCAGTCATTCTGCACGAGCGTCCGCCTACGGAGATTGTGTTAGCAACAGTGCGGCGGCTGCCCCCTCCCCTCTCCCCGATGCTGGGGAATCTTAATTGCTTTTCCAGTTCATTTATAAGAACGCAGAGACAACATTATGTGCCAGACCAGTTTTGACAAAAGTAATGGTATGCCAATGCCCATGAATAAATAAATCGATGCACACAGAGGCATACTCTGGCAAGAGAAAGGAAGTCAGAGAATTGAAGCAAATTACGGTCTAGAGACACTGTTCCTTGTTCTTAGCAGGGAGCTGATGAAGTCCAGAGTACTGTAGGGCATGGGCTGCTTTACAGGTATGGTTCTCTTCGTAAACAGTATTTTTGGGTTTAATTTTCTGAAATGACTAGCTTGAAAACTTGAAAGTCTGAATGAGAATTAAACAAGAAATGTTTGAATTTCCAGAGGCCTCAGGAAGCTGTTACACCCCCTGTGAGTTTTTTGCTTTCTAATAATCGTTTTAACAGTTTGCATTCAATTCCTTCCCTAAATCTGCTCAGTTAAAAGCTGCGATGTGAAATAGTTTAGTAGGTAAGAAATACTGGCATAATCCATGTGCAGTGACAGATTTGGAGCTGTAAGGAAAGGGCTGAAACGACCCTGATTTACGTACTGAGTAATGAATATCTCTCTGTTGGAAGGAAGGAATAATGAGAGCAATCAGAACAGCCTAGCGGAGAGCGGGCGTGGAAAAAGGGTTCTGCAATACTCCATAGATCAATTTAGGTATGAAGACTGATAATGGGAACCTAGTAAAATAATTGGAGGTGAGCAGGGATGTAGAAGCGAGATAGCTAGGGCACCTGCCTGCCTCTTTTTTTCCTGTCCATAGACCAACACCTGTGCCCCACTATGCAGCCTTCAAGTGCCTCAGTGACCCTTCTGTTTTGCTTGGAGTAAATTTCATGCACCATGAGCTCACCATTTGTTACAAACTATGATGGAGGCACACAGTGCCTCCTTGGGAGGAGAACATGCTGCTCCGTGTGGAGGAACACGGTCTGGAGGGAAAGGGTTGTTTGCATCCATGTACATCCTGGGATGAATACCAGCTGATTTGTAGATGATAATCACCAGCTTGGTAGGAAACAGTCCTGATGAACATGTTTAGGAGAGAAAACCTCGGTGTCAAAATTTGATAGAGAAATAGGGAAGAATGGCAGAGGAAGTGCAATGTGCATTTAAACTATTTATTGAGTTACTTGGTAATAGCAGCAATATATATATCTACATATATATAATATATACAATATAGATGTATCTACATATATATATAAAGACAAGGATAATATTCACCTGCCTCCTCCCACCTTTGTGAAGCATCAAAGCAAGTGAATATATTTTGTGTTTCCTCCAGCAGTGTCCGTGTCAGTGACAGCATTTCCCACTTTTGTTTCCTTCCCTTGTTTCTTTGTTTTCTCACCTAGCGGTTGTTGTTGTTTTTACTTAAAGAAAATAAATACAGCTTTGTAGAGTACATGATGCTTAGAAAGACAAATGAAAAAGAAATAGGTTTTCCTTTTTCAGAGGTCTCCTGTTCTGTGGGATGGGAGTGAAAGCAGCCCAGCAGTGTGCGTGCACGAGCCTGACAGTGACAGATAGATAATTCAGGGACCACAAATAAACGATGAACTATTTCTGGCTTTTATGATTTGTGAGATTTTTATTTTTTTTCCAACATCCCCCATAAAAACTGAGGCAAAGGCAGCATGCCTGTCTCTCACAGTCTTATCAAACACAAATAAATAATGCCTGAAGCAATGTAGCTCTTCAATTTATGATCTAAAGAAGCCTTATTCTGCTTTTACTATGCAACAGCTCCTTGACCAGCAGCTTTGTTTGCTGTTGCACTGGGCTTCTAATTGCTTGGAGTTAGAAAATCAGATGTGTAACCTAATAATATCTGAGGAACAAATGTGTTGTATTTGCATCTGAACTGGGTAGCATGAGTCTTCTGAATTACTGAAAAATGTGAACAGAAGAGTATTGCCTCTTTCACTGAAGAATTGTGAAGTGTTAGAAAATTGATGACGATGTATTATTGTGTATCGTTTCTGACAGTAATATAAGTACTTAGGCTGTGCCTAAGCAATGCCTTTGTTTTTGTTTTGCTCTGTTGATGTTCCAGTTCATTTGAGCAATATATACCAATAACTGGCTTGACACAAGTGAAAAGAATAATGTATATAATGCAAGGTAGTTGGATTGAATAGAAAGCTCTAACTTCATTTATGCAGTTTATGTCCAGCCATAAGCTGTGCTGACAGTATGACCACAGGACTCCTCCATTTGCAGTTGTGGATACCTCAGTCCCTTTGACTAGTTAGGGGTCTTTTGGGGTGAACCAGAAGGACACTGCTACCAGATGTCTGGCCACTCACTGTAGACCTCGCAGTGCCTCAGCCTGGCCTCCGACCTCCCCGCTGGGCACTGGTTCTTGGCCATACTGCCCACACTGGAAAAGCCACAGGAGTGACAGGTGCTGCACAGAGATTTTGGGAACACGTTTAGCCCCGTGACCCCAGATACCAGCAGCCTGTGTGCCAGCCAGGGGTAGTTCTGAGTTCCCTCTGCTCCCAGTGAGCCTGGATCAGCTCTGCCTGCAGCAGAGGAGCCTGTGAGGCTCACATGCTAAATACTCATCTAAATTTACAGAGAACACTTGTGTCAAGTAGACATTTTAAACCTTTTTCCTTTTTTCACAATGCTAAGCGTGAATGAGGCAGGATGGATGTCAGATAACACCTAACAGCTTCCACAGGGTGTGGATGAATGGTGCTGTGTTTCCAAAGCTGGCATGTGTGTGTGTGTCAATGCCAAGTGTGCCCTGAGTCAGCTGAGGGGTGTCATTCCCTTCTGCAGTAAGGGTGCAGCGTGTGATCACTTCGTGTCAGAGCTTAGCAAATAGGCTGCATTCTTATTTTCTTCCATTGTTAGGCATTTCAAATGTTATCCTGGAATATCTACTGTATTACAGTTATTGTCATTGTTCTCTTAGTCTAGGTCATTGAGGCGGTTTTTAATCAATAGTTAACGGAAAATTTCAAGTTGCTCTTGCATTTGTCAACAGTGAACTGCATCTCCTACTCCACCACCTGTTCCATAGCTTTAGTTCCTCTTGAAGGACTGCCTAGTATATTGTATTTTAATAATTTTCAACAAAATATTATAACTTTTAGACTTAGCAAGATTTGTTCTCTATATATCTTCTCAATTTTCAAGACCTTCTTTATTAAATACTCTCTACTAGATTTTTCCATTCCATAAACATTTTCCAAATAATGAAAATAGTTAATTCACTGTCCAATTATTACCTTTTTCTGTAACAACTGTTTATTCCTACCATAAACTCCTAATTTATATGTTTAATTTTAGTTGGCGTTACAATTCCTGTATTGATACAGAAGAGCTCCTTGATCTCCAAAATTCCCACTTTTTCATTTTTTATATACTGATACATGTAAGATATCTCTGCTCTGTGATGTTATAGCTGATTTTAATTAAGCTATCCTTAGTTCTTATTCTTTGAGCAGCTTAGCCATCTTTTCTCTATAACTTTCTCAATATTTCCAGGTTTTAAGACTGTGTAGGCCCTTTGACATGCTTCTCAAATTGTCAGTGGTGTGCCAGCTATGTTCTGTGCTCTAGCTTAATTTTTAATGTATCTTGAATTTCTGTCTTATACTGAGTGCTATTTTAAAAAAATATAAAAATTGTTGATTTCTGAATCTTAGTATTTTGGAATTAAATTAATGTAATACCTAATATTTTCTGAAAGTATTAGCATTCAGAATGCCTAAGTAACTGAATCTAGTGGCTGTTCCCCTGTCTGTATGATGAGGGAGAGGTAACATTTGAGCAAGTCATTCAAGTTAGTGAATGCAGCTGTCACGTTACTTGATCATGGTATTGTTTCCTTATGATGATATCCATTGGCTTGCTCATGTCTGTCAAGTATATGAATTTACAAACCCTGTATTTCTTAGCCTTCTAATACAAAACCTGATTTGAAACCTGAAGTTCCTGCTAGATTTATTTTTCATAATATTTAACCTGATTTATTTGTGATGTGGAACAATCTCATGGTGTTTTTGCAAGTTTGACCTGCCATTTAGAACTCCTGTATCACCGCCACAAAGAAAATCTGCTGTTAACTCAGACCATGAAATATTTCTGTTGTTGCAGTCTCCAATTTCTCATTATAACAGAACGCTGGCAGTGACAAACAAGAGAAGAGATTGCATTCCCAGTTTGACACCAGCAGCTGCATTGGACTCTTTGCCTAAGTTTGCATTTCGTTTAACTGTAGAAGCCATACCTTGAAATACAGTTTGGTAAACTTCGTTATTTTTGCTTGCTTCCTGTAATATTTCAAGCTATGTGAAAATGACTCACAATGGGGGTTATCGTATGCATTCCTGAAATCTATAAAGTTTATAATGGGTAGATATTGTTTCATTGCGTTACACCATTTATTATCCCACGTTCGAGCCATAAGTCCTTTTATTTCTTTCATTTTCACTTTAGGAGCTCTGTCTATCTCGAATTATTTTATTTAAACCTTACTTTGTTGCCTTCATCAGAATTATAATTAATCTTTTCTCTGCTCGTTGAGAAGTTTGGATTGTAAGCAGCTTGATACAACCCATTTGGGGCATACAGAAACACAATCCCATTTAGGGAATCCCATTTGTTGCTGAATATAGCTCAGTAAACTCAAAGGGGCAGTAAAACTACCTGGTAACAGCCACACTTTCAACAGTGCAGAATTTCACAGTAAGTTTTCCTGCCTGCCCCTCACACCGTGTCCCCTTCGTGGAGCAGCAGCCATCTCTTTTTTGCAGAATCTCTGTTTTTTGCATCTCTGTTTGCAGAATACTGCAGTGAGTAGAACAGAAGTCCCAAACAGTCCTCACAGCTGCCATGAGTTAGTGTGAAATAATGTTGAAATGTCTTTAAGGAAAAATAGAAGATTCATATGTGCAACATATATAGGTATGTAGCTTCAGGAGAGAAAAAGAGGGAAGGAGAAATACATTTTTACCTTTTTTTTGTATATAATGTCATACAAACAAAGAACTGGAAGGAATCTTCTAGCCTAGGGAGTGGAGTTCTCCCTGGTTGGGAGCACACGCCTGTGAATGGGGAACACAGATTATACATTGGGAAAGGAGGAAGCCGAGTAAACATTGTTAATCCTCATCAGAAACATATGGTTATGGTCAACTAAAATATTGTAGGCATAAATGGCATTCATGGTTTGCCTCATTGATGCAGTTTTTTCGCACGCAACTGAGAAAATTGAGAAAATTTCTTTTACTATCCAGTTAGTTTTTATTTTATTTCTAGGGAAGATTCGTAATATTAATTACCAACATAAAAACAAAGATGCAGTGCACTGAAACAAATTGATGCATTTTTATGCTTAGATTAAAACATTACTTGTAATTGTTTACAGTGAAATCTCCTTGCTGTCACAGTGGTGTTAACAGGGTTATAAAGTTTTAAGTTCTTAAAAGGAAACACAAAAATATATTATCTTCTAGCTATGGTGTAATCTACCATTAGTTATCCAAATATTCCTGCATTTATACTGTATCATGTACTTATCAAACATCTACATGACTCCTTAACTATTTCCAAAACAAAAGAATCATTATTTACCCACTGTGAAAATGGCCTTGTGTTAGTGGTATTAGAAATCATTAGCTCTATTAAGTCTGTTATCAGCTATGCTAGCAGCTGGAAATATCCTGCAGCTCAGGAGGGCTCCAAAATGTTCCCCAGTCATTATATTCTAGATCACTTTGTTTTCTTGTACGGTGAAAACAGATTATAATCACATTCAGCCACAGGCAAAAATAGAAGCTGACAACATTGGTAGAAAAAGATTTATGAAACTTTTCATTGCTTGGGGCAGTATTTTGTAACAAGATAGCAGTGTTGTCCCTCAGATAGGAGCATGAGTGAACAGTTCAGCTCTGTCTTTCTATCATCTGGGTGCACTGTGTCTCAAAATGACACAGTTATCACACCGTAAATACAGCCCAGAGCATTACAGATGTCTGTAAGCAGGGTCCATATTAATTGTTAATGCATGAAGAGGAGACAGATCTGTTTATGTTAGCTTAGGAAATAGCAATCTTTTTTTTTTTTTTTTGTCAAGAGTATAGAATATATAGGAGGAGTATCAATTTTGACTTGTCATTGCTTGCTTTGAGTAGGATTGACTCCAGAAATGCTATGTTGAAGTGTTTGGGTTAAAATAATTCCTTTATCAGTTTTTACTCTGGGTGAGGGTGGCCCTTTAAACAGTATGTCTAAGTCGCAGGATTAAAATAATTTCTTCAACATATCTTAAGATCACGTTTGTTGGTTTTTTCCTTAGCAGAAGTATTTTTTGCAAAAACCGTTCCTTCTTGAGAAAAAAAAAAAAATTTAGTTTTGCAAAAACTACAGCATTGAAAGAATAATGTGTCCATGAAAGTATCTTCTTAATTTTCTGTTCTACAGGTGTTATAGCTGTTAGCTCCCTCTTTTTAAATCCTCGGAAATGGTCCTGAGGTTTACAAAGTACGTGTCATAGGACTTCCCCATAATGTGTCTGAGTTTGGAAACAAGATAGTGTCACTAGGACTGAGGGAGAAGGTGTGTATTACAAACTGCTGCACATTCATAGCACTAATCAAAGCAGACAGGTGTGTATTTATAAGTAATGATAGGTACAGGTATGTCTGCAGTGTGTGGTGTAGCTGTATGTGGTACAGCTGTACAGACACACCTCAAGTGTGCAGTATGGTTCATGCTGTTCAGTGCTGCTTCCCTCCTGCCTGCACAACTCCCTTGGCCCGTCCTCCACAGCTCTTCTGGTTGTCTCCCTCTTAATTCACCCTGAATCTTGCCTGATGAGAAATGCAAACTGTCTTGGAGGAGCTCTGCACCTTTTTCTTTCCCTCCTTTCTCAACTGCCATGGTTCCCCATCTCCCTGGAGCTCCCTCTCACCTGAGCAAGGTGCAGCTGTTGGCAGCTCCTCTGCTGCCTTTGCCGCTCCGCTTCTCTCCTCCTGGCAATGTTCCTACCAACTCCCCTTTCCTCGGGGCTCGGGACCCTTAGAGCCTGGCCCAGGGGGATATTCCTGCCCCCACAGCCCAGTTCCTCCTGCTTAACACAGCAGCTCTGCTGGGAGCCCAGCTCAGGGCCAGCAGGATTCATCTGGTACCTGCTCTCTGTGTGTTTCTGGGCAGGTAGGGATCATTTCTGTGTATCAGGGATCATTTCTGTGTATCAGGGCACTGTCCTGTGTATTCCTGAATACCCACTACTTGTATATGCCCAGATCACTGTGTATCCCTAACAAATTGTTAACATGATACGTATAAATTCCTTCACTTCAGAAATTCTATTTTGTGTACGCTTCCTTTTTCTTTGATCACCAAGGGTAGATTAATGTAGGACTGATTTGAACCAAATCTGCAGTGCTCCCCACTGTTCATGTGACAAGCTGAAATCAGCATCACTTGAGTACCTGTCTAGAGCATCATCTGAAGTATTTATAACTATGGCCCTGAAAATGTTACAAAGATAGTAGCATGTCATTTCCTTTTATGCAAAACCCACTTTATTATGACATGTGGAGGAGTAGGAGAGGCTAAAATGTGTATTTTGCCAGCTGACCTAAGTGAACAAATAGGTACAGAAAGATTGGAGTGGGAATTGTTATATTTTATATGATGAATCAGGTTTTGAAACAGGCTGAGACTAATTTGGTGCTATACAGGGATGTCAGAATTTCTGCCAGTTATGCAGATGTTTGAATCTTATGCAAGAATTGGAATAACAATTTTAAGCAGAACTATCTGATTAGAAAAAAAAATGTTGTGTCTTTCTACTTTCACCAGTAAAGATGCTCCACAGACATTGGGAAAGAGGAGGATGGCGTTTAGGAGGAAAATACTTAGCACTTTTATCTCACTAGGAAGTAAGATTGTACAATATTAAAATGAAGTATCTGATTTTGCATTTCTGTGGCACCAAAAAATTACAGACCTTTATGTTATTTGAAAGTCTCTCAAATGAGTAGAACAAGATGTACAAAGTAGTGGGAATTTCATATTTCAGCAAATGCTACAGAAAGTTTTTTTGCTGTGGACATGTTTAGGGGTACTGTCTCTACTACAAATCACACTTGTCACTATGTATTTCACCAATGGATTTATACAAATTAAGTCCTTTGTGATGCCATGATTGATAGATGATTCATTGGTTGGTTTTTGTTGGGTTTTTTTACTAGGAGTTTAAGATAGATTATCTTGAAGGATAGATTGTAAGAGTTGATGAGCCAAGGGGTAAATCTCCTCAACTATAGCAGAGATGGCAGGACAGGAAAAGAAATAAAAACTACAACAGGAAAGTGTGAAAAAACCCACAAGCTAAAAATAGTAGGCAGTAGAAAGAGAGGGTGAGAAGGAACGGAGCAATGGTATTTAATGATGAGTTTTTCTGGCACTATGAACCAGTCTGTTAGAGCAGGGTGGTGCTGTCTTTGCCTGTGGTGTTTCAGTGCATAAAAGGCGCTGTCCCAAAGTGCTGTTCCATTTTGTCCCAGTTTCTCTGGGACAGAATCCTGGGCCAGCCCTGGTCTGCAGGCTGTTGGCAGCTTGGAGTTGGCCAGGAGCTTAAGCTGAGAGGGGCAAAAGCCAAGGCAGCTGCCCCGAGTTGGCTACAGGTGTATCCCAGACAATAAATGTCTCACTCATTATAAAAGGAGAAGTTTGCAGAGGACAGGGCTCCTCCTGCTCCTCCTCGTCCTTCTCCTTGTGTTTCTCTCCATCTCTGGAGGGACTCACTCACCATGCTGCTCCTGCAGATGCTTTCCTGTTTATTGTGAGCACCGTGCATTCACTGGGCTGAGTATGACTTTGCATACTTTATACTGGTATTGGTATTAATATTAGTTTTGCTGTTTCAGTAAATTGGTTTTCTTTTTGACCCTCCTTTTTACTGATCCCCCTTTTCAGCTGGGGAGGGGTCATCGGGGCATAAGGGAATTGCTATAGTTTAGCCCCACACATGGGCTAAACGGATGCCTTTCTTATTCCTTTTCTATCTCTTTCCCACTTCTGAAATGCTTTCCATGTCACTAACATTGTGCAGTTCCTTTTTCCTTCCAGTAGCACCTGCACCATCACACCGCAAAGGTGAAACATCCCTTCCTGGCCATGGGTGGTTGTCCCCTGTGCACATGGACAGTGTTCATGTTGCTCATGAAACTTTCCCATATTTACCTACCCAGTGCCCCTTCAGGGTCTGCAGCATGCTTTTCTATTTGATAAACCTGGCACCTGAAGCAGGGGCACAGGGTGAGTCACCACTAGATTCCATGCTCAGCCGAGGGCTTTTTTGATACAAATAACATCATTCCTTGAGTTTTAAGCTAATTTTGCTGTAGTTTGGCACAGCAGCACAGAGTTTCCCGGTGGCTGATGTGGCTGCTGTCTAAGGTCGTGGCTCCAAAGGGCACTGCACTCACAGCACCTTTGGCTGAAAGCGGGGGGCATGCAGCTTGCACCAGCCACACAGTGGTACCTGGAGTGTGCCCACCTTACTCTTCACATCAGTCTGTCTTTGTCACCTGCTCCTAAATTTGACTATGAGGCTGCTTTAGCAGCAGGTTCCCTCTGTTCAGAGGGTATTTTGCTGCCAAAACGTACTTTTAATGAGAGGACCAGCTGTTCTCCCTCAGGACCAAGCTTCCACTTGCTCTTTAGTTTGCTTCTTAATTGTCTTATCACTGATGAATAATTTAATAATTTTTTTTCTTGAGTATTTCATAAATTTAGAGGGTTTTGGAGTCTCAGTTAATAAAAAGACATCATCCAGCAACGGAGAGTTAGTTCTTTTCCCCTCTGTTTGTGGCACAGCTTGCCCTATTTCCCTGTGCTTGTATCAAACAATATGCAAGTAAATTGAAATAGCAAAACCATATCAAGATGTCTGTCAGCATCCTACATAGATGTGTAGTTTGGAGTTTATTCCAGACTACTTTTTTGTGATGCAGAAAACAGGCATGGAACAGTCTAAGCTTTAACGTTGATTGTCTTGCATGCCCTGTAGAGGAGAGCTTTTGCTTTTACATTTCTGCTAAAATGTATTAATTAGACATCAGCTTAAAAATGTAATCCTCTCCAATGGGTAGGATTGGTGTTTTATAACATTTGGAAAAATCTATGATCAGCTGTGGGGTTTTTGCTTGGGGTTTTTTGTTGGTTTTTTTAACAGCTAGCTAAAAGGTCGATAAGAAAGATATTACATTTCTAGATTTTTAACCAATGTAGAAGTTCCCATTTGTTTCTGTTTACTGAAATACATTATTCAAATATCCTGCATGAAAAAAAAAAAAAGCCAAACTTTTTTAAAATAATAGTGAAACTTAAACAGGGATTGCTTTCTGTTAGCACCCACTAGAATTAGTTTTCATGTGGTTTAATTTGTTGTCACTGGAGAAATACATGTGCCAGATGAGGAAGGCCTGGTTTAAGATGAAAAAGACCAGGATGAAACCAGGGAACTAGGGTTTGGCCAAGTGATTCAATATGATTAATTGCTCTCTGTTTCAGTTCATGTGCCTGTAAAATTCTGATAACATCCTTACCTTATGAGGCTTCATTTTTGAAGCACCTTAAAAAGAACATAGGGCAGTTTTTTTACAAAACACTAACTATTCTCATTACTATTGTGTGTTGATCAGCTCAGTGTATGTAACACTGACTACAAGCAGTTTTGACAGAGAAAATCTCCATAGTCTACATTGCCAGAGTACAAGGGTACTGGATTTTATGATCCCTTTCTATAACATGTGTTAACTCTTCAGTTTAACATCTCTTCTGCCTTCCCATATTTGTGAATATTTCTTTCAGAAATGCTAATTTAAAATGAAATCTTTGCCATCTAGGCATCCATATGCCTTTGTGACTATGTCAAAGATAACTATAATTTTTTAGAGTTGTGTTTAATAACACACTTATTCATGATCCAGGTGCCATATGCATGTACTCACCTGTGATACCCTTCTGAAGGTGCAGTGTGATTTTTTTTTGTTATCAGAATAAATTTCCCCATTAGTGAAGTTGTCTGAGTTCATAAATGAGTGTGAAAGAAAATCTTTCACACATACCAGTAGCAAGAAAATGATTAAAAATGAACAGATATCTTCTTTTTATATATATAATTTGTAAGATAATTGTTATTGGCATGGAGAGGCATAGCTACCTAACAGCAACAATTTAACTGGATAAGGTTTATTTTTTAAAGCAATTTGATTTTGGTTCGCTCCTTGTTAAGTTAGGGATGCCTAATAAGTTTCTCACTACTTAAAACTATAGATAGCTGTCGTTTACTGGTAATAATATAATGAAAATAACTTTAACTTAAAATACTAGAGATGTTTAGGGAAAAAAAAATCCTCTTGACTTTGGAATTTCTTCAGCTTGACTTCTTTGTTTCTGAATGTTCTCGGAAAACATAGTTGATGAAAAGTCCTTGCAGAAAAGCCTTGAGGTGTTGAGCATGTCTCTACAGATATTATGAAGACTTAACATAGATTTTTTTTCTTGCGTATAAATTTAGAAACAGGATTATGTGCTGTCCTTCTGTGTCATAGTTGTGATAGCAAATCAATCTAATCTTACTGGATATTTCCAATATAGAATTGCAACTTAATAGCTACAAAATTATTAGTATCTTGCCAAATTGATGCTAATGGGCTCCCTATTCTAGTGAGGAGATGAGAGGTGGAAACAATGACCAACCCATGAGACTGCCTCGGAGCACATGGATGGTGGGGACTCTTGATGTATCAAACTAAATCTAGTCCAGATGTACTGCCCTGCACTATCCAAACAGCATATAATGTATAAGAGGGGGTCTAGGACCTTCTGTTCTCATCTGCTGATCTGTTTGTATTGTGCCAAATCACTTGCTGATCTGCATACAGCCTATACATAGAACACACATAATCATTAAGAAGCTTCCTTTCTGTGTAGATTACTATCGTGCTACTTTAGGAGCTCATAGGACATCCTTACTTTGTGTCTTTTTCCCTCTGTTTCTGCTGACTCTTTCCTTGCCCCCGTGTCTCAGAGAAGCAGAATTCTTTGACTGACTTCAGAATCCTCCTTATCTCCTTTTCTTCTGTCGTGATTTCACAAGTCAGCTTCAGTTTCAGAAAGTCCTGCTCCTCGGTCTGTGGGTTTTCTCAATTTTATCTATCACATTATGGCCTTAACTGCTGTGAACCTTTTCTGTCCAAGGGATTCCAGCAATCCACACATATTTTAAAGCAGAGATTTCACACATATGTTTCGATTACTTCTCATCATTGGAAAAAGCTGTTAGCAATTTTTGCAAGGTGCCATGTTTATCCAGAGGTTTTAGCCAACCCGAATTCTTGGTATTTAACTACTCTCTAGTCGCCTTTTAGTTGGACGGAATATTGTAGTCATCCTCTTTTCCTGTTTTCACATTCTTCTCTAATATTGCTGCTATTGTGAATACAGTATTACACTTGAGAGCTGTTTTCCGCCTTTTCACAGTACTGAATTCCACTTACTGTTGTGGTGGTCTCAGACAGTCTGGAGGAGGAAACACTGTGTAATTCAATTATCATAGCTACTTTTATACCTTAAATAGAAAATGGAATCTGTTCCCTCATTGCTCAATTAATGCCACATTTCAATGGCTCTTTACTTGAGTGTCTGTGCATTGCTGGTCGTCTGCTCAGAAAAATGAAATTATGGTCTTGAGACAAAGGAGGACAGGTAAAGATGATGTTGTTCTGAGTATCTGAAGCTGCGTTTTCAAAAATGTATGCCATATAGATAATGGGTAGGACTGTGCTATTTGCTCTCCTCTTGACACTGGGAACAAGAGGCGTTGCTGAAAGACTTTACAGTTCCCTGCGTTCTGTTTGTTCTGGTAATGCGGGAGCACTTCAGTGTTTGGTGTCTGCCACTGTGATTACACAGTCTCTTCAGGTTGTAAATTCGATTGCCTTCTCCATGCTGGAGAAGTAAGAACAGTGCATAATTAAAGTGGCAGCCAAAAGCTTATAGTTGCATTTTAATTATGGTATCAGAGGCAGGCTGGGTAAACTGGGCAGAGGATGTCAGATAAGCAAGCAGCACAGCCCCAGGGGATGAGTGGGGATGGTGTTTCCTTTTTCACTGAAGTGATTAGACAGGTGTATTTTATTAAAATAAAAAAGACCTATAGCCTTGTGCTGACAGCCTCTTCGAGCTCACATAATAGAGAGGTTTAACATCTTGATGAGGATTAAGTTTCTGCAAGATGTCAGTAATGCTGTTTGGATAAGGCAACACTTGGTCTTCCCCAGTTAGTCAAAATTTTCAATGGGCTGCTTCATTTCTTCTTTGCTAGAGAGTGTTTTTGTAGCTTGCACAGAATTTGTGCTGGCAGCTCTGCTCTGCCCTGTGCTCAAGTCCTAGGATCCCTCCACGATGTCTGCTGGCTGTCCCTCAGCTCTGCCGTGTTGAGGGTCAAGGAGGGTGGATTGCCAGGCCCCCGCCTGGCACTGAGGCGGTGGGGGGGGGGGGGCTGGGGTCAGCCCCTGGGGGCCTGAAGGGCACATCAGAAACCATATTTTNCCTGAAGGTCACATCAGAAACCATATTTTGAGAAGTTTTAGCCCAGCTGCAGCACCCACTGACAAAGACTGATCCTTTTCATAGCTGAAATTCTCTTTTCCGTTTTATCATGTGTGACTGTGGGGGTAAGTGGGATTTTTTTAGTTTGGGCTTTTTTTCTATTCATGCATAAAAAACTTAAATTTCTGTAATAACTGCTGGCTTAATGTTGGCTTGTTTGCTGCCTAGGGATAAACTGTGTGAGGGCTTTCATACACCACCTGTATTTTTATTCATTAACCCTTGGTTTCATCTTCTGAATACCAGCACCTGTTGTTTGTGATAGCTAAAATTAACCTCTGGTACCTTGAAAAGCCAGACAACTTCGACAGGACTTATTTGAATGGTTTGTGACTTCCTTTCTGTCCCATACCAACCAATAAGGAATTCAAACCAGATTCCACTGCCTGTGGAAGAAATGCCAGGCATGTAGTACCCTGGAGGCAGACAAATACTTGTTTCTTGTATTTATTTGTATCTTGTCTGCCTTTAAAAAGTGAAATAGCTCATTGAAAAGTTTGACTCAATTCAACCTCTACATGGCATAATATTTGTGGTTTTGGTTTTTTTTTACTACAGCATTATGCAACACTCCTCTTACTTTTTCCATATACCCAACACAAATTATTTTTACTTGTTCCACATGTTGGGAAACAGATGGTCCAGGTAGTAAATAACTGGCTTCTCGGGAGCTGTGAAATTCAGTTGTCCCAGGAAGCTCCTTCAGGAACCTTGTATTTACTGATGTATGTCAGTAAGTCTTCATGCTAGTGATTCTTATGTATCAGTGTTTATTTCCACCATTTGATAATCAAGGGGTTCAGCGCAAAAGAAAAACTGTATTTAATTATTGTTTTCATCCTTTCTTTGGGCTGAAGTGCTACCATTTTAAATATTTCTGAAAAAAAAGCTGTAAGCCTGATAACCCATGAAAGAACATAATAGTAAGATAGGATATCTTTTTTTTTTCTTTTGAATAAGAGAACTGGAGTATTTTTGCTGATATTGCTGTTGAACTGAAAAAATTCTAGATTGCTGTGCAGTGTGTATTATGGTGAATCATCCGAAGGCAGTGGTGTAAGGTGGAATAACAAGAATAATTCAGCAGCTGACAAAAGTTAGTACTGCTGGGAAGTGATGACAATAGTGCCTGAGAAACAGAGGAATGACTTGATGCTGAAAGCCATGTTCAGTATATTTAGTTTAATTAATAGTTCAGCCGCCAAACTTCTCAGTGGTGAAACTTGACATTACAGCCTCTTAGAACAACGGAAGGATTCCAAACCTTTACTCTGCTGATAGACCTTTCCCTCGTAAAGGATCTGCAGCACCTGCAAGGCTCATTTAATAAAAAGCTCACCTAGGCATTGCTGAGATCTGGCTCCTGTTAGCTCTAACAGACACAGTTACTTTCTGTAATTTATTTTGAGAGACTCTTGTATAAAATTTTAAATGAAGTTAGGTTTAACAAAAAAGAAATATTTTGGACAATGTGTAACACATTCTGTGGCAATTCTGCAATATTCAAGATAATGTATTGCATTAAACCACCTATGACTAGTGTTTCTTTTGCCCCCTTGGAAAACAGCTTTTGTGCTAGCTGACTGGGTAATGTAACATCCAAAGTACTATTACTGCTGTAATAGCTTCAGGGATGACTTTTTGTTATACCTAACTCCAGACTCACAAGGAGTTGGAAATTGCAGTACAATTATTCTCATGTCACTGTGAAAATGTTTAGGCTCTACCTTGGGCCCTCCAGGGAAACAGCAGTTTTCAAGCTGTACCCTGATCAGGAAAATGTCACCTGCCTTGTGCTACTGGCCTAAATATTGCTGTTCAGAAGTTTCTGTATGTTGTTCAGAAAATGCTGTCTTCGTGTTCTCTTTGCTGTGATTCTCTGTATCAAATTGTGTAATCTTTGGAGGGGACTTGTGTAAATCTTCCCATTTTGCAGAATTAGCTTGTGTGAACTCTTCCCATTCTGCAGAACCAAGTCTATAGAGCAACATTTAGCATTCTGCACTAAAAGGTTCCATGATAGCAATGACAGTAATAATGAACTTCATTGCTTAGAAATATATATGTGTGCTTTTCTTGTTAGTAGTTCTTACTTCAGTGCCTTCTTCATACAAAAGTCCTATATCTAAACCAAAGAAGGTAAATACACCTTTGGTCTCTCTGAAATATGTTTTATATCTATTTCATTATTGGAAAACTAAATGAAAAGGTTGATTGGAAAAGATGTGGGATGGATGAATAAGTTTTCATTTGGAAAGAAGACTCTTGTTTAACCTCTCTGGGCTCATGTTTATGATATGTAAAAGTGGAAATAGTATGCCTACCTTTATGTATACACAGAGCCTACTATATATATTTATATATACACACACATGTACATGTATAAAAGTACCACAGCACACTAAGTCTCCATAAAGCATTATTATTAAAGTTATGTGTTTTGCCATTGACTAGCCATCATATTATGCAGCCAGTGTACCTCATGCAGTGTGATAATGCACATTTAAGTTATGCATTTCAGCAAATATAATTAGTACCCAGTATCTCAGACAATACTATTTTGTAGAGCAGTGGGTTTTAACCTTTCTGTAGGTGACCCTCACTTGTGAAAATTGGTTGTGTGACCGTAATCCCTCAGGTTAGAGTCCTGATGCAGGGCCCTACTTCTTTGGCTTGGCTTGCATGAGTATGCACACTGCTTTTCACCCAGCTAATATTCCTGCTCCAGGTGGGCTGATTCTCTCTAGATGCTCTTGGACATCTGCACAGAGCATCTCAGCACCTCTGGTTTCAGGAGCACGATGGAGTAGCAGTTGTGCTGTGTGTACATGGCAACTGCTCAGGTCTGGCAGAGTTAATTTGGTTGCTGCTGCCCCTGCCTCCCATGCACTGAACTCCTGCCCCCCAGGCTGGGAGCTGCAGACACAAAGGTTTGACTGGCTCTGCTGCAGAGGTATCTGATTTCCTTGTAAGTGCTAAGGTAATTTACCTTCCACAGCCTGCCAAGGATATGGATAATCATGCTTACAGATAACAAGTGATTGCACCACAATCGCTCAAGGCTTGGCTCGGTCAGAGTAGGATATAGAAACTATGACTTTGTCCAGTAAACCACCTTTCCCCTTTCCTGTGATTGTCTGGATATTGTGGGTAAGCAATGGGGGGGGGGTTTGTTTGTTATTTTTTGTTGGGTTTTTTTGCCACAGCAACATGTAATTTTCTGCTCTAATATTGTGCCGAGGAGATGGCTGCAGTCCACTGGCAGAGACTGATAAGTGACTTACACTTTATACCATTTTGAAAGGTACAGTCTGGGATGACAGCCAGTCATTCAACCTATTCTTGCCTCAAACACTGCAAAAACCCGTGGACAAAAGAAGGAACACCTGGCAAATGTTTTAGGCTTACAACAAGAGAGAGAGTTAATGATATCCATGGTTAGGAGTGAGACAACTTGCTGCTTTACAGCATATGTTGAAAACATTTTTCAGAATATTCAGATTCCATTTAACTATGGCCTTGCACAAATAATGTAGAGAATTAAAGCAAATGAATGGAAGAGCTGAAGCAGACAGCACAAAACAGAGTCTGTATTGCTGAGGAGGAACCCTGGTCCCACCCCACTGAACCCCAGTGAAGGCTGCAACCCCAGGGTGGAAGCTCGCCACAGAGGCACCAGCTCCTTGTGGTACTGGGTTATATTCCTGAGTGTTTCAGTGCTTTCTTCCTGATTGAGTAATGTGATCTGCCTTTGAAGATGAGTTTAGCTTGGAAGGTGGCCCTGTGGTTCTGTGAAAAAACCTGTTTGTCATTGTGATAGCAGATGATGTGGTTTCCTTGAGAAAACAGTGTGGTAGAGTTATATGAATAAAGAGCTAGGAATACTGAAGACTGGGTTTCTAGTGCTGGCTAACAAGGATTCTCCGTGGGTTTGCTTACTTTTTTTCTTTCAATGCATCAACTTCATTATCTTCTTGTGTTTAGTATTTGTATTGTTTAGAAGCATAAGGAAATAGCTGCATCATTGTTCATTTCAGAAAAATATGTTTGTTTTTTTCTTATAGTTCTGCGAAAAGGATTGATGTGAGGTGTTTATATGTCTCTTTAGCATTTAATCATGGCACAGAGGATAATTCACAACTAAGATATAATCTACGTTCCTTTTTTGAGGTAGTACTGACAAAGAACTGGGATGCAAGGAAGCGATTGCTTTGCTTCAATTAGGGCTGCTGCTGATTCTGCTTTGAATTTAATCTCTGAGATGGGAGATTAACTTGTTCTCCTCATATTGTTATGTTGCTTGGATTTAGTGCATGCGTTGAGTGCACCAAAGCCTTGGAAGGATTTTGAAAGATGATTTGACCATGTTAAGCAGATCTGAAGTTTCACTTTGTATTCTAGGCAACGTTTGTACTGCAGAAATAGCCAAGAAGTGATATTTGTAAGTGTGTGCCCAGGAGCATGCGGCCATTGCTGTGGTACCTGTGATGCTGTGCCATCCCGTGGCTTTCCCTCATCCTGAGGTTGCCAGGCCTGTGCCACAATAAGCCAGTTAGGATGCAGCAGCACAGGCTCCTGGAGGAGCTGCCCTGGCTGCCCATCACCCAGCATGTCCCATGGCAGCCCAGCTCACCCTGTGCTGAGCACAGCAGGGCCATGGCCCTGGGGTTGTGCTTTGGGCTGAGCATCCTTCACTGCCTCCTGTGTGTGCTAAAGAAGGGAAGATCAAAGGAACAGAATTTTGCTCAGAGTTGGGTTTTTGGTGGTGTGGGTTTTTTTGTTTTGGTTCATTTTTAAGGAGACAAGTACTATTTTTCATGTTGGTTTAGCTGCATTTTCCCTTTGTGCTCGCCTGATTTGTTTAATTGTTTCACTGGATGAGAGAATGAACATAACAAAACTTTTTTTTTTTAAATTTTGGGCCTGATTAAACTCAAAGAAGTCAATTGGATAGCTTATGATTACTGATCAAAGAAATGTAGACCAGACTTTGTATTCTCAGACTACTTAATTAGAACACAATTTATCCTCACTCAGCTTCTAATTTGGAAAGGACATTGCTGATATTCTTGACCACAGTAAGGTCTCTTGAAGAATCATGTGTTGATTATATGGTCATCAGGCTCTGATTTTTCAGAAGTGCTCAACACAATCAGTTTGTACTAAAATTCATTAGAGTTATACATGTTTGTCTATTGTGAATTTAAATCAGAAACTTAAAAAGCAAAAATAAGGAGTGTACTAATATTTAAGATTTGCAGTTCTCTGGTTTTCATCATGGTTTTTCTTCCTAAACGTTTGAGATTGTATAGTGTATTCTGGTGAAACCCCTAATTCATGTAATAATTCAGAAAAGGCGTCATTTCCCCAGTATCTTTCCCCAGACCTATACTGGCAACTGCTCTCTCAAAAATAAAGTCTCTTTCCTGATGTAAAAAGCCAGATGTACTCCATCAAGACACTTACTGTGTTCAGGCTTCCAAATAATAAAGCAATTTGCAAGAGGCTGCGGAGCATGTCGTGTTGTAAGATACCCTGTGCCATACGTAGGCTGCTGCTCTTTTATTACGGGACAAGTGATTTACTTTACTGAACTTCAGAGCTCAGCAGATTTGCAGGTATGGCTGTTGAAGTTTTAATTTAGGCAAAGATGCTCATAAAGAAGTGCTCAAATGTTCAGATGTGAATCCAGTTTTATATCCCTGGCAAGTTCAATAGTGTTCAGCTTTTGATTCATTTAAACAGGTTATGAAGAAGCAGCATATGAAGCTGCAGTCTCTCTCATATTATACACTCAAATGTGTGTGCATGCTCCCTTGTTAGTACTTTTCATATGTGTAAGTTTTTATATGTCTTAATAGAATATCTGTATAATGTAGATATTGGTATTTGTTTTATTGTTCTGTATTAAATGCTACATTCATCTTCCAGCAGATTTCTGAGGCTTTGCAGCTGCAGTATATGTTCAGTTACTTCTGTACAGTTTATATTGTGCAGTACATTTTATTTACTGTGTGGGAACTGAGTATTGAGGCAGATTAAATTAGTTTGTGGTAACTTGAATTCAGTTCTTGCTTTCTTCATCTTACGGAAATTCTGTTCATTCTTATTGGTGTGCAGTTGGCTCACTTTAAGAACAGCCTCTGTGATTTTGTGGTTGCAAGATTCAGAGTCTTTATTTAGCTGGCACTACTGTGTCTCTCAGAGCAAAACTTTTTTGTTGATGTGGATATGACTTTTCCATCTTTATCCTCCAAGAGGAAAAGCTGCATCCAAAGTAAGTTGAGGAAATATGAAGCACATGAATCTTCTGCAGTAATTTTTTAACACGGGGCTCACGTTTGTATTTTATCTCTCATAAATATCCACTTATTGAAATCCAAACGTGCTTTGTTTCAAGCCAGAACACAGACTAGGAGAGTAATTATTCCACTTAAGCTTCTATGCATGTGGACATTGTCCAAACACATTTTCTTCCTGCTGTGTCTTACTCCACATGCTGTTGGGGAATGGCACAGGACCTAGTGTAGATAAGACATCTGATGTTCTAGAAGGTCCAAATGGGGGTTTTAAATGGCAAATTTTCTGGACTAAGAGTCTCTTTCAAGAGACATAGTCAAGGCAAGTATAGAGAGAGAGTGAGGAGAGCAGCACATATGGTAGACCTAAAATTTAGGATGTGCTAGGAAAAGTTTCTTTGGATTTAAAGCAGTTGACACTATCATAGGGTGAACATACAGGCAGCAGACATTCAAAAAAGATAAATTTGTGTGCAGATTTAAAGCAACCTGTGAAGGATGCAGAATTTATTATAATTCATTTCCTAAAGTTTCTTGTCACAGGCCAGTTTCTACTTGTCTCGTGCAGGTCTGTCTCTCTTCATTGGCCGGTGCTTCCCCAAGCCCACAGAAACACTTATGAAAATTAACAATCTCTCTCTCTTTCTGTTCCTGGTTGTATTACTGTTAGGAGCAGGTGTTTTAATTCCCTTTCCCTGTGATGGGCTGTTAGCAGAGCAGTGCCAGGGGAGGAGCTGGTCCCAGGATTGCTTAGAATCATTTAGGTTGGAAAGGTCTTTTAAGATCATTGAGTCCAACCATTAACCCAGCGCTGCCAAGTCCACCACTAAACCGTGTCCCCGAGTGCCATGTCTGCACACGTAGGAGGAGCCTGGCTGGGAGCTCAGGACCAGGCAGGACACGGTCACCACTGTGGTTGAACTGCTCTGCCAGGTTACCTCTTGGATGGCCACTGTCTGAGCTGCAGTATTGTGTGTTTTCCCTATACCAAAGAAGAGAGACTGGTTACCTCTCCTCTCTTGGACAGCTTAACATGAGAGTCTGGAATGTCACCCTGATTATGGAAGAAGGTGTTTTGATCAGAGCCTTAGCATTCAAAAGCCTAAAATGATGCACCAATTTCAGTTCCTGGCTGTGTGGCCTGATTCTCAATTGGGATTAACCCCCCATGAATGCTTTGGTGGTTTAGGGGGTTTTCTGGTTGGTTTTTGCTTGGTTTTTTTTTGGTTTTTGGTTTTTTTTAAGATATTGGCTTTAATTAACTTATAGTTAATCAGTTCAGCAGTTTTTCCATTTTTCACATAAAAATAGATCAGTCTATCTGCAATTGGTTTCCCCTTGTGAAGTTCTTATTATTGATTCATTAAGTACAGAGGGTGCTTCAGTTTCTAAAAACAAACATACATCAGTATAATAATTAACTAATATTACTTTTTCCTATTATTGTTCATTACAAAACTGCAGCTTGATATGATTAAAGCATGCAGTTCTTAACAGTGTTTGTTTTCTTTAGTCTCTTTTGCTACTTTGATTAGAAATAAATTATTGTAACGTGCAATTGCACTTAAACTTATTTACTATTGTGCATTTATGTTTAGAGAAGTGACTATACTAGAATGACACCTGCTTATTCTCTTTTCTTCTCATCTACTTTTAATTTTAATCCACTTGCCTTATTGATTAGAAAAAAATATTTTCATTATCAATGCAATCATGTCAGTACTCCAAGAATAAGAAAAGTTTATATCCTTCTTTATCTGTAAAAAACATCATCTGCCATTTTTCAATGAAAGAGGCTGAAAGAGTAGCATAATTCTCAGATCTTGGGGGGGGTGTGTGGGTGTGTGTGTGGCATTGTTAAATAGAAAAGTACAGGACAGATCCTGATCACATGGAAGAACATGAAAGATATCATCATTGCATTGTTCTTCTCTTCATATTTGGAGTTTAATCTTCTTTTGCTGGCACAAATACTGTTTGTTTGAGGCTGATTGGTTTAATAACAGTGAGTCAAAGCAAACTGAGATCTCCAATTAAATATTATAGAAGCCTAAAGACTGTATTCTCCAAAGCTGGTTTTAATCCATTGAGGTTCATCTCCTTAAAGTCCCTGATAGAAACAGAAAGGAAAAAGTTCCTCTGAGTGGATGTACAGAATGGTCAAGCTAGACTGATGTCCTGGCTCCTCCACAGAGGAGTGTTTGTGCCATGAGAATCTGTAAAGAAGTATTTTTAAATCTAAATATAGTCTTTATGAACATCCCAACTGTGTGACCTTGAAACATGTTTCTATCTCTGATGTCTAATAATCACTGCTCTGACTTAACCATTTTTTAATGCCTACAGGTCCGAAAGGCACCCAGGGTTAGTTTCCTGCTTGTGCAGCTTGGCTTTTTTTCCAGGCAGTGGTCCTTTGACATGCCAAGGACAATGGTGTCAGCAACGCACGTTTGTGATTCCTTTCTCTTTTTTTCTTTTAGGCCCTTCAAACCATCATAGCCAGTCAACGCTGAGGCCACCTCTCCCTCCTCCTCACAACCATTCACTGTCCCATCATCATTCCTCTGCCAACTCCCTCAACAGGAACTCTCTCACAAACCGCCGCAACCAGATCCACGCGCCCGCTCCAGCGCCCAACGACCTGGCCACCACCCCCGAGTCCGTGCAGCTCCAGGACAGCTGGGTGCTCAACAGCAACGTCCCGCTCGAGACCAGGTGGGTTGTGTGGGTGGACACCCCGGGGAGCTGCCACTGCACAGTCCTCCGAAGTGCACGGAGAAAACCATTAGATGGGATTTAGTGCACTTTGTGTCAGTGATAACTGGGAGTCAGTGGTATCATAATATACCCACCAGCCTCCGCTTTGCTGTGCGTTGGAAGGTGGACAGGTGAACATTTTTCTGTTCACATGTCCCGTTTTAAAGCCTGTTATTCATTTGGACCATCCCTGCATGCACACGTCATGGTATTACAACAGCACATTTTACTCACGTGCTCAGGGACAATTGACTTATCATTCATATTGTCTATGTTGCTGAAAAATTATACATTTTGCCTTTCCTGAAGTCATAAACAGAGGCTCCTTTGAAATTATGCATTTTGGGAGACCTTGAGAAACAATCCTAGATTCAAGACTGACAGTACTATAATTTTAATTTATATTTCATCCAGCATGCAAGCTCATTTTAATCTCCTCTGTATGTGTTAACAGCTTGATGCCCATGGGGCAAACAGTTGCATATAAATGAAAAGGTGCAGCACTAAGGCATGCCAGATAAATAAAGAAATAAATGCCTGCCATGCTGCTGCTCAAAATATTCTGGTTTGTTGTCATTCAGGGTATGGAATGTCAAACATATTTAACTTGAGCTTTAAATAGCAGAGCTGGTCTCCGAGTTTAAAATGAGCCACTCTGGTGCTGAAAAAAGTGATTGGCACAGTAGAGTGTTCTGGCTTGCCCAGCTAGCTGTAAACTCAGCATACAGGTACAGGAGCTGGGCTACTTGTAACAGCAGCTCATACTGTTGTTTCAGCTGCTTGGTTGACACAGCTTCTGAGATGTTGATGATCTTTGGTTTACAACCTTCTGGGAATTTAATGCTGCTGTGCTGGATTACACCCAGAGTAGCTGGTATGGTCTAGTTACACCACTGTGCAGCCTCAGCCTAGTCCCTCCCAGAATTTGAATAAAGATTGCCTTCTGGTCCAGAGCTCTGGGAGGAGTTGGTATAGCTGGATTGAAGCTTACAAACACTCAGGCCATTGTTATCTGCAGTTAATTAGTGGTTGTAGCACCATGGGGAGCAGATGAGACTGAAAGGAGCAGGGAGTCTGTGCCCAGTCTGTGCTCTGTGCAGTTTTGGAACACTCACAAGGGGCTTCATTTGCCTTGTCCTACTTTGCTAAAACGGTAACATGGGTGCCATGGAGAAGTCAGGAGTCTGAAAAGCAAATGCAAGTTATCCAAAGTCTGAGATGTCCAAATAAGAAAGGAGTGGGATTCTCACTTACTGAAGGTTTGGAGCTAACTTTGGCCAAGAAAAAAAATAAATTAAGATTGAAGCTCTGTTCTTTGCTGCTGCTGCTGCAAGAACATCTGCTTCTGCTTAGAACTTAATTCTGGCATCCTGAGTTTGATATTTATTGCTAAGACTGACAAGAATGTTGGTCCTATTCAGCCCAAGCCAGTTGTTATCGTGTGATTCCTTCACCAGGATTATAACATACCTTTAATTCCAGTGTAGAATGAGACCCTACGGTGCCTCGTCTATCTGTTTTCACATAAAATTGTTCTTCTACCTGAAATGTGTCATTTCTGATGGCTTAATATTGTCCCAATTTACCAAGTGCTTTCTATAGAGGGAGTTCCTTGAGATATTCACAAAAGGATTCTTTATCACAATAGTGACATCCCTGGGAAACAGAAGTGGGCATTTGACTGGCTGGTTTTCTTTTACTGCCTGATTTTGTGCCTATTCCATGTCAGTGGAGACTATAAATTCCATTACTAACTTTGCTCCTTCTCCTTTCCTTTTTTTTTTATCATAAAACCTTTGGGAACATATATGTTCATGTTGATGACATAAGGTTATCTTGTGAATACTGTTATTTTTGGAGATTGCAAGATACCCAGCAGTTAATCAGAGCTTTTCCGTAGATAGGTTTGTCATAGGCAAGCATTAAGATGTTAGAAAACATCCTGACAGGGTTGCTGTGTTCTAAGATTATCACAGAGTTGCTTCAGGATCGATTTTTCTTCTTTTCTGAAATTACACACCTGACAGGATTTGATGACCAGTTTCATCACAGGAATATTAACTCAGAAGATGATGTTTGGGTTTTTTTTTCTGTTTTGCGGTGAGTTTTGCTGGAATTGATGCCTGCGGAATCATAGGAGACTTTCAGAATTAGCCTGTAATTCTTTCATCTTGAAACTGGTATCTCATCTACATGCATGCCAGTAGCCACAACAAAGGAAAAAAGATACCTTTTTGGTAACTTTTTAGTTCAGCCTTTACTTTATAGCTTTATAGTTTGTTGTGAAACACTGATTCCTCTTCTGCTGCCTCTTCACAGTGCACTACCTTTAATTTTTTTCTTGTTGTCAGTGCATTAATCTCAGGAGTGGAGTGCTCAGGAGGCAAAGCCAGCATTGACAGTACCTGCTTTATCAGGAGGGAGTTTCACAACTTCAGTTTTCACCTTCCAGTTACCTTCAGTAGATTCAGCTCTCAACTGAAAATAATGTGCAAGTGGTCACATTAGTGATTATGAAACAAAAAGCAGTACCTGAGCTGTCTGAAGGGAATGCTTTATACCAGCACTACAAAACTCGGATCACAATTTAGATTCCAGACATCTCTTTGTCTAACAGTACCCAGCATTGAAATCACTGAATAATACAAAGTGTGTCTGCATGTTGGTTGGGTTTTTTTTTCTGGCAAGAATGTTTTTCCCTTCCCTTATTCTGTTCGCTCTCTTAGGCAGTTTGGCCTAAATTCAGACTTTTTGGAGACAGCACATTTTCCAAATACATCCTTTCTCCACCTCTTGTTTTAATATTGATGGGGAAGGTAATCACATTTGGTTTGTTTTCTTTGTGATGCACATGTTTACTGCTTGCACATGTTCTCATATGCCTTCTTCAGGCAACCATATCCCACGTCCCCATGTACCCTTTGTGCTTCTCTCTTTTTACATAATTATGCTTAGCTGTATTGCAGTATCCTATTGCTTTTAGTAGAGTTACAAGTCTGCAACATGCTTATACAGAGTTGCTAATTACACTTTTTTGGAGTCATAGAGTGGTTTGGGTTGGAAAGGAACTTTAAAGATCATCTTGTCCAACCCCCCTGCCATGAGCAAGGACATCTTCAACTAGAGCAGGTTGCTCAAAGCCTTGGCCAAGCTGACCTTGAGCACTTCAGTGTTCTGCGCTTGGTTTTAGTGTGCTTGCTTCTGGTTCAAGGCAAACAAATATGGACTGTATCTTCCCTAGTCTGCTGCTGCTTTATGGCTGCAACAGGCCCCCAGGCTGACTACATAATTGTTCTGTTTTCTTTGAAATAAGGGTCCATAATGGAAGGCTTTAAATGTCTTTAACTAAGGATGCAGTAATGCATTGCCGTAGCATTTTTATGGTGCTATTTTTATGGATCATTTCTACAGTACTTAGCTGCTTTACCTTTAGGCTCGGAGCTGCTGTTTAATGCTCTTTAACTTTTATTGTCCTCTTGCAGTCTGTTTCAAACCATCTCCTCCTCCGCCTTTCCAAAGTGCTGGTTTCCACGTTTTCCAGTTAAGAGGTGTTCCTTTATTGCTTCCTTAATCATTGCTTTCAAAGAGGATGAATGATGAAAATACTACCTTTGAACATCTCAGTGTGGGTCTCATTACTTCCAGACAGCTAGAGAGGCAGTGCTCTGCTTTAAAGCTTGAAATGCTTTGAGGGCACAGGGAGAAAGGTATGGCTTTGCAAGGAAGGTTTGCATCACTCTCTGCACTGTCAGAGCCCTCTCTGGTGCAGGAACCTCACACAGGGACATCTGCAGGTGCTGGTCAAGAACGGAGTGAATCATAAGTGAGGATAACAGAAGAGCTTTCAGGGGTGTTTGAGATTGCCTATCTTACTAATGCCTGTTCCTGTACTTTATACTGATGTTAATTTAGCTGGCACCAATATAATTAGTAATATTTAATCCAGGAGGAAAAAGAAAAAATTAAATACAAATTAGTCTATTCTTTAGTCTCATAATTAGTCTCATACTTCGAAATATTTTCACTACAAATCTTTTAATTGTGTATGTATGTCTGTAATTTCTTTGAGCTTCCTCACAAGAATCTGTTGCTAGGCTTCAAGGAAGATTGTAACATACTAATGTTTCTACTATATTTGAGGAGAAAGGATGATGGCCAGTCTTCTCATGATTATGAAATCCGTTTCTTTAGATCTTGTGGGCTCTAGTATAAGGGCAGTGGTCCAAATCTGGGGTCATTTGAGCTAAGTTCAGTTTAAAGATTGAGCAGTGTGAAAATTAGCTTTAAAAGAACCCACATGTTGCCCCTCAAAATATTTGCCTGCTCCTGGGGTTCAAGCTGTATTTCTTTCTTTGCCAGTGCAATTCCAACACAGTCCTTCTGGCTGAGCCTGAGGAGAGAGAGCTGGGTTAGAAATGGGAGATTAATGGATGGAGTAGCAACATTAGCCTATATCCCAGTCTGCACATGAACTCAAATCGTGAGGCACCCTAGCAGGGAAACATCTGTGCTCAGCGTTTTTGTAGCTGCAGCCTTCCGGGCAGCAGAGGAATGGACACAGTCCAGTGAGGCTGTCCTGGCAAAAGAGCCAAGGGTAGGGTGGGCTTAGTGCTGAGGTTTTGTTGGGGGGTTTTGTTCTGCTTTGTTGTTTGGGGGTTTTGTTGTTTTTAAGAGAAGAAATTAAATATCTGAAATGTTATTAATACTTCGTTCGGATGACGTACTGGGTTAGGGTGTCAAGATCAGCTGCAGAACTTCTGAACTCAATATGTAAACTGGAAGTTTCTGAGTGTGTGGAAGTTCCAAGTCCACAATTGTCTGCCTGTTTTCAATGATGTCTCAATATTTTGATATCCTTATACATGATGCAGAATGTTCTGGAACACGATAGTAAAATGAAATTTCTTTTCCTTTTGTCAATGCAAATTTCTAGGATATATTTGGCATAAGAAACAACTACTTGGAACAGTGAAATATTCTTCACTCTGATTTTGCTTTGTTTTATGTGGCTTTCTCTTACCACTTACTTAAGCTATATGGCTACAGGCACATATGCTGCAGCAGTTTAGTCCTCTGAGTTTGAGGGCTGGGGCAAGAACTGACCCCTTCATTCTCTTGCTCCTGCAGGTAAAGGTTATGTGGACTTTCCAAATAAATGAGAACTGCATAGATAGATTCTGGACCTATCTAAAACTCAAAAACATTTTAAAGAGTCGAGTAAAGCACAGTCAAAAGCATCCCCAAGGACTTCACACACATTTGGGTCATGTACTTGGAGGAATTCCAGAAACATTGTAGAAAGGTCATTTTTAGCAGGCTACTGTAGTATTGTTTTCATAACAAATGTAGACTCGGATAGGAGAGAGAAAAAAGGGTGAAGGGAAGCACTACAAAAGCAGGAGATGTAATGATGGTTCAAAAAATCAATCTAGATGTACTCCCACTCACACGTAAGCTCAAACAGATTTTTACAGATTGCAGATAATTGCATATTTTCATAATCTTACTGGTTTGCATTTTTAAATTTTGGGCTGTGCAGAGTGAACAGGCAGCGTGAGTGAGGAAGAGGCAGGTATGTTTAGGGTGTTACCTTTAAAAAAGATCTCAAATTATGTGATTTAGGGTTCTATTTTTTAAGCTTACATGTGGACTGATAAAATTATTGTGGATATTTGAGTTTATTATTCTGTTTTATTATTTATAGTCCTATTATTTATAGACTTGAAATAGCACTGTTCGTACTTTGTCTTTTTTCCTTGTTAACTGAGTGGTTGAATTAAGAGATAGTGAAGAGCTTACACGCCTGCCTTTTAAAATAGACGTGTTTTGAAATTATGTTCATTAATTGATGTAGAAAGCTAAAAATGAACAGACCTATTGAAATGCAAAATACCTTTGTCGTTATCATCATTACTGGAATAAATGTAGGCATTATTGGATTTCATCACTTTTGACTGCACTATGCACCATACCACTCAGAACTTTACTGCAGAACAGACACAGGTTTTTCCACTTGAGGAGGAAAAGGTTCTATAGTTTGAACTGAATCAGAGCTGCCTAAATTTTCCTATATCTGCATTATTGATTCTGCTCCTATTTAATATAAGTACACATGCAAAGTAACTGATTGTTTGCATTTATGTCTGTGGCTGTTGTTACTTAACTAACAATTTTGTTGCTGTGCTCCTGGAGAAGGAGCAGTAGTGCTATAGAGATACACATAAATTTAAAGAGTGAAGCAATTATTTTCTGGCTAGCTCACACAAAAGCTAACTAGGATTGAAGCCATTGGGCTGAGTCAGTGTGCTCACCACCTGTTGCAGGGCACCCACGCAGGCACCAGTCAGGAAGGCAAAGGATGGCCCCTGTAGCTCCCTGCACTCACTGAGCTGCATCCACACCAGCCCTTCGACCCAGTGCATCCTTGCTGGCCTTCCCAGGTTGTCCCCTTTCAGATGTTATGCCTTCCCATGTTCATGTTTTCTCTCTCAGATTCTTGAGGCGCTAACCATCCCCATCTCAGCAATCCTTCCTCTCTCCCTGTTTTTCACCTTGACTCTTTTGCAGCTCTTTGTCACAACTCAGCACCTTTCTGAGCAGCCTGGGCCAAAGCTCTGCCATTGGGATGCACCAGAGTCAGATCTGGAACACAGCAGCAGGAGCTCCAGGAAAGTGTTCCAGGGGTGCAGCTACAGCGGGGATTAGAGAGAGAAGGTTATAAAAGTTTATCCAACAGTATCTTTGTTGACATCTTCCAGATGAAAAGCAGGTTGGCAGCTGTGAGACAATACAGATATTTTACTACTCTGTTCTCAATTACAGCTTTGTGAACGTTGCCTATTTGTTTTTGTTTACTAATATGACAGATCAGGATGCCCAAAGGCTGGCACCTGCCTTTTTGTACAATATCCTACTTTCCTGCCAGGCAGCTTTCAATTACTGTGCTTTTGTGTGTTTAAGAGTGTGAAGATGGCAGTGACAAGCTAGTCTGGTATTTAAGGCAACATCCGTAACACTCCACTTAACACTCTGCATTTCTTAGAAGGCTTTGCCTGGGGATGTCAAGAACTCAGCCTTTAAGGAATCACAAACCTTTCAAGAGTTGGGTGGCTGCTATTAGAGCTGCTCCACAAGCTGGGTGGCTGCTGCGAGGTTCATAGTGATGTTACAGTGTCCCATCGGTGGTGATGTGTTCATTATGAATTATTGTTTCCGTGCCTAATAGGGTGTCCCTAGTTCCTGCACTGTGCACAGTTAGGTACAATTTTTGTTATCTGGAGCAGGCTGAAAAACACTGAAAGCAGCGTGTGGTCGTGAGGGCTGCCCTCTGTCTGCAGCAGGAGTTTGGGTGTGAAGGTGCCCACTTGTGTAGAATGGACAGCTCATTTATCTAAATGGGTATTTTAAATACATATTTTCCACAGCAAAATCTATTTAACTGAGTGTAGTCTGTAGATTTGACGTGATTAAGACAACTTCTTGTAAATACACAATTTAAACAGATATAGGTAATGTTTTAAACCTTTATTGCTAACGTTACTACATTTGGAAAATACCTGAGTCCTTGTGTTCTAGATACTAAAAATGGTAGAAACTTCTGTCCATTTGTACCACATGAGAGAGCCCTCAGCTGTGTAAACCTGCCTGATACCCCCATGTTTCTCTGCAAGAAACTGTGAGCAAGAACATACAATTAGATGTCATTTGGGGAAAGACCGAGAGATCTTTATACAGGTAACCAAAGAACAGTTTGTAGCTTTCTTCAATCTTGGTTTCCTTCTGTATGGAAGTTAGAAAACTGCCATAAAACTTGACTGCATGAATTTAGCAGCCACTTTGAGACTTCCACTGACGTAAAATGAGTCATGGCTACTTTTTGGTGGACTTGATTCCCCCCCCCCAGTGAAAGCCAGCATGCTGCATTCTATATTTCATTGTGTTTTTTCTACTAAGAGTAAATGTCCAATAAAATTATAGACACATAGGATTTTACCACAGCTTGAAGATATTTTTTAAGTCCTAGAACCACTAAATTGGGCTGTTACTGTTCTCTTGATATATATCTTTTCTATTTATTAATTACTATAAAAAAAAAAAAAGCCAACATGAAAAAAGACAATTTAAGCATTACAGCTCTCTATTTCTTTTTTCATACAGAATAAGCTGAGGATAGTATGAGGAGGGAAAGAAGCAATTTATGTTAGAAAGTATATTGTTCTTCCTTTCTATTACAGTTTTTCATCACAAAAACCAATTTTTGTTTTTCTCAGCTGATTCTTCCAGTGTGCTGCCATGACAATCTGGCCAGAAAGGAGAGGAAAGAAAAACCCAGATTGTTCTCACAAAGAATATGGAAGTTAATACTGTCCCTGTCAAACCACTATTCCCTGAACACCAGAGGTCCTTTTGACCTGTGGGAAAATAAATGCTATAGAGAGCTCTGAATTAATGAAGAAAGCAAAATATAGCTTTTCCCATTTACCATTAGCCCACAGAACTGTGGGCAAATGTCCCCTTGCAAGCTCAACTTCCACAGATGTCACCTTTCTCCTGGTGTTGAGGTCCTAGTCTGTGATCAGCACGTCAGCAGCACATGCTGCTGGAAACAAAGGGGGGTGCATTTTACAGCCCAGGAAGCTGCAGGGCAGTGAGCAGAGCACTGAGAGGGCTGCAGGGTTATCTTATTTTCTGTGAGCACCATGTGAGCTCCTTCCATGGCTTGCATGGACACTTAAGTTACTGACTCATTGTCTACTGACAATCGTATTTGCAGTTTTCCAGTATATTCATGTCTTCGTGGTGCACAGAAATCAGGGAGACAGGTCTGAGACTTAGCAAATTTACTCTCCTGTTTTCAAACTATAAATTTAGTCCCAATCTATATCGAATTATTAATGCTAATTGTGAGGTGGAAAATGTGTTTTCCTTAATAGTGTTTGATAGATGAACAGGTAAGAGAGAATATGCAGGTTTTAAATTCTGATATGGAATGTATTTGAGATTAAGTGAATGGGTACAAATAAGATAATTTCTTTTCATAAGCAGTCATTGTGCAATACCTCCCAGTCTTACTGCTGTGAGACTGTAATTAATGTTGATAAATGCTCATGTTCTCGCCGTGCAGCTTGAGCCCACAGACAATTGGTTGTACCAGAGCATGTCAAATCCCACATGAAAATATAGCTATAGATCATTTGGTTTAGGGATAGAGTTGAGACAAGTCAATTTATTTCCATTAGTAGCTGAATCTAGGCTTAAAACTCTGGGGGTCCAAGTGTTTTGCCCATGATGTTCTCACTCTTTCTGGTGTGCTTTCCTATAATTTAAGGTATTTCTGCTAATCCAGTCTCCAGCTTCCGAACGCACTACAAATTTGCTAAAATGCTTTGGTGGATATTTAACATATTTTCAGTTAAATCTCTTTTTTAAACTTTTGAAGGCAGAATTTGTGTACTTTAAGGTAGTTTGCCATCTTCTAATGGCTGCCACTTGGTCAGAAATCCTCACATTAGAGGCAGTGAACTTTCACCTTCCAAAATACTTGAGTAAGACTCAGGTGTGACAAAATTCAGAGTCCATCCGATGATATTTTTTCTTTTTTGCTTTGAGAATGACATAGTTCCACGTATCCGTTTCTATCAGCTATGTTTGCTTCTATCTTCTGATCAATTTTAACAATATAATAGAGATAATGTTTGCATGGATAAGTATTTTTGTTTTCTTTATATACTTCACACATCTCAAAGTGGATCACAGTGAAACTATTTTTTCTTCTACATTTTTCTTCTCACATGAAACAGTATATGATTGACATGTTCTATTAAAGTATATCTAGATGTTCATTAATTCAATTTTAATGGGAGCAGAATTTCATTATATATCCAAGTTTACTTTAACGATGCTTTATATTAAAATTTCTGTTGGAGCTGCAGCTCCTTCTCAGCTAAAGAGGACATAAAATTCCTGGGTTTAAAAGCCTTGACATTTCAGATAAAGACATGTCAAGGACTGCAATTTTCAGTTTGGTTCTGTGAGATCTGCTTTTGGGAAGGAAAAAGGAAAGAACTGTAAGAACTGTTTGGTTTAAACCCTTAGGTCCAGACCTTGAAAGGGCTGCTCATGCTGTGAGGATGTAGGAGGAGAAGGGGGTGCAGGGCTGAGGCAGACTTAGCCTGGATGAGAGAGAGGAGCCTTCCTACCTGCCTCTGTCTCACCAGATGGACTCTCTCCCTTCCCTCTGTCCTCCCTTCCTCATGCTCCATGTCACTTCAACCCCCAGTCCCTGTGATGGAAATGATACTGTGTTCCCAACACCCGAGAGCAAGCAGAAGGGACTCCTCCTAACAAGTGTTAATCAGGTTTTAACCAGACAAAAGGAACAGAAGTGTCAGTAGATCTAGTGTAACACAACCAGCCTGATAACATCATTTTCCCAACGTTTCTTTTAATTGAACTGTTGCAAAGTAAAGAAACATTTGAAATGAGGTGTTCATGAAATCAAACTTGCATTATTTCTTTCTTGGAACAGGGAGGTGTGGTTTTTGATTTAAAAGACTAGGTAATTTTGAGGGGGAAACCCTTTTAGCATTTGCCTTTACTGTGTTTTCTCATAGATCATGTATGATGTGCAGAAAAGAAGCAATTCTAGTGTCTTGTGAGGCTCACTGATAAGGAAAAAAGTAGGGCAACTTTATTTGAAAAAAATGACAGAATGTTTTTATTAACTGGTTAGAATATTCCCTTTTAATCCTACTTCTTTCTTTGTTTTACTAACACTGCATTAAAAAACCCCACAACACCCCAAAACACAGAATTGAGCTAATTGGGCTTTGAAAGCCACTTCTGATTGTGTACTTGTGTGTCTAAAGTTTTTTCTGCAATGTCTCCAAAGCACAAAGAAAAAGTTTTGACAGTGAATACTACCCATGTTGTAGGTGGCTGAAATATTTTCTGACACAAACTAAATTTCCCTCGCTGTTGCAAGGGATGTACAAGATCATGTGGGGTTTAAAAAAACCCAAACAACAAAAGCAGTGTCCAATTGGTTGATTTTTCATGTTCATTAATAGAGTTAATTACTGCATTTAAAAAAGACAGTATTTTCAGAGATTGCCTTCAGAAGTGAATGTTTAATCATAAAACTGGGAAACCTGGCCAGCCTGCCCTTGACTGCCTTCTACCAGTGTGCAAATTCTAGGCAATTCATTATGCTGTGGGTTTCATTTCAAAACTAATGCTTTAATACTCTTTTAAATCACTTCAGTTATCCTCCATAATCAGTATACAGTAAACTCCACTTGGGAGTATGCTCGTGTGTGATGATGACTTGGAAGATGCACTTAGAAACATTTCAGTTTCAGACTTCCAAATCATTGTAACAAACAGTGACTGAAATGGATTTTAATGTTCTAACAGATGGTTTGAGAGTGACCTGCTGGATTCTGCTCTGAATAAAAACGTTAAACATTTTTACGTTTGAAGTAAGACTTGGGTTATTTTGGGCTATGGTTTTGATTTGGGAGATTGCTGAGTATCTTCCTTCTCATTGATTCCAATAAGAACTTTTTTTTCAGAGCTGTGAAGAGATAGGCTATGGAAAGGATCTTTAGAGCTCTTTTTCTCAAAACAAGTGAACTTCTTGAAGACCACTGTCTTTATTCCATGCTTCTCTTTTTATCATTTACTAGGAACATGCTTGTAGTCAGTTCTTACTAACTGTGAGAAGTTCACCTAAAGATGCCAGTCTTCTGGTTTATTTTCTCCATTTTCTCTTTCTGGAACGTGTTGGCAGCATTTCCTGAGATTTTGTTAGGTAGTATACTTTGTCCATCATTTTCTTCTTAACAAATGTATGGGCAGTTGAAGTCTCCTTTTCTGCTTTTGGTGATTGTGTCAGTTGTTCAAACCAAACCCGTGTACCATTAAAAAAAAAAAATCAATTCTAATTCTGGCAAGAATTAGACTTCTTACAGGACTATGGTTTTTGCTCAATATGTTCTTAATGAAAGCTTTTGCCAAGAGAGTTAATGAGGCTCATGAATTTTTTTTTGTCTTAGATTTTTGTTGGGTAATGGATTCCACAGGGAAATGATGTAAACCAGTGAACCCAGAAAGGATGTTTTCTCATAAAGTTAAGTGTTATACTAATAAACATTACAAGTATTTTGTAGTGGAATTAGTTGGTGTGTCCTAATCAAACACAGGCCAAGAGGAATTGATAGTGATGTCACCTCTGAACATGAGCTTTGTTACCTGCACTTCTTACGGGTGCAATCTCAGCTGGTACCCAGAGACACTGCACTGGTAATGCTGGTGTTAGCTACTATCTGGTTAAGTTACATCTAATTACAGAAAGGATTAAGCAGATATTCTGACACTCTGTTTTAGTGACAGTCATTAAGCTTTGATAGGAAAAAGTCTATGAGAATTTTCATCTCCTTCTTTCCTCATACAAAACCCTTTTTAGTTGAATTTGACACATTATGGCAGCTGGAATGTAATAGGAGTAGGAGATACTATTTCTTAATGACAGGACTTGCCATTTTCAACTCTGTTCCATTTTATGTTTTTCAGGCATTTCTTGTTTAAGACATCTTCTGGCACTACTCCGCTGTTCAGTAGTTCTTCCCCTGGTTACCCGTTGACCTCAGGAACAGTTTATACTCCACCTCCCAGACTGTTACCTAGAAATACATTCTCCAGGAATGCGTTCAAGCTGAAAAAACCCTCCAAGTATTGTAGCTGGAAATGTGCTGCTTTATCTGCAATTGCTGCTGCAGTCCTGCTTGCCATCCTGCTAGCGTATTTCATAGGTAAGGCTGTGTTTTCTCTGAAAAATCACAGGGGGGTGTCAGCAAATGAAAAGTCAGCAGGGAAAAGGGTGGTCAGTCTGCTTCACAAATTTGTATTCTTAATGAGCAAAGAAAATTCCTTGTCCTGATTAGTGAGAAAAAATAAAATGTTGAAGTCCTGTTCACTGTCATAAGAGCAGTGGAAACAAAAAATCAGTTGAGGATTCTCAATGTGCAGTGTTCACTTCAGGCATCAGATATACATCTCTCATAGATGGTCCAAACAGAGGGTGATATGTGGTTTTGTTACATACTGCCATATGTTTAAAAAATATTTCAAAAAAATGGTGATAGGTGGCAAATCCATGTAACTAACAGAAGAGACTGGCACTTGAATTCAAATATTACCATCACATGCTGCCTCTAGATAAAAAGCAAAATCATTTTGATTAATATGTCTCAGTCTATATCTGTCTGTGCCCATAAATTCCTGGTGTTAGATCTAAAGAGTACTGTTATTTTCTGTATTACCCACATCCTTAATATTTTGTAAGCAGAAACATAGAAAGGGAACTCTAAATGATGTGTTTATTTCCTGTGATTAACATATTAATACTGACCACACCATATTCTAGTTCTTTCTGTGGTCTTTCAAGATTTTTTTCCACATGCTTCTGTTATTTTGTCTTTCAGAGACTGCCTTCAATTTAATTCATTTTTTATTCCCTTCCCTGCTAGTATCCCCCTCATTGTCTGGTTTTTTTTAGGTATTTCTGTCTATGCAAACTAGCTGTGTATTTTGCACCTTTTACAGTGACAATGACATACTGCACAAGCTCTCTAGCTTCGCTGAGTAAATGGTGACATTTTGGTAGCTCTCTCTGTGTTAATCCTTTCCAGATGTATTCCGTGTGGTTTTTAGTTCATCTCTGAAACAGTGCTCGTATATAGTGCTCAAATGGCCTATAGAGATGTACTGAGTTTTCTTCCTATGCTCTCCCTTTGAAGAGAATGATTTTAGGTATTTTTAGGGGATCTCCTAAGACTCAGCAGGATAGCCACTTTAAAGAAACCCCTTTTGCCATAGTAATGAGCTTCCCTATGTAATTAATATGTACAGCAGTAAGAGACAGCTGACTGGCTGCTTTGTTGCTGCTGCCTTTTTAGGCCAGGCCTACTCTATACTACAGAGCTAACCATCTTTCTGTATTTCTTCTGTAGAAAACCTCAGAAGAATACCAGGCTTAGATTGATATATAAATAAAAAGTTTGGAAAGCACATGATGTATTAAACCTGACAGTTATACAACAGCTCTCTGTTTGAGTGATTATGCACATGGGAAGTGAAGTTGAATATTTTAATCATGTGCATAACTTTGAAGTGATGGATTAGGAAATGTATTTCTCCTTGCTATTTAGGTTACTGTAATCTAAAGCAAAGCTTTGCAACATGGTTATTGCTTTTTATACCCTTTCATATACTGTTTTAAGATGAGAGAATGTAAGATAGTGCATTGACTCAATAATTGATGAAAGATCTATCATTTCAAGTAATGACATAAGTGATCCGTTTTGACAGAAGTTTTTGAGGTCTTCTTTCCTGAGTAAAGCACGATGAGTGCAATAGAGTTGTCTCGTGAACACGAGGAAGCAGGTTTTAGGAAGAGAGTGTTGGTTCAAGGATTAAATAATGAGAAGTTACCTGACAAGCTTCATGCCATACACAGTAAAGAATAAGTGTATTGAAGAGTAGCTGTCAAAACCAGAAAATAGCTGCAATTAATCCCGTGAATAAATTTGATGGATCCACTGTGATCATAATTCAAAGCAATGAAAAAGCGATAAAGGAAATTTAAAAAAAAAGTTTCATTGCCTTAGGTGTGTGAGAACAACAGAAAGGTAAAAGAGAGGTGCTTTCGTTAGGCTGTTCATTAATTCCCTCACCCTCAGCAAAAACTGATAGGATTCATTCCACGTGACAATGAGCAGGCATGAGATCATCAGCTATAAGCTAATTCACCCGTCCAATTGCTGGGACTTGCTGCCTTCCAGTAGTATGACTTAAGGTGCTAAATTAAATAAGGAGACCTTATTTAAAAAACAAAGCAAACAAACCACCTTAAGAACCTTTCCTTGTTCTGTGGTTCTCTGAAGGATTGCCTTCTCCTGGGTGTGTGGAGAACTTGAGTCCTGGGAAAATGAACTATGCTCTGTCCTGGGGCAAGAGCAGCAAAGTGAAATGGCAGCTGTCCTGCTCTTCTGCGGCTCTGCTGGAGCTCCTAACCTGCTAATCCCTGAACTGCTGTGGAGACAAAATAACTCTGTCTTGCACTGTCAGGAAGAAAAATGTTTTCTGTTTTCTAAGCTGGTCTAATGTTCAGATCGGACCAAAATCCCAATTCTGTCCTAATCATTGAGATAGTGGGAAAGAGAAAGCTGTTAAACTACCAGGGCAACTGGCAGTCTTGGGATGAAGAAAGATGTGAAGTTCCCCCAAGCTGTGGAAGAGGGAAGGCAAAACTCCATAGTGCAGTATATTGCTGTCAGAACTTCAAGCACAGGAGAGGCTTTTAAGGTGCTGATAATGTTTTTTGCTGTACATGTCCACAAAGAAAATTCCTTGCTCTCCACCATAGCTGAGGTTAATGTGATGGGGATTACATTAGGTCAAAATTAAAAGTTATGGAAAAAAGTCATCAACATTTGCAGCAAATGGTTCTGCTACTTAGGTTTGTCAATACATTCAGGCTGTGTGAAGATGATCGTATCAATGCTAATCAAGACTTTTGCAGGATTAAATGAAAAAGACAATGCTGGCAAATATGAAGTAAATTATATTGAAACGATGCTTTGAGGTTCTCATCGTCTTCAGGATTTCTAAATGAATTACACAATACTAAAAGAGATGGGGGAATTGGTACTGATAAATCATTGAAAACATGCTGTCTACACATTTAAACACAGGACTTTCAGAGGACTATCAAAGATTGTGGGTGGCATGAAAAAAATTCTAATGCCGGGGAATATAAACAGACAAGCAATAAAAGTATCATAAGAGGTAGAAAAGAATAAGTATTTTAAAAATTTAGCCATTCCTTTTGCCTTTCACACACAAATAAAAATACAATGAAGTGAAAAGGCAATATGTTTAATGCTTTAAAAATAAATTCATACTGCATGATAATCTTTAGAACTTTTTGCCACACTACATAATTTTAAATAAAGATACTACTGAGATTTTAAGAAGTTAAAATTTGTCAAAATAATGACAATACGTCTTGTTAGAGAGAAACTTTGGGGTTTTTATTTTCTTCTGAGGATACATGTAGATTGATGGTTTAGATCATAAAATGTCATTGGCTATTTAGATTGACTCTTCCCTTTTAGGCCAGTCATTATCATCGTTATCTGAGTTTTCCTAGATCTTCCCATGAAATTTATCCTGACTGATGTGTCTACTGTGACATGGCCTATGTATGTACAAAATGTGCTTGGTTTTGTATGCATACAGTTTGCTACCTTAGACACACTGTTCTATACCTGAATTCCCTTACCCTGACAGTTTCTGCAGGAACTTTGACACTCATCGGATTCACCAGGTTGAAAATAAATCAGGCAACTTTGGGGGTTTTGTTAGAGTAGACAGAAGCAAAAATAATTCAGAACATTTCCATGAAAAAAAATATTTTAAGATGTTTCAGTGGCTGAGTGTTATACTATTTATAATAGCAGAAAATAAGTAAAGTTCACTTCAGTTAACTTTTTCCTTACATGTACAACATGTTGTCTGCTTCATTAGAGCCAGGTTTATAATTTCTCCCCTTTTCTTCAGTAGCCAGATGCAAATGTAATGCAGAATATAAGTTGGTAGTATTGCACAAAATTTTGGTACATTCCAGCATGCAGTATGCAAATAAAATTGTCCTATAATCCTGCCTGAGGTATAAGCCATTTCACAAAGCCCAGGAGTTATTCCTGTTATCCTGGGGTGACATATGAAGAATGTAGAACCAGTCATTCAAATTAGGACATCCTGAAGATATTGGCCTGGTGGTAAAACCCAGTTGCAAGAAAGTAATTTATACAGTGTCAAAAGAAAAGCATATACCACACATATTGTCTTTGTCAGAGTGTTCACTTCAGAGGTTCAAGGAGTGATGAAAGCATTTGTCATGTTAAATTAGTTTTTAGCTCTTCAGATTCATGCCAAACTTGGAGGGGAAAAACTATATAAAAGAAGAAAGGAGAGGAAAAAAAGTCACCTTGTATTTTTCACAGAGTAATTGCTGCCAAACATAAATACCACATTTTTGTAAGCCCTACACTGCGCTGATTTCTGCCAATCTAACTTTGAGCATCAAGGGACATCTGACCATCAACATGTCAGTACGTTAAAAATGTGGTAATTGAAAGCATTTAGATTTTCCTGTGGAAATAAGAGCTACTATGAGTTTAAAAATGTGTCAGTTGAAAATAGTATCTTGAGACTCATATTGATAGCATTTAGAATATTGATGCTATTTTATCTACTCCTAGCATATGCAACAAGATACAGGAAAAATAAAAGGAAAATTAAGGAGAGAAATTGAGAATAGCATGCTTGTACATCTTTAGTGCATATGTTGCACATGAAAATGTTATTACTCATTTATTCCTCAGTGTTCCTTGGCCTTAAAGACACATGAGGTTTAAGATAAATTGTAGTCTTCTACATAAACTTAAAATAATGTATTACCTTCTGTGCTATAGAAAGGGCTGAATTGCCAAAGGGTCTGGCAGTTAATTAAACAAATGATGTCTTTTTTTTTTATTTTATTACCTATATATGTATTTAATATTAGAAAAATAGTTGTGCACAGAACAGGTATTTTGGTAAATTTCTTGCTATTAGAAAGCATCATAGTAGGTTTTTTAAGGATAGAAGGCATATAAGCCCTGTACCCAGAAAAGTTTTCATTTGTTTCTATGACAATCAGAAAATAAAAGTCAGGGAATTTTCTGAAAAAGTTACACTTGGAAGTAGAAGTCTCATCTTTACTGTGCATCAAATGTTTACGTGCCATAGTCTGCATGAAATTGTATTCTTCAGGTGTGGATCACAGAACTACAGAATGTGAGGGGTTGGAAGGGACCCCTGGAGATTGAGTCCGACCCCCCTGCCAGAGCAGGACCACAGAATCTAGGGCAGGTCACACAGGAACACATCCAGATGGGGCTTGAAAGTCTCCAGAGGAGGAGCCTCCACAACTCTCTGGGCAGCCTGTTCCAGTGTCTGTCACCCTCACAGTAAAGAAGTTCTTCCTCATGTTGAGGTGGAACTCCCTGTGCTCTAATTTGCATCCATTGCCCCTTGTCCCATTGCAGGGCCCAAGTGAAAAGAGGTTGTCCCTTTGTTCTTGTCACTCAGCCCTTAAATATTTATACACATTAATTAGATCCCCTCTCAGTCTTCTCCTCTCCAGACTAAAAAGCCTCAGGCCTCTCAGCCTTTCCTCATAAGGCAGGTGTTCCAGTCCCTTCATCATCCTCATAGCCCTCCATTGGACTCTTGATATCAACTTGCTTTTTTTTCTTCCCTTAAATGTGTCAGATACTTGCTATTGTAGGTGCTCGTGTGAAGTTTCTTGTTCATTCATACTTGTAATTTCTGTCTTTTGATCCTGATTCCACAGATCAGGATTCATCAAAACTCAAGTGGCTATGTCATGCATTAACTATTTTTTTTTTCTCTGAGTTGTTTTTGAGGAATGGCAACCTACATTTAATTTCACTTTTTATGCTGCATATGTTGTTTTTTACTTGTGGAGTCAGAAAACCTCTGACTTTGTCTTGTCCAGACTTCACTGAAATTAGACATGCTAGACATTTTGAAAACCAAGATTGGAAAAAGAAAGCTGTGCAAAGATGGAACCTCTGAGAGGCAGAGGTCACCTGGCTGCCAGTTACTGCTATTGGATTCACTTGAAATCAATGTAAGCCAAGGGAGCTCTGCATCTTGCAAGATTAGCTGATGACAGAAGGTTCTGTTCTCAAATTTGCATTGAAAATAGGTGTCAGTTGAGGGGCATTAATTACATTTTAGAATATGCCTGTCATATTCTAAATGTCACATGTTCAGTTATTCTTATTGACTGATACCAGTCAATCTGAGAGAGAAAAGTGTAGTAGTAGGCTGCTAAGCTTGTCTGACACTACCTCTTAGAAGAGAGACTTTGAGCCTTTCAGGGAAGAGCATCTGGCCCCATTCCTTTAGAAAACTATGCACTAGTGCTGGGAATCATGCAGCCTGGCTCCAGGAACCTTAGATATGGCTTTCTAGCCTAACAAGTGGCCTATTTCACAGTCCAAAGGTGTGAGAGATTCTTTAGGTGAAGGAGATAACTTTTCTAGAGACAAAATGCTCTGAAATGCTGTATGTGCATAATGCCACAAAGAGCAGGAGGATTTTTATGTGACATTACTTGGGTATAGCTTGCCCTGTGCTTTTTCTGAGTCAAAAATAAGAGCTTGATTTACAGATTTGTTCCAAGAAGAGCCAATGTACCTATCGTTTTGCCTAGCAGAGATTTCAGAGGTAATGGAAGTAGCTCTCCTTCAGTGTGAAGGGGCTGTCATACCAGCCTGTTCAATTATCTTCCTCTTTGTTGAGGATTTTCATAAAGTAAACCTCAGCACTTGAAACTAGAGTGAGACTAATGTTTCCATAAGTCACAAAGTGCTATCATGTGCTTAGCCATTGAAACTGAAAACCCTTTCTGCTTAGGTACTGAGTCTGACAATCACACTTGGGAACAAGGAACAGGAGACCAAGAGGATGGGGTTTTTGTGTGGTTTTAGTGTTGTGTTGAGGCGGGCACGTTTTTGTTGGGTTTTTTTTTTAATGTGTATTGCACAACACAGTCTAAGATGGGTCTGAGAAAACATTTTTTGCAGATGCTGGTAGCACTCCCCAGAAACTGTTAAAATATATGGCTGTGAAGTTGAGTAACGTAACTGCCTGGCTGATGGCAGCTGTGTTAGCTGGTGCTGTGCTGCCCAAAAGGTGCTGTGGTAGAGGCTAGTACCACAAAAATGGGTGTGATAGGACTGCAACAGTTAACCTGGAAATTTTAAAGAGAAAGTGTGTTTAAAAGTAGCGGTTCAATAGTACAATTAATACTTATACAATACAGGTTTGAACTTTCTTTACTCAAAGCTGCAAGAATGGCTTCCTCAGAGATGCTTGCTCCCCCCAGTTGGGAATGACATGCTGTGCTTCACATGCACTGTGGTTGTCTTACCATGTACAAGGTAGAACATATCCCAGGTTTTGTGATGGCTCTGTAACAGAGCCTATTTTTACTTCCTTCAGCACAAATATTGCATATTATGTATTTTTTCAGTAGCATAGGATTTAATCCCAGAGTCATAGGTACGGAGTCTTACCAGGGCAAAGAGGTAGCAGAGGTAAGTAGATGCAAGGAAGTCAGGGGGAAAAATTATGAAAAAGCTTTGAGATACTTACTGAGACAGGCTTTATAATCTAGCCCAACATACTGAGAGGAGACCATTTTGTCAGGGGAAGGGTGAGCAGAAGGAATATTGAAGATTAAATTTTGCTAATATAATGCCAAGTCAGAGATATCTATCAAATAAACCTGTGGTCATTCACTCTGAAAAGTCAATGCTCAATATCAGTATAAAATGTCTCATTTCTCCCTAGGGAAACATTGCTCTGTTAGCAGCTGTTTGTATTGAGATCACCAGTTGAACATTTATGGATTCATTTATATTGATTATTTGTTGCTATGTTTCTTTGTTAACTCATTGTGTTGTTTTGCAGTTAGTGTGCTTACAGATTTTATTCATTTAAGTGTAGAAGTGTGTGTTTGCCTTTAGGAAAACATCTATTGATCAATAGTGTAATAACAGGTTGAAGGATGTGACATGGATATTCTAAGTGTGGCTGATGTAGCTCTTACAACACTATTATGAAAACTATGAGAAAAAAAAACACAAAAAAACCTTAATTGTGCTAAAGAGACAAGACAATATTCAAGGAACTTGCAGGAAGAAAAATATAAAAATAGGCATTAAATTCAAGTTGTGAAAACAGTAAGGCAGGGCAACAGGCTGCAGAAATTATGGTGCAAAAAAGTTGAACAGTGGAAAGAGAAACGACACATCACTATGAAATGACAGAAAACTTTACTCACTGTATAATATAATGATGTGAAATTATCTCCTTTCAGTAATTTAAAAAGCTGTTTAGGAAACATTTTTCAGGTTCATTTCAGCTTTTGCTTATTCAGGATTTAATTCTATGTAGTTTTGCTGCACCATACTTTGAGCTGCCTGCTCATGTCACTACTGAGATACTAAAACTCCCACCATCTTATATATTCTATATGTCCAGTAATGAAGTCATTGACTTGCCTCGGTCAGTGAGTTTGAATCCCTAGCACACCATACTCACATTATGGTGTGCCTTGTTATTAATTCTTTATATGACAGGAAAAATAGCATCTTCCATGGCAACGTTTGTTCCCTGGGATAAATTTTGCTCTCCAGATTTAGGTTTAAAGGCTATAGGATAATTCTGGTTGGAAACCAGCTGAACCTTGCTTCACTCTGCACCTTTTGTCTCTCATCCTCTTGCCATGTACCAATGTGAAGAGCCTGGCTTCCTCCTCCTGATGACCTGTAGGTACCAGTAGGCTGCTTTCAAGCCCACGTAGCCACCTCTTCCCCAGGCAAGATAAACCCAGGGCCCTCAACCCCTCTTCCCAGGACAAGTGCTCCAGCCCCACCCATCCTGGTGGTGTCCCCTGGACTTGCTCCTGTTTATTGATGTCTTTGTTGTATTGGAAGCCCCCAGAGTGGATGCAGTTATCCTAGAAGCAGGCTAATGAGAGCAGAGCAGATGGGGATAATCATCTCCCTCAGTGTCCTGGCTGTGCTTCTGTTCCCATGGCCCAGGATGCTGCTGACCTCCTTTGCTGCCAGGGCTCGTGTTCAGCCCTCAGCCCACTGGGACCCCAGGGCCTTTCATGCAGTGCTGCTTCCCAACCATTTGTACCAGTACAAGACTTTATTCCCATTTCTAGTGATTCGAGGCATTTTTGTCTAGGTAATGGTGAGTGCTGAACTCTTAAGACATGTAGTCCTTTCACTAAATACAAATGAATGTCAATTTTCCACAACACATTGACTGTGATGGGTATAGGTGAACCAAAGCCCATTTTATTTGCTAGAGTAAGAGGGGTAGGAAGGAGAGGCTCCTTTTTTGGCTGATGCTTATGTACTTTCTTAATATTCAGGGAATTCTGTCCTGCTTCATTTCTCATAATCACTTCTGACATTACAGTGCCAAAAATGAAGAATGTAGCTGGTTAGAAAAACCATGTTTTGACTTGAATGGATTTGATAATGAGAGAATCACTATTGAGCCCTACTGTGTGGTTATTAGAAACTATTCATGTCTTTGTCTTTGCTATTACTAAATAATTACTAGAAAAGACAAGCATTTGCATTAATACAGTTCCTAAGTGGAAAAGGAATTTCAGTCTCTTGCATTCATCTTACAGGACCTTACCTAGAACTTTAAATATGGTTTAGTTTGTTTTCTTCTCTGGGATGTCCAGATTTATCCCCTGGTGTTGTGTTTAATTTTTAAGAGGTGCTATACATAATGCATAACAGTAGTGCAGTTAATTTAATTTTAAGCTTTTTTTTAATTTGCTGGTTGGTTGATCAGTTGATTTCTTCCAACATTTTTCTTACTAAATACTTTCTGAAGAAAGCCACAGCATAGAAGATGTTTTCACATACTAATGCCAGTGTGGTGGAATAGGTCCCCCATTTGCTGGATGAGAAGGCAATACTTCATTTGCCTTGCAGGAATTGACCTGCATTAGACAAGACTCTTTGAAGGGTCAGTCAGTTTATTGCATATATGCTGCTTGTACCTGTATGTTAACAGTGGTTTTGTTCAAATCTAAGTGTGCTGCACTATTCCTGCAGTTATGTTTAATATTTTGTGTATATTTGCATCTTCTCCTTTTGATGTACTCATTTCTCCTGCAAGACACTTCCTATCTGGTGTGAGGTGCAGATGATTGCATATAGCTAACGTAGTAATTGGAGGCTGAAGAATTACATGAGGAAGGCAGGAGATGTCAGAAGGTCTTATCCATGCCTACTCCAGCAGGAGGCAAGGCATGGGCTGCTGGTTCTCAGTGTCCCAATTTGGCCAACCTGCTACTATGAAAAGATTTGGCAATGTAGCTGAAACAATTCCCATGTAGTCAGAAGAACAAAATTCCAAATATTCAATTTTAAATCGGGAACATTGTGCTACAGCTGTGCCTCCTAAATATGGAAATAATGAAACCCCTGTGTAATTTCAGGGGAGCTAGTTTGATCCAAGGCATGGGGTTTATCAACAAACCCAGGTTTTGCTCCTGACACGTGGAATTGGTCTTCACTGAATGGGAGTTGTTTTCTTGTGCAGAAGAAAGGACATACTGATGTAAAAATACACTGTTAATAGAGGATTTCTGTGTTCAATTATTGAAAGTCTTTAAAAGAAAGGAAAATAGTGCTTGATATGCTGAGAAAATTAATAGATGCTGGAAGAAGTCAGGAGTACATAGCAAGTATCCCAAGGTAATTTGGGGGTAGATATGAACTTGCAACATCTTTGCTGGTCTGTGGTAAGTTCCAAATACTTCAAAGTGAAATAGAAGTTAAAGAGTTTCACAGCAGGCAGACTGTTAGCAGAGAAAGGCAATGCAGCATTGTAGCCCCATTTAGCTTCCAGTAATGGCTTAGTGAGCCTATATCATATAAGTTTTTTCCTGAGGAGAGGAACTGTGCATGTTTGTAAGAATGTGGTGCAGAGCTGGGACCTAAAAATAGAGAATCATGTTAAAACTGGCCACAAGGCAGCAGAGAGCATAAAGAGAAAAGAAATGCAATTTAGGCCCATGAGATTTATTGAGCCGAAAGTTTGTTTCACCTGTTGGCTTTTTCTTCGTGTATATCTCCCTCTATATCTTGAGACTCCATTAATCACTGAAATGCAAAACTGCAACACACATGAGAAGAAAGAAGAGCCCATATTGGAGCCTGCTCTTTAAGAAAAGCTCAGGGATCTGGTTAGTCTTACTCTTGCATGGGGACTTTTAACATTCTTTTTAAAACATTTTAATGTCATTTTAACTCTTAAAATAATCTTACTGTCTTTATAGTTAGAATTTATTTTGAACCTTAAAAACATCAAAGTTCTTTAAAATGGGTCAGGGATTTGGGGCTTGGTTCATTAAGAGCATTAAGGTCTTTTTCAACAAGAAGAATTTTTCTGCACCTCTGGAGGCTTCCTGAAAATCCTAAAGTAAATAATAGAAAAATAGTGATTTAAAACCTAATTTCTAATACAAACCAGACCTGGCTGTCTAGATGAAGAATAAGCTTCAATAAATGGGAGACAGACGCAAGCCTCTTCAGTATGAAGAGTAGCAGGGATGCAGAAATAGAAATAGGTTTTTCATTACATGAGGGATTATGCTTGGGCCAGAAATGCCAAATATTCTGTGGACCGCAGCTGCACTTTCTGTCTGCTGTGGTATTAGCTGGTAATAGTAAAACAATGATGTGATGGTAGAGACAGCTATTTGTTCTCAGAAATACAGAAAAGTTGTTTTCCTTTTCTTTGCTTGGATTGCTATATTGTACTCCTTGGCATATCTTAAACTTCCATCCTTTTGCAGTAAATGGGCTGCAAATTAAAATATACTTTCTCCTTGAGCACCACCTGAGAATGCACATAGAGCTGCTCATGTGCTCCTTTAGCCAATTTTTTCTTCCGTCGCTCTGACACCTCTTAGTCAATTCAGGGAGTCGTTATTTGCTTGCACAACCCGAGTCATGGCAATTGCCTAAGCAGCCCTTGGCCAGAGCTGCCAATTAGGCCCATGGCAGAGGAGGTGTGCTACTGTCACTGGAAGCAGTGAATTTCTACATGATCAAGAAAAAAGCAAGGTGCACCTTGCTGCTCGGTTGGTTTCTGTCATTTGGTCGGCACCACTCACTCTCATTAACAGAGAGACTGGGAAGAGTGTTGGGGTTGGGGAAATAGTTTGGTGAAGAGTTTCAATCTCATCTTACAGTATTTGTAAAGGGAAATTACTAAGGTTGAAAAGCTGTGATTTTCATCTCTTTGGTATTGTATAAAGTGAGTTTTATCTTTTGCTTTGGGACAAATAAAGGTTTAACAACATCTAATACACGCACTTCTCTTCATCTTTAGATTTTTAATTTTTTTCCTGTCAAAAATCTATGCATGTTCTTTCTACAGAAATCACTGTGAAAACAGTCTGCTTAACTCTATTTCACTGTGCTATGAAGTATTGTTTTAATATGTTGCTTGACTTTTTTAAGTGAGCATTCATAAATCACTTATCTTCTCTCCCATATTTACCAGCAGAAAACTGTAAACAGCTAGGAGAGAAAAAGGCTTTTAAACACAGTGCAATTTGCATAGCATTGGTTTGAAAGTCCTGGAATACTAGATGTGCAGCACATAAATGGAATGTGTGTGGTTTCTGTGACTTGAGGAACAGATACTCAGTATGGAATTCACCATTTCGGAATTCCTGGATACCAATTTCAAAACTCCCTGCATCCAAAACAGCATTTCAACCTGAGTCTGAAGTAAGAGACCTTTTAGTGGGTACCTCTGTTAGAGTGGTGTTTGCTGATGAGCAGTTCTCAGAACAGCACGATGGAGGGGTGTAGGTCCATGGGCTGGTGTAGCCTGCTGGAACACCCCATGCACTCCCTGGGCTCATTGCAGCACTCTTTCAAGAAGATAAAATTGAACTACAGGTTATGGATTGTGGCACAAATCCTCCCTTGCCAAGCACTGGCAGCTCTGTGGCCAGGACCTTGGGCTGTTGGTTCACATGGTGGGTGCATTTGCCCTGTACCTGGGACCAGTGTGCACTCAGTCCACTAAATCCTTAGCCTGATTTCCTATAATCCATCCTATTTTTTACCTTTTTAAGGATGGAGCCTTATCCTGAGCATAGATTTTAGCTTTTCCCAATAGAAAGGTTCAAATCATACCTCAGAGCCCAAAGCTTTGGAATTCTTGTACTCTTAACAAGTAGATTTTTTTCAGCTATCCCTTATATGCTTTCAGATTTTTTTTTAAATTCTCTCCTTTAACAGCTTCTGCTGCATGCTACAACTTGTATACCTTGACAATCCAGAGCAGTTTGCAAAAAGGACATAATGGTTGCAATATACTGCATATGGTGCTTTTTCTTTAGTGTAGTCATGACACTGGAATTGTTTGTATGTTTTTATAGTTGTACAAAGCAGTTTCCCAAGTTCAGTATTCAGAGGCTGGACACACGGGTAAATTACTGAACACAGCAGATCACCAGTAAGTTTCTGTGTGGATGCTTTTAGCCAAAATTTGCAAGTTTTCTCATTCAGTGTTACTGCGTGACCCCAAATCTTTCTGTTTTCAGAAAGAAGACTTATTTCTCACAAGGCAAAACAGGTCTCAAATACCAAGGGTAAAGTAGGAGATCTCGGAGGGGGCAGCAATCCAGCCTTTTGCTTTGCTCAGTAAGGTTGCTCATGAAAATCTTCAGATGAAAGATTTACCGATTTGATCGGCGAGCAGGAGAAAGGCTTTGAAAGTAAGTTGGTTCTTTTAAAGAGTCATTACTTAGCTGGTCTCAGCCAGGGTGGTTAGGCACATGGGTACTTGTAGATAAAGGTGAAGGCACGCAGTTGTATTCCAGGTAACAGTGAATCTTGGTTTCCCCTGGCTGGAATTTTAAACGCGTTCATGTCCTTTCTTGGCTGAAGGAAAATACAAAATCCAAGATGCTTTCTCATCACCTTGAAGTTAACAAGGGCTGTGGGGCTTCTTCCTGCCCTCTTTTACCTGGGATGTCTTTTGTTAAATATGATTTGTACCAACGTGCACGTGCACTGTGCAAAGGTGTGGTCAGGCTTTTTGTGAGTCCTGCTCCTTACCAGTGCCAGCTGTAGACTGGGGGAGACCTTTGAAACTCGTGTGTGTTACCTGCAGGAAAACAGCCCCTTTGTCAACTCGGGGACTGGAAATCCTGCAGTCATTATTCTTCTTTTTCAGTGATGTAGGCCCTGCACGCCATTTAAAAACTGAGACAGTATTGCTTAGTATAAAATGCCATTTCAGTCTGAACTCTCTGACTAGTCGGGAAAGATGAAGATAATATCAATCTATGATAGTTTTCCCTTTTAAAGCTCTTCCTGAATATAAACAGAGTTTTTCCCTAAAGTCTTTTCTTGGAAATCAAAGGTCTAGCTTGAAATGGCAAGCTTTTAATAGAGTTTGGGCTGCAGATTATGAAAAGGCCAAACTGGTAGTAGACAGAATTATATTACACATGTCTCTAGTTTGCTTATTGTTTGTGTTTATGTGTATAGACATCTACAAATTGAACTGATTTCTATATGTATTTTAATTTTTTTTTCACTTGCATTTTGTTGTTACTCGATGCACTTAAGTCATATATAGATAATCCTTTGTGCTGTACAAAAAATAGCTAACATTCCTATAAATTGAGAGAAATAATTAAAATATTTTCCCTATTTTTTAGCTTGCTTAATTTATGTAATTTTCAGACTTTTACCCTAGTCCCATTCTTGAAAATATTCCATGTGTGCCTTTCTAAAGTTTGTTGGAAATGCACATGTAAGTTAAATCAGAAATAGGAAAATTAATCACAGTTTGTGTAGGCTTTTCCACAGCAGGGGAGAGGTTTGCAAAAGTAGCTGAGACAGTAATTGGAAATACTTTTATTTTCTTTGAAATTCACTGTATCTCAGTGTTTAATATTTTGGAGTAATCTAGTATGTATCGGCCACCAATACTTACTGATAATGAATTGTAAAATTGTGCTCTTCTATAATGAGAAATGTGACTTAGACTCATCATTGCTGCAGGGTTGGCTGTAGTTTCAATGCAACTTTTTGTATAATTTTTAGTATAGCACATGTAAGATTCACTGAACACTAAATCTAGATTCTTCCAACAGATTTACAGATCAGCTGGATGTGCAGACAACTGCCATTCCCTAAGTACATTTTTGTGGAAGAAAATCTGTAGGCAAAAGCCACGTAGGACAAAGCGGTTTGTCCCAGTGACGAAGTTGGGGAGAATCCCTCTAACTCTCATTTTGACAGTATGGATTTCAAACCAGCCCGTGGTTGGGCAAAACACGAGCTGAAAGTATTCTCAGGCACCTCTAAAGCTTTAAAGCAAAGTTTTGTCTCTGCTTCGCTGGCTGAAGGTTAAACGCAATCTCCTGTGAGCACGGGGTGAGGGAGGAGGTGGGGGGGACACTGTAGATTTTTCATTTCCTCCTCTCTTAATGTAAGATCATCTGGATTTGGCCATCCGTTTCTTCCCTGCCCTTGGCAGTGGTGCAAGCACCGCTTCACAGTGTTTCTCTGGCACCATCAATCTGTTGTATGAGCTTGCAAGTCAGGAATGGGCTGGGATGCCACGCTAGGAAGACAAACAGCACTGGTGTCCTAGCCAAGGACTAACAGATGGGGCTTAATTCTGCTATCCTCTTAGTAAATCTAGCTAGAAAACTGATAGCCAGCTTTTTCAACTTAAACTGAAATAAACTAACTCCTAGATCTACAAAAGAACTTCCATGTACCACCTCATAGCACTTGCCTCTGTGGTTGAAGTTAGGGTTGATAGATTTCTTTTAATCATAACTTCTTTTGGGGTTTTTTTCCCCAAAATTGTATTTTCTCTTGACGTTTTAATTCTTGACAGTCTGGACATCTTCTAGATGGCCCATATATTGCTGATGTCTGTTAAGAAAATACAGTTTTAATTATGCACTTGGATTTTATTAAGGGAAAACACATATTTCATGGTGCTCTCATGATTAAACAAAAGTTTGTGCAGAAGCCAGTATTCTGAATTTTATTTTCCTTTAGAAAAAGTGAGCATCTTATCTTACTAAGGAGCAATAAAAATTTTGTAAGTTTTATTTATTTGTAAAGCAATAGCTGCTGTGATTGAAATTAAACATGGAATCATGCTGCTTCTGATTAATTCTAGCACAGAGGAGCCAAGAAAAGAACTTGATTTTTCTGTAAATAGGCTAAATTAGCTTCTGGTAAATAATGATAGCTGGAGGAATTGAAAAGAAAGAAGTTTTATTTCCTGTTCAATGAAATTACTTACTCATTTTTTAAACATAATGCTTGAAGTTGAGGCTATGATTCACTCTTTTCTAGAATTGAGATTGATAATAGTTAATGCTAATTTAGCTTATAAGCAGTTTTCTTTGGGGAAAGTAAATGTTATTATTCCTACATTCCAGATGACTAAATTGAGTTTCAGTAATGTATATGTTTTACATTACTGAAAAAAATGGATCTTAGGTCCGCTGGTTTCGAGTATCTGTTTTGAGTAGTATCAGGCTCTATATTCTGGTATTTAAAAGTACTGTAATAATTAGATTGAATGACGAGCACAGGGTTTCAGAAAGAGATGATATCACCAGGTGGTAGTATGATAGGCAATTTGTGTCTGTTCTCATGTAGCTGAGGGGAAGAGATCTGTGGGTGTGAATGTTTGTGTCTTGTTGATAAAGAAACAACTTCACCAAGTGCTGAACTCGTAACATGAGCTGCACCACCCTTTCCAAAGAATCCTAGATGTTCTAGTTAACATCTCAACACTTCTGTGGATAACGTGTTGTTAGTTATTGTAATGAAGAGTATGGGTATACTATTTAAGATGAGTTCTGATGTTCTATTAAAACTTAATATAAGGGCCAGCTGAGCTTTGGGGATCTGTGTGTCAGAGTTTTCTCACTGTCCTGCCTACCTAACCACTTATTCCTCACCTAGTTAGATTTTCCCAAGTAAGTGCATGCAAGGAGAGCACTGCAGCCTTGGGTGCTACCAAAGCAATTTAAAGCCTCCACTGTTATTTTTCAGGATGCTGGGCGTGCTCTCCCAGCACAACCTCATCTATCCATTTTTATTTCAGGACCCCGTGTTACTGTCCCTAGTACCTGGGACGAGGCACTGCTTTTCAGGCTGTTTGCTGGGGGGACACTGCTCCCTGGGGAAGTGCAGCTATTTCTGCACTTTTTTCCCCTCCTGTAAGCTGAGCAGAGGGGAGATAGAAATTAGCACTACCCAGCCCTGAGAAGGCTCAGTTGAGGGGAAACCAAGCCCATGACATTAAGTGAATCCACTGGTTGTCGCCAGGATATCAGGTATGACGCCCTTTGCCAACACTCGGTGCTAATTCACATTTTACAATTATTTTAGCTGAGGGATATTATTCTGCCAGAATAGACAATGATAAAAGAGCAATTTCTTCAGAGTAGGAGTGAAGCTGGACCACTTGGGGAATCTTTCAGTGCTACACCTATTCTGGGAATAAATGGCAAATATCAGGTTCTGGGGCTATCAATCTAGTGTCTTTTATTAGCAGGATATTCACTTTAAAAAATAAAACGAGTTAAAGTACAATCTAATGTGGTGGAAGCTGTAACAATAATAATGGAATATTTACATTAATGCTCTGTCCTGAAGGGAATACAAGTTTTATTCTCTTTGCCATACAACTTGATGAAAATAATGGTACAGAACAAGGCAAAAGAGCAGTGTGGTGTTTCTGCTTACCGGTTGATTTTCTTTTGGAGGGAGCAGATCCCAACCCCCTAGTGAAGCTTTGAAAATTACTCTGCTTACACAGCAGTCTACCTTCTCCCACCTCTGGTTTACTCATCCATCTTGTAACGCTGATACTACACACTCCTTTCAATGCTATCATGTGTAGAAGTAATTCTGTTTTGTTTGTGTTACTGTTAGTAGCGATAACGTGTTTTCTCATTTAAGAATCTGCAGGAATCTTGAGTCTGATTCCAAGGAAAGTAATTTGTCTGTTACCACGAAATATAAGTCCAGTAAGAAGTCCTTGCAGAAGAGAGATAAAATATAAGGAGATGCGAATGTTAGCAGTACCTATTTGTTTGTAATGCTGGCAACTCTTGTTTTCCAACATTTGCAAATTGCTTTTAAAAATTTTACTAGTTGTTTCATGGAGAAGACAGTGAATATTTTGATCTTGACAGTAAGATTGTGATTTCATCCAAATAACCTGATACAGATTAATTAGGAGAGATGTTGCAAAGCTGCTTTAAATCACTTGTGTTTGCTTGACACAGATTAATAAAACTAGATTTATTTTTCTTGATTGTTAAAGTTTGACTCTAGAAATTTGTTCAGATTTTTGATAGCTTTTCATTCTTTGATTTCTCTGTGGAATTAGTAGAGAAGAGTACAAGTTTTCTTGATGATATATATCAATTGAAACACAGCTGGATATGTCTTATTTTACAGCTTTGAAGATTGCTCTTTAAGCACTTGTATTCTGGTGCAGTAGTAATGGTATTCGTGTATTGTGCTACTAAAAAATGCAACAGCTTCAGTCTGCAGCATTCATAAGCTACTGCCTGAGCATTTCTGCCAATAGGTCGCATGTGCAAAGATAGAGTCCTCCTCCTTTCTGTCTTTCCCTCATCCTCTCCCCAAGTTCCATATTTTGTCAGTTATCACCACAACAGGTGCCCTGTGTCAGATAGAGGCCCCAAAATTGTGAATGAAGTAGCACATAATTTAGTGATTGATTTACAAAGCAGACACCGAAGGGAGAACGCTTCTCTCTCCACTATCAGCAGGTAACCACTAAATTATCAGCCTACACAAATGCACAGTAGAGCCATCCACGAGGGAGTTTAGAGGTAAACTAAGCTAAGCAGCTTGCCATGGCCAGCAGCTGGAAGATACTGAAGAAGGGTAAGGTAGTGGAGCCTGTTTCTGTGCCAGGGTTAGTCACAGGCACTGGGTGCCCTCCCGGCACTCCCGGGCAGGTGTGCAATGGTCCCTGTCACAGCCAGTTGTCCCTTGCAGTGCTTGTGTCAAGAAGACTGAGGAATGATAAATTCGTATTTGCCTTTTAGAAAAAAGGGAGGAAAACCAGCAGTATTATGCTTTCACAGAATCCCAGCATGGTAGATGTTGGAAGTGACCTCTGGGGATCATCTAAAGCAGGCTCACCTAGATCAGGTTGCACAGGATTGCATCCAGGCAGGTTCTGAAAGTCTCCAGAGACAGAGACTCTGCTTTATCTTCTAACTCTAAATCACACAAAAGCTGATGAAAAGGTACCGAGGGAACCATCTTGAATGAGGACTACAGAGTTTAACTGAAGGTTTTTTTGCTTTGGTCTAATTATCAATTAGATATGGTCCTGTTGATGCTGCATTCTCCATCATGTCCCCAAGCTGATGGTGCTTGTACCCTTCCTATGCAGAGTCGAGTTGCTTCTTGGCCCTTACAAAGGAGAAGCACAGGTTGCTCTTAGTGTAAACCCGTTTTCCTTGCAAATACTAAGGATTTATTACAACTCTCTAACAATATGATTAAAACTGGTGTGGACAAGCTCCCACAGTATTCATACAGTCCCGTTGCATTTTTCCATGAGGAGTTAAGTCTCATTTCCCTGCTCTTCATGCGACCGTTCAGTCAGTGCTGTTCTTGGCTCTCCAGTGATGGGTTCATATCAAGGTATAGCATATATGTGGTGCTTTGTTGGCCATAGCTGGTCACAGAGCATAAATCTGGTGCTGTGAAGGATGTCTGAGCCCAATTGGAGTGCCAGCTCACTCTGGGGGTTATTACTGAAATCAGTGGAAACCATAAAACATGCGACAAGTGGCCATGGAACACTTAAGCTATTTAGGGATACTTTTATTTTGACGTGTCCTGTAATGAAGCCTTAATAGCCTTGCCATTGGATTTGCAGGGCAGATCTAGTGAATAGCCTAGAAAATGATACCACTAATTAAGAGATACCTTAAGGACTATGTACAGATACATACATAAAAAATATATGTGTTACAGGCCCATTCTGCAGAATTTATTCTTGCAATTATGGCCATCAATGCTTGTGCAGCTGTTCTCAAAAGTAAAGTCTGCATTTGTAGGTAAGATTTTGGAGGCTTGTTCCCAGTGTCTGATATTTTAATGGTTGCTTAAACAATAATAAATAAATTTTATAAAATATTATTTGTGGTTCACTAGGTTATTTCTGAAGCTTTGCTGAAGTGGAATTGTCATGAAAAATAGTATGGACTTGATTCATTGATTGCATTATTCCTTTTTCACATGATACAGCTACAGAAAAAATAACTGGCTTGCACTAATGTGACATGAAAAAGATGCAGGGATGAATTTGGCTCTGTATCTTGAAATATGTGCCATTTTCTGTTGGGCATTTGTTGTACCTTAAGAAAAATCATCAGGTAAATTACATGAAATCACGCTATTAAAAGAAACCTTTTCTTGCTCTATGCAGTAGAACTGATCTGAAACATTTATGTGTTCAGAATTTTCTCAGAAGCACACTTTTTTTTTTTTCTTGCCCTGTATTTAAAAATTGATAACCAAGGGGAAAAGACTGTTGAGTTATAAAAACAGGTTTTTTCTTGTAATTGTGTCATCCACTGGTAAAACATAATTGAACTCAAGGCTTGCATTTGCAAATGACCTTAACTAAAGTTTTACAATTCAAAGAATTCATTTAATGCCTTAGACTATCTGAAACACCAGAATCACTTTATGGCCTGTGTAGCTCCCACTGAGGACCCTGTATTTGGCAGTCAGAAAGTGACTCTTTCAGCCTCTTCTGGGATGATTTTAGGCTCTGTTTACAGAGAAAATCAGCGTGAGGCAGCAGTTCAGGGTGAGGCTGAGCGATCTTAAGAGTCTTGTTCTCGCCTAAGGCTCAAAGAACCAGCTTGTAAACTCCCTGGTGGTACCTGGCTCACCAGTCTCCTGGAACCAGTAGCCCTTTATTGGCCCCAGATTTGGGAATAATCTTCGCTCCGTTGCTCTCTGCGTATCGACGCTGGCTTGTGTCCCGAGGATGGCATGGCTGGGTTGTGCATGCTGCACCTTCTGAGCACTGAAATAGTTCCTCCAAGGACAAGGAGGGCTGCAGCATGTGTGCTTGGTGGATGCAAGTCCCTGCCTCACACCATTATGCTATATTGGTTATAGAAAGAATAAATAATGTATTTCTGTCTGTCAGCCCCCTTTGCTCCCTCCTCTCTTCTCCCTCCCCAAAGGTAGGCTGCAGGCTCAGATTTTTTCCTTGGTTCAAGTTTTTAAACTTTATTGGATATTTCTGAGTGCAAGAAGAGGGAAAGAACAAGAGAATGATTACATATCTCTAAGTGCCTGAACATGAAAATCCTCAGTCTTAATTTCTCACCTTTAAGCCACTATTCACTTTCTTCTTGAGTAAATACTTTCCCAGAAGCATTAGTGACAAAAGCAGTTGTCTGCATGGATGTCCCCCTTGTAAGCATGTCTTAGGTTTGATCCCAGAGGTGCTTACCCAGATTTGCGTCAGGTGCTGAGTAGAGCATAAAGCATTTTGGAGAGTGAATGTTCATCGAAGATTTGAAGTACAATCAAAAGTTGATTGGAATATATGTTGTTCTTTCTAGCAAGTTCGTTATACTTTATTCTTTAGGGATCTTTTAAAAGGCATAAGTCATTGGCCTATGATTGCTATTCAAAGTAAGCTGCCTGACTGTATCTGACAGTGCCCTTCCCAAGATTCCCCTTTTCTGCCTCTAGCTCTCTCACCAAGCTGCATCTTTGTGTGAGTATGCTCAGGTAGGATGACAGAAGAGAGAGAAGATGATAAAAATAATTTCTCTCTTTAGGAATACTGATCCCCAAATAGGGTAGTTAAAACCCACAGGCAAGAGAAGTAGATACCAGCTAACTGCTCGATCGTTGCTCCAGACAGGGTTGTGTAAACAGACACAGTCAGTGAGCCACCAGCAAGCAGTGTGCGGGTCAGTGGTGTGGGTGCAGGGCGCCAGGCTGGGACCACAGCCACCTTAACACGGTTCTCACAGAGGACTTGGGCTGACACGCTCTGCTCCGGCTGGCAGAGGCTCTGGCTCCTGCTGGGATACCAGCCAGGTAGATGTCCTGGGAGTTTTTAAGCTTGTACCTGTCCATCAGGCACATTCTAAATGGACCATGGGTGTGGACAGCTGCTAGAGAGGGAATTTAATCTTTTACCTCCACTTGCTGGAGAAAGAATTGAATGGCATTATGAGTGGAGGAACATTAGTGGTTTCCTAGCTGGCAGGGCTGGGTTATGTTGGCAGTGCTGAATCTGTAGGAGACTCAGCTCAGTGTAACTACATACGTCCCTGGACATCAAGGTATCTTTTTTTTCTTTTAGTTATTATCCTGTCTTTTCTGGATATTTGCAGTTGTGCTGTTTTGTAAAAGCAGAGTTCTAAACAAAGGAGCCTTGGTCAAAATCCAGCGTGTTTGCTGTAGTCTTGCTGTTAGTCACTGTGTCCCTGCAGGACTTAAACCATGCTGCGTATACATGTGTTTCAATGTCATCTGGGATGTTTAAAGGTTTTGAATATGATTAAGAAATGGGCATTATTAAAAACATCACTTGAAGGGAGGGGTGTCATAATCATGCCTTCAGATTTCCTCCTTTAGGACAATCCATATTTTAATGACCTCTTGGAGTTTCATAAACTTGAAAGAGTTCTCAACCTGCTAGATGTTGGCTTCTGGGTTTCTTAATACACCCTCTTGTTAAGAGTTCATGTTCATCATGGTCTGCTCTTCACTCATATAGATGTTTTCAAACAAGTGAAACTCAGTGATCAAATAAATGCTTCCTTTCTAACCTGGGAAAATATACATTATTTAAAAAATTTAAAATGAAACTTGCCATTATTACCAGTGCTATTGTGAGAATTGGGCCGAAAGCCACACAGTTCCTTCCTTGCCAAAATAGGGCATAACCAAGTTTGTTTAGCAAGCTTTTCATGAGTGTCAGTCTTTACATTGAAAGCTCCTATCCTGTCACCTGTTTTTAAATGCTTCAAATTTAGGAAGCCTGCTGCAGATGGTATCAGTAGTTTTACTGATCTGAGGCCTTGGGCAAATTCATTTGAATTGCTTTGAAACTGCATATTCAAAATTCAATAAAATAAGAGGGTCTGATGGTGCAGCTGCAGCATATCCCCTCCAGCTGGGTAAGCTGAGATGTTTCAAGGCTCTGGACTAGCAAAGCCTGGGTGTGATGTACAGATTATAGAGAGAGCTGCCAGGGAAGAGGTTTTGGCAGGCTGGGTGCAGCGATACCCCCTGCCAGCAGACTTGGGAGTAACAGTGGCTTTCATGCTGTATGGCATCTTTTGCTGGCTTTCCTAGACAGAAATTTGTTGGTGCAATAGTGGCGGCAGGCCAGTGGGAGGGGATTGCCTCAAGGGGAGAGGATGGAATGTAGGAAAAACAATAAAATCAAAACGCTCCAGTTGTTTTGAAAGTGATTGGCTATCCTGAATGCCTTGGTGTGGATCCAGAATGATCTGCTCTGTGGGCGGGTTTCGTTAAATTGCATTCAGAAATGGTATTTGCCCTTGGGCAAATACTCTTGCTTTTATGCATACCATGCACCAAAATGGAATTCACATGGTGCTTTAGTCAAAAAGCTAATGTCAGTCATCATACCTTTTATGCATATCCAGTCCCTTGGTTCTTTATGCCCATTTAAATATGCAGAAGCGCTTTTTATTATTACCTTGCCTGTAAAGCACTGATATATATATAGGCCATGTAATTTATTGCAGTATAGACCCTTCTCTGCATATGTATTCAGCATTTACAAATATAAATTATCATCACAAGGCATAAAATATTTTGGTTGCTGGGTTCTAATTTTCTGAGATTTCTGCTGTTAAACTGTGGAAGTAATTCCTTTATGCACTGAGCGTCCGTGCTTTCCAAATAACTACTTCAGTAGCAGTACATGGCTTATCTTTGTAGCATTGTCATGCCGGTATCCTTGTGGGCTTCACAGCTCTGGCACAACCAGCACAGTGCCTAAAGGTGAGATAATCAGAGAATACATGCAGGGACGTTGCTTGAGCACCATATCGTTGGACTGCACAGTATGTCCCTAGTTACTGAAAGGGCTACCATGAAATTTAATTTAGAATTTTACAGACACATTTTGAATTGGAAATCTCTGTAATAACTTTCCCTTTGCTCAGCCTTTTAACTGTGAAATTCAATTGGGGAGTTTTGAAGCAGCAGGTAGTGTCGCAGCACTCTAGAGGGATTTTGCCAGAATTCAGCTAAAGTGCTTGCAAGTGTCATTTCCATATTTAACTAATTTCAGTTTTTAATTAGCTCCGTGTGAAAAATGAGAGTTCACGCTGAGCTAAGCTGTCAGCACAGAGTCTTGTTTCCTTTCTAGCCTCTCAGGACAATTATTGCAGCATCCTCTGGTTTTTTCAATGAGAGTGCTTAGCCACTGCAGGCTCAGTCCCTCCCATTGTTCCCTGACAGGAGCCAGGGAGTGTGTTGTGTCTAGCTTGCTAAAATGGAGAAGATAAGTTCTGAAAATATTTCAAACAGAAAATTGGTTTAGTAAAGGTTCAGAGGACTTCAGAGGTGTGATTCAGAAACACCCAGCAGAACACACCACGTTCCCTCCGCAGCGCTCCCGGGTACCGCGCAGCCGCTCACGTTGTTGGAACAGCATCTGATCGTTTTGGCTTCATTACTTACTGCACTGGCTATAACACTACATCTTAGACAGCACAGTGTGAACGCAGGTTTCTCATGGTGCTTTTGCAACCTGAGTGCTAACAATGCACTGCTCCAGAGACTCTTTCATCCCAAAGGCCTCTGGTCCTCTGTAAGAAAGAACTGCTTTTGCATAAAATGCCATAGGGTAGTACAGGGGTGGAAATTTGTTAATCCTGCACCTGGGCTCAAACTTTGCCTCTGAAGACTTGAATGCAAATGTTAAAATATTTTTCAAGAGTGAAGTGAGAGCTGCAGTTCATGTAAACTCTGAAAAACATGGGATGTGAACAGATCTCTCTGAAATCGTTTTATGAACTGATAGCAATCCTGACTTGCATTTACATGACAGTCACATAATACCATTGTTATTTCTGAAAGAATGCAGTCATTAAATTGTCAAAATCACACTTAAATGGAAAAATTGGTGAAATAACTCTGTAGGTGTTATCACAGGTGGTTTTTGGTTTGGGTTGGGTTTTTTTAAAGCCATCCTTGAAGGTGAGCTTTGTAAAGATTTATGAATAGGTTTGGTGGCATCTTTGTTTTAATTTCTGTTCATATCCTAGCAAAATAAAGGTTGTGTGTATTTTATTTCTCACTAATTAGTATGAACAGCCACTTCCAGGAGACAGATGAAGATTTTATCTATTAGACCATAAAATCAAATACATCTTTTTCAAATTGAAATGGATGGAAAAAAATCTCAGCTGTAGCACTTTTCTTGGTACTTAAATGTTGTGAAAGAAGATGGTAAATACGTTGCAGAAACTTGTCAGATACAGTGACACCGAGGAGTTTCTAGTCATTATTCTTTTAAGTTATCAAGGAGCAGCTTTGATACCTGCTTCCAAGATGAAGCAAACTCTTGAAGGGAGGAAAAAAAAAAAAGGAAAGTAAATTTCAAAGTGAAGAGTGATGCTGAAATGCTAGGTGGATTTTCAGTAGAGTTTAGGTTTGTTTGGTTTTTGAAAATATAGTATTTACTGTTTCATCCATCAGAGTAAAAAAAGAGACATAATCTTGGTTTCCTTGTTTGGTTGCTGACCAACTGGGTGTTACAGACATGAAGTAGAGCTTGAGCATCAGCTATGAAGTACTAATATGCATTTCTAGCTACCATATATTGCTTTTCACCCCTTAGAGTGTAAGATGTCTTCTCTTTGAAGGATAATTCCTGGTTATTTTATTGGTGTTACTAAGTAATCTTGTTACATATGTTAAAATCTATTGTACTAATCATTTAACATCAGTTATACTTTACAAAGTGTATGTAATTGAAACTAAAGGCTTTTGAGGGTATGTAATCTAGCTCATTTTATTCTATGATTGATTGATTAATTGTATACAGTGATGCATATGTTAATGCATCATCACTCATGTCCAAGTCACCCTGCAATTTAGACTATTGACTTTGGAGGGTAAAGTTTTTTATGGGTTGCGTGTCTGTTGCCTGTAGAAAACTCTTTTTTTGGGCATTGTTATGATATTCACAATCTCAAATATTTAAAATAAACAGATGCATTCTGAAGTAAAGCTCTCTTCACTGAAGTCAGTGACAATTTGGACCTTGATTACAACGGGCTTGATTTTTCACAGCCCTAAGTGGCTGATGATGAGCATGCTGCATTGCTGACCTCAGGCAGTGGGACTGGCTTCTGCACCAGCTCCATTGAAAGGGTCAGGTATCAGATCAGGACAGTAAGCTCTGTACAACGAGTACAACCCGTACAATAAGCTGGCTTCATTTTCCTGTTGTAGACAGCAGCGATGGCTGTAACAGTGATTTCTACTGTCCCTGCTCTTGGTTTTGTTGTATCAAGAAGATCATATTGAGCTAGTCGTAAAAACCCATATTATAAAAGGCAATTTAAGACATAATAGATGAAGTAATACAAATATTAATGTTTAGTTAAGTGTATCCTATGATGATCCTTAGATCTATTGGGATGTAGGTATCCAAATTAAATATAACTGTCTTCCATTATGCATGGTGCACAGTGCTTGAGGTGTACTGGTGTAGACTGGTGTGCTAGCATCATGTTTCTTGGGACTTAAAATGCATGTGCAAGCTCTTCTTCATCCCTATATTGGCTGGGGAAATTGCCTAACAGGATGTTGTGGTGATGCAGGTGATAATGATATATGTGAGCACACAGCCACGTACATGGACACAGAAATGCCTTGTAAATTGTGCACTGCTGCAGTCTGAAAATTTGCAACTCAGCACCTTCAAAATAAAAGAGTGATCTGAAACTGAAGTCCTGGCACCATAGGAACCCTTCATTGATTTCTGTTTTCTGAGGTACTTCCATATTGGTGTGATCACACTGAAATCATGTCCTCACTTGCAGCTTGCACTTCCTTACCCTCTCTGGGACTCTGGATGGGAAGATGAGGAGGCACAGATGCAGGAGAGCAAGCTTTCAGTCTCGGCTTTGTTACAAAAAATATTTTTCTTCTGAAGGCAAAATAAGCAAACTTTAGACTTGTAAACTGCCAAGAATGACAGGTATAAGATTAAAAACAGAATATATCCTAGTTACAGTAAACACGTTATGGAAAATGCTTAATAGAAATCATGTAAGGATAATGGAAAAAAAAATTCACAAAAACCTAACTGAAGTGTAATTTGACAATTTTATTTTTTTTTTTTAGTTACCATTGAAAAAACCCAAACTGAAAGGAATATGAGTTACAAGGCTGTAACTGACTGGTTGTAGAAGATATTTATTAAATAAAATCTGCTTATTTGATTTTCATATATGCTTCTATTCTGGATCAGTAGGACATCTACTTCACAATACATTAATAATAACTGCAAGGCATATAGAAGATCTAAACCTGCCTAGATGCTAAATAGAATCTGTACCTTTATCTCACTATTATGATACAATTTAGGCTATGTTTATATATACACCTTTTGAAGCGTATTGTGGAAGAAGTATAAACAGTTTATAGTGTTGAAATTGAATGAGAAGCTTTGGGAGAAGAAATATTTACTTTTCATCTTTGGATTTATTTTCTCTTTGTAATGAACTTATAACTCCAATAATTACTTTGTGTAGAGAGTAAATCCTTAAATTTTATCACTCATGCAAGGTTTTATAGTCAGATGATTAAACTATTCTGTATAATTTCTATGAAGGGAAGAATATACTTTGTGATTAGAATTACACTTTTTTTGCATTGTTGTCAGAAATGTGGCCATTCATAATCATGCAGTTCCATGTGTATGCAGTTCATTTAGTGTATGCAAGGGAGTAGTAAAGGCAAAAACTTTATCACTGTGGCTGACGATCAGAGGTGGGGGAAGGACTGAAGGCTTTGGGACAGTTAGATTATTAAAATCTTGTTCAGCATGTTAATAGAGATTAAGGCAGTTGCCATTTCAGAAGATGAATGTAGTCACATGCCTGACATTATATCCCTTGGGGTTATGGTCATTATTAAAAGCAAAGCAATTATTCTGATTTTTGTAAGTTCAGACATTAGTTATTTAAGAGTATATTTGTGTCTATATTCCTTGAAACATCAGTTTCAAGTCTCAACTAGGTCTTTCCTCCTCTTGGAAACAGAATAAAGACCAGCTGTGTACTTTGGTCATAATAATGGTATCTTTTAGGTGTGAAATTAAAATTGGATCCAGTTTGCTTTGTATTAAGATTAAATGCTCACAATGGCTCAAAAAAAAAAAAAAGTTTTCCATTGGTTTTTAGTCAGGAGCATCCCTTTCTGCTATTCTGAGCTTATTTCCAAAGCAGCAGGAATTTGGCAAGGCTGGCAAAGTGGGTATTGTATAATGTCCAGGCTGAAAGATGCTGTATTAGGTAAATCAAAATATAAACATTTTTCTTATTAATCACAGCTATCTAGTTCAGATGCAGGACCAAAAAAATTGCAGCCTTGACTCTTAAAATTGACGTAAGAAGTGAGTTGATTTTATACAGTCTCAGGAACTGATTAATCTTGTGCCAGCCTTCTGCGCTCTATACAATCTACGGCCTGTCAAGAGAATAAATGAGTAGTGCACTGTATTCTGCTTCTCTTTTAAGGTCTTTGTCATGAGATTTCAGATTCTGAAGGCAGCATGCAATGCTGTTAGCCTTCTTGTGAGAAAAAGATTGCTCAAAGTGGCACAAAATCAAAACATTGCAGTAAAGAGGCTGAAACGAGAGCAGTCTAAACCAGGGACTCTTTCTTAGTCCCAGTCGAAATGGTGACTGGGGAACTACCACGAAAGGCACAGCTGCTCTTCCTGCAGGCTGAAGCTCTGCTTGCCTCTTGTTGTCCTTGGAATTGGGAGCCAAGTCTTCACATCTCCCATTTTCCCCATCCCAAAAGTAAGTGCAAGTGTGTGTAAGCTTTTCAAGGAGTTTTGGAAGTAGAAAGACTGAAGTTGGACATAGAGGAATGAACTTTCAAAGCATTGCATGGCAGATAAGCACAGAAATCACATTACTACTAATGGGATTTGTGGGTATATCTTTCATGCTGTGCTTTGAAAATTCATTCGGTTCAGTTTATTGATGTGCACAGGGAAAGAAATCAGTCAGCTTGGGGGGGGGGGGGNTATGACTAATTTAAAAAAAAAATTGCCTTTTTTGGGTCCCCCTATTTCTTCCATATGAACACAGTGACAGTGAGCTATCTTATAGTCCTCCTTCCATCTCCTTTCTCAGCTTTAGTAACATTTATTCAAAAGAAAGCAATTAGTAATTCCCAGCAGAAGTTTTGCTGCTGATTATAACAATACACTCAATCATAGATCCTTTATCGTATTTCTATAAAACGCTTCTTGGGCTGGATGCTTTAAAGCAAAAGCCCTGTTCTAAACAGTTTATCTAGAAGAGTTTATGTGCTGAGGGTGAGATTATGCTGAAGGATGCCTTTGTTACCTCTAAGAGTGTGAAGTCAACTTTCCTTTCCATTGCTTTGCCCTGCTGACACAGCAGGCATTGTCCATGCAAGGAGTGCAGAAGCAAAGATCAGGTCTGCCTCTCTTTCCTGTGGCCTATGTCCCAGAAAGTGAGGTACTGAAATTCAGGTTTTCTTATGACTGTGCAGAAATGGGAGCCTGGTATTTATTACAGTCATTGTTTCATAAACTTACTGGGTAATCCATCCTCATGGCTTTCCTTGTGTAGTCAAAAAATCCACTCTGCCTTTCTCTTCAAAAGTTGTTGTCATTTTAAAATAAAACTGCTGAAGAGCTTGGGCACAGTTAATAAGAGTGTAAGCTTGTAGATGGGTAACAATATCAGCTTAATTCAATTGATGGAGAGTGGAAAAAAATGTGTTACAAGATATAAAAATATGCAGCAGTGCCATTGTAGTTAATGGAACTCTCCAGTTTCAACATTGTAAACTGAAAAAAAGTGACTCTGAGAAGCGAAAGGTCTTGTTCAATGTGATGTGTAGGATAAATAAGGCAGAAAAATGGTTCTTTATTGTGCTCTCTTAGCCATAATACAGGCAAATGTTTTAATGAAAATAGTGTGGTCTGCAAGTAAAGTTCCCAAATGAACTTTTAATTTCAATTTATTAAGAAAACTTATTGCATACCAAATAGCATACTGGTGATTAAGATGAGTTACTGAAATAAATGACCTTGAAAGTAAGCTCTCTATTTGATGTTGAGCTTCAGTGGCCACTGTCAATAAGCAGTACTTTTTGCATACGTTCTACAGCAGTAATATCAAGTTCAGATGAAGTGATACAGTTTTGAAATACTACTTTAACCTTTCCTGCAAACAGTTGAATGCTCACAAGTAGAGGAGGCAATAAGATTGGGAGTACTTCCAAATGTTTGACATGAGGTCTGTAGGATTCTTAGTCATTAATACCACAAGTTCATAAATCCCCAAAGTACTGATAAGTCTAGAGAATTATTTTTTGGTGAGATCTCTTGCATCAGGGGGGACTGTGGCTCCTTGTCACAGTCATACTAGATATTCAAGGAAGAGCAGAAAGTTCTGGCAGTTAGTCTTGAATTTTAGGAGAGTTGTCATTGTTTCTCTAGCAAGGAAAGGTGGTACTTGTTCACGCTGTTTATTTTAAGAGTGCTTCTTTTAAGTAACAAAGACTCATATTCTTTGGCAATTATTTTCCAAGCACTTTAATATATGTTAAACTGGAGGAATTGCAGATTAGAACTCCCTGGAGGCACTGTGCCTTTCTGCTGGTGGCAGAATATGACAGGGAATTAGTATAATAGTGAGTCCAGGTCCTTGGATAAGGCAGTTTTCTCTGAGAAAAAAAAACTGCCTCAGCCATCATTTAATACAAGGAGTTGTATATTCCATTGTAGCTGCATTCTGACAGTGTTTTTATTTCTCCTCTGCAAACCCGGCCAAAGGCTGGCCAGCAAAATTACTAAGCAAAGGATGGTGTCAGCCTCTGTAACACATCCACAAATTACTGAAAATTGACTTTGTCAGGCATATTTGTTGCCAAGTCCAAATTTTGTGGGAGAGGACTTTTCTGATTGTCCACAACAATGAGATCCTTGTACTGTCTGACAAAGCCTGGCTTTCCTCTGCGTTCAGTTTCTGTTAATCACAAGACATGCTGGCAAAATATGGATCTCAACTGAGATTTAGTTCAGCAAATTCTGCTTGTGTGCGTTTGTGAACTGTCTTGTAACCTCTTCAGATGTGAGAGGAGCTAGGGAAGGCTTCTTGCTTTTCTTGTTATAGCTACCCAATAATCCGTGTTCCTTGGGTAGAGACCTGAAAGCACTCTTCAGAGTCAAACGTAGTATTTTCAGACACCATGCAAGTTTTTCCTGTGCCATTCCTCCATTGCTCTTCCTGACTTTCAGACCCCTGCTATTCCTGTCTCAGGCATCTCTTGAGGAGAGGTTGTCAGTTGTGATGAATTGTGCATTCATTTTGTAATGGGGGCAGGTGATCACTGGGGAATAGGCTGAACACACTCATTTCACTTGCGACTTGGGTTGAACTTGAACTATTTCTGCAGAGGAAGTAGAACATATTTCTCCAGTAGTAGTAGAACATTAAACTACTATGTTTCTAGTCTTTTAAGTAACTGTTATTTTATGGTTAATATTTGAGATCAGTAAGATCAATTTCTGGTGTTCCTGGATGATCAAGAACTACTTACTAGTAAAGAACCACGAGTCTCGGTTGAATAACATTTAATACAAAGTAAGCATGCAATAATGTTTAATTTTTTTTTTATCTCTTGAGATACGTTTATTCTTTTCAAGTTATCTGGGTTACCCATCTATATGCACGCAGAAGTGTAAAATACTAAACTTCTTTTGCTTCATAAAAATATTGTGGTGCATTAAAACAATATACAGACCTCATGAGATAAAAAATAGATGTGTGTACTGACTGAACTGTGTGTTCTTTGAATATATATCCTGTGAAATTACATGCTGCTAAGATTTATTAGGTACTTTTTGTTCCGTCGTGTCTGTGATTCATTAGGCCTAATTTGGAAATCACACTGATGTTGCTCAAGACTAAGTATACTAGAATAACAAGAGTTACATCATTGTACACCTCAAGAGTGGGTGGAAAGGAAGCTTCTAGTGTTTCCAGTCCCCTGTAATACAATAGCCCACATATAGCAAATGTGCTTTTAGTGTTTATTTGCTAATGTTGTTCATGATATAACAGACCAATTTCTTTTTGACATGAAAAGAGGCTGACCTGCTGCAGCTAAACATATGACTAGATACATCCTCACAAAGTGAGATCATAGTTTGATGGGCTCATTTTGGATGACAATAATTTAGTGTTTAATAAGCACGACAACTTGGAAAATTAATATATGGAAACATTCTGAATTCATCTCTTATAATCTTACCATGTTTTTGGGTTGCTTAGGGAATACTGAATTTTCTAACAAGCAAACAGTGCATATCTTGCATACCACAATTGGGAGGATGCAGTAGGAATGGGGAAAATGGTGGATCGTTAATCCACCTATTTCTCCCTTTAAGACGGAAAGCCACAGAGTACAGGGTTAAGGGCAAAGCCCCATTCTGCCCTGCCTGTTGCAGACACTGAGTTGTACTACAGGGAGATCTCTAGCACATGAAGACACCAGAGGTCTCCCATGTTAAAAATGCAAGATCAAGAGTGACAGGACAGCACAAGGGGAACACAGCTTTCTGAGCCTGGAAACCATGGTCCGTTAGACTAAACCCTGAATGGATTGAGCAGAAGGTTTATGGCCAGAACGAGGGAACACTGAAAAAGAGGAATGTGAGGACATTACTGAGTCTTAGAGAACATTCAAGAGAGTTTTGCATATAAGTTTTGTCATTTTTCTGTGGATTTGTATACCTTTGGAGATTTCTTAAAATAATATGTGATTCACTCTAGCAACCTCTATCTTATGTAATTCTTAGATGGATCCTTGACAGCTCTACCACCTGGAGTGAGGAACTAGTTCTCTGCTTTTGTTCTTGATGGGCATGCAGCTTTAGCTTCCAGGTGCTTTCCCTCTGTGTATACCATGTGTTGCTGGGGTGGGGGCGAGAAGTTTATTACATTTACTCAAAGATTTTACTTCAGAATTTGTTTCTATAGTCTCATTTTTTAGTTACTTTAAATACACTGTTCACTATCCTGAATTACTAAATGTTAGTGTTAAATGAACCAAATAAATGTTTGTAAATCGGGTATCAGAGACAAGAGCTTAGAAAACATGCTTAAATATATGCTTAAATAATCTCTGAATACATCATAGGTGTAACAGGTAAAATGGCAATTTTGTGTTTTAAATCTTCAGGGATGTGTTTGTCCCTGAAGGTTAATCTGTAAACCAAATGTGGAGCTCTAGAAATGTGTTTGAGTAAGTGGGCTGTTGTGGAAAATCAGTGCTCATCTTGGTAATCACCTTTGGGTCTGTCCAAGTATCCCAGCTCAGCTGTCTGCTGAATACCCTTCAGAGAAAATGCGGCCTGTACTGTAATAGCTGGTGAAAGCCTATTGTTGGGAAAGAAGGCAAAGTCACAGCATCACACATTATTTAGCTGCAGTTTCAAAAAACAAACAAAGGAAAAACTACCACAGAAAAAGTAGGAAACGGGCACAAATCCCCTAGCCTGACCTTCTCTTATGAGACACATGCACTCAACTTCTGAGTGGATCTCCATATTTCTAATTAAACGGGCTTCTACTTATTCCTTTGCTGGAGGCATTTTTGTTTGATTAACAGAACAAAAGGTTAATCATATAAATTTGCCATCTCATAGCGTTCTGAGGCAGGAGAGAATAGGTAGCTCCTTGTTCTCCCTGCTGGCTGCCAGTCAGCTTTGCTATATGCAGTGCAAACACGGAGCTTTCCCCTCAGGCCCCTGTGACATACTTTTCTCGATGTATTCTTGGTAGAAGGTGAACGTTCCTCATGTATGTGACTTCAGCTGTCTTCCTGGAAGTTTGTACATCATGTAAGGGATACATGAGCTCTGCAGGAGATTGCCATCTTTTCTCTGTAAGGGACTACAGCAGACGTGCAAATCCCTGCCCTGTTAGGAAGGAGCTCTAATTGCTCCTATCTAATGTGCATCTATGATTAAAATAGAGCAGTGGAGTTACTAATGAAATCATGGTGTGCTTGGAAGCAGATGGATCAAAGTTTTTCTTAATATCATGTTAATAAGATCTTTTATAATTCCTTGTCTGAATTTACCTGGTAATTATAAGTTAGCAACTGTAATTCTCTTGGACAGACTATTAGTTACGATTTCCGTATCTCTTTGTTGTAAGGAATGGTTCACACGTGAAGCACAAGACTTTCATCTCTGCGAGTGACCTACATTTATGATTATGCTTGCAATAAAGTAAAAAAGAATTTGCAACACTGAATAGACACATTGGGAGTATAAAACACAAAAGTCTAATTCTCCTCTATGACTTGTTTTCATTTCGGGGCTCTGAAATTCACGTAATCCTTCTGCACTCTTTGCTTGCCAGGGTGGTGCAGCTGAACCCTGTGTGTTGGGAGCGCTGGTGTGTGGGCATCGGGTGGGAACTGCTGACAGCACAAACACTCCACCAGCTGCTCGGCTGCCTGGCATCCCCCGGCCCTCTCCTGTGATCAGGACAGGAGATGCCCCTCACTCAGTGGGGACAGTCTGTATAAGCTACAACTTGCTTGTTGTTTGAGCTTTATGAATAAATTTTCAGTTTCATTGCCATACTGAAAAGAAAATTAGTTGCTTGAGTTTCGACTGAAAAGAAAGCCTTTTGAAATGTTTGGTTTGGCAAAACAGAAGTTGTAATTGAGTAAAACATTAGATCCCACATAAATTTTTTGTATATTTTCCAGGAATTCTTAAACATTCCCTAGAAACAATTTTTTTAGGAGTTTTTCAGCAAAACATCCTTTTCAGGTTCATTTTTTAAAATACCAGATGCTTTAGTGTATTTTCAGGTTTTTTTCCCTAATAGAAAAAAAACGTTGCAAATTCAGCATGAATGCAAAATCTAACAACTGCCCTCTCCACACAAAATGTCTCCTGATGTTAGTTACTGTTCTTAGACATCTGCTTGGTTCATAGGTATGTCCAGGGCAAGGTGATATTATGAAAGCTGCCTTGCTTCTCATCTGCTTTTGTTAAAATTACAGAGGTTAAACTCTGCAGAGATTGGGTGCTGAAGGATTTCTGGAGTTGGGATAGATGGATTCTGGAGGTGGGGGGTGCTTTGTTTTGTTTTCTTGAGTTTTAGGAATATGTATGTGAATCAGTCACAGCTAAATGGCTTTCCTGTATTCAGAGATTGGGTGATGTCTGAGGCACTGTAAGTGGCAGTCCTGTGATAAGTCACAGAATCACAGAATCACAGAATGTCAGGGATTGGAAGGGACCTCAAAAGATCATCTAGTCCAATCCCCCTGCCGGAGCAGGATCACCTAGATGAGGTTACACAGGAACATGTCCAGACGGGTTTTGAATGTCTCCAGAGAAGGAGACTCCACAACCTCCCTGGGCAGCCCATTCCAATGTCCTGTTACCCTCACTGAGAAGAAGTTTCTTCTCATATTTAAGTGGAACCTCCTGTGTTCCAGTTTGTACCCGTTACCCCTTGTCTTATCGTTGTTTGTCACCAAGTCTTTTTCTTTGCCTGTTTCTAAAGTTTAATCTCTGATTGTTTGGCTGTGTGGCCACTGCTGGTCTGCTTGTGACCGCACCAGCCCTTCTACAACTGCTTGTAATTGGACACAAAATATCTGCTCATCTTACCTGGCTCTGACACTGCAGAAGTGAACAATTGCAAGGGTGCCCATAATCATCAACATTTTCTGCTCCTAAAGTGGCAGTGAATCCCCTCAAGCATCAGTTTAGTGCATAATTGAAAATGCTGTTCTCTGCAGTATGTAGGTTTACATACATCCCATGTAAACAAGAAGAGTGCTGATGGTGGTCGTAAAGAAAGAGAATAGAAACAGCCTTGTGGGCTTTTCTGTCTCCACGTTGGGAGGACGGGGTAGTGTGATGTAAGTGTGGAGATGTGTTGAGGTCGCTCCTGTTTATACAAGGTGAAGATGCACGTCAGTCCACGGGTCACACCTGTCAAGTCTCATGCATTATGCACAGGACTTACTCAGCCCCACCACATTGCCTGTCGCTCGGGCACTGGTGAAGGTGTTGCCGTGGCCTTCCTCCCACTCCGTGTCTGACGGGTGGGGTGGGCTCCGCTGTCCCTGCCTGCGGCTCAGGGGCTGCCCGGGGGGCCCGGTGCGGTGCTGCTGCCGGGAGGCTCGGTGCCAGGGGACCTCCCCGACCTCTGCTCCGGCCTCATCCACTGCGTCAGGAGAAACCGTGCGGCCAAAGGACCTGGGTTGGTCGGGAAAATTTGATCTACGAAATGAAAGCAGAGGGTGTTGATTTCAGTAAGTTGTAATAAACAGAAAGTCATTGAGTTACAATGTCATTAGTACACGTAGGGCTAAAGCTAGTGTTATAATCAGTGTGTACATGGGAGTTGAGCCGGGGGCCAGTACCGGCAGGGGGGCTTTGTTTGTAATAACATATCCCCCTGTAACGTGTGAATCGGGAAGGGCAACGCAGGGCGCTGAGGTCTGAACGAAGCGCTTACCCCTCTGCTCCGGCACGCCGGATCGTCAGTGTTCTGCCCCTTGTCTCAGTAACTGCAAACACCTCATTACTGAGCCAAAATAAGGCAGAAGTACGCGAGCCACCGCGGGTTTGCCTTTTCCTGAGAGTGCTACCAGCCCCGTGAGACACAGCAGCCCCGCGGCGCTCTCCGGGGGCTGTCGGGGCGCGGCCGGCTGCGGGGTGCCGGGGCGCTGACGTGTCTCGCTTTGTCTCCCGCAGCCATGCACCTCCTGGGGCTGAACTGGCAGCTGCGGCCGGCGGACGGACACACCTTCAGCAACGGGCTGCGGCCCGCGCCGCCCGCCGCGGAGGACGCGCCGCCCGCGCCCCCTGGCGGCAGAGGTGAGCCCGCGCCGGGGCGGGGGGGAGAGGAGAGCCCGGGGCCGAGCGGAGCGGGCCGGGCCGGCTGCTGCTGCCGCTGTTGGCTCCGCTGCTGACGCCGTTGTCGCCGCCGGCTGTTGGCTCCGCTGCACTCTGCTGCTGCTGCCCCGCTCCCCCTGCGCTTGCTCTGCCCCTCGCTGCGTCACTGCGCAGGATCTGGTCGTTTCTAGAGCCCCAGCTGCTAATGAAGATGTGTCCCCTCAGACATTGATGAAGTGTTCAGTCAAAGAACGTGTCCAGGTTCTGTTTCCAAGCATAGTTTAGAGATCTCAAAGACAGAGGAAAAGCTTGACTTGGTATGAGTACATTGTACTGCTTGAGAGAAGTCAAGATCTTTGGCTTCCAACCAGGACCAAATCCCTGTTTTTAATTCTTTCTAGTAAAGGAGAACATCAAGGGTAGCAGAATTTCACCCATAGTAAACAGTCTGTCCTGATGTATAGATGAGGTGCTTAGGGACATGGCTCAGCGGTGGGCTTGACGCTGTTAGGTTAATGGTTGGACCCAATGATCTTAAAGGTCTTTTCCAGCCTAAACGATGTAGTGTGAGCAGTGTAGGGAACAATTGGGTTCTTTTTCTCCTAAAGAAAAACTGTTCCAGTGGAGGATAACAGAGACTGGGCAGTGACAAGAACGAGGGGGAATCTAGAAACAAAAATAATTTCTTAACCAGAGAAAGCATATATTGAAAATACAGAGAAAGGATTTTAATACTTGAATGCTTTTTACTGGTGAGGTTCGGGTGTTTTCTTTGCTATGACGTGATAAGCCTTTCCCTGGTTATTACAAAAGTTGTAAGAAGACAGAGCTGAATGTTTCAATTAGTCAAAGGCTTTAGTGTGCTGTGAAGGTTGGATGGAGTGGCTGAAACAGAGAAGAGCATTTGCTATGGATCAGCAGAAGAGTTTTGTTCAGAGCTGAGCGTCGTCCTGCTCTCAGGACCTGTGGCTCATCTTAGATTGTCAAAGCAAGTGTTAGAAACATGCTAACACAGGACACTGGCATTGGATGTATTGGAAAAAAATCAGTTATTAAAATAGTGCTGGGAAAGAAAGCTGAGTTTTTCCTGTGGTGTGCTCCAGCATTTGATGGACTTGCTTCTGTTTTCAATAAGTTATGCTGCTGCACCTCAGATTCTTCACTTTTCCTGTTGAAGGACTAACGTTGGCCTCCTCCTTTTCATGAAATCCTACATCCTAGCGGTGACAAAAAGGTATTTTGTTGGCTTGGCTTTCATCTCTGCCTCTGTAGGTCAAACTGGACAAACAGCACGTCCCTAAGTACAAGGCAGAATGTTCATATTACTGATGAACTTCTTCCATCTTGTGCACAGGTGAGAGACCCTATGGTTTTAGGCAGGAACCTGAAGAGCTCAGGTCTGCAATTATGGTCACTTAGCAGACAACTGCAGTGTTTAACACGTTTCCAAATTCCCTCCCCTGCAGCTTTTTGTTGCCATCTCTGTGCAAATATAGGGCAGCAGGATTGTTGAATTGGAATGTGCTCATCTGCCTGGGGCACTTCAGTGCAAATTCTGGCAGTTTATCCCAGCCCCACTCTAATTAGCTTTGCACATTTGAAGAGGCTGAGATCCCGGCTGTTTGGGGAGGGGTAACCTCCTGCAGGGGAGACAAGGAGACAGAACTGCTAGTTAGGTCTGAAATTGCTGCAGTTAGCTTTCCTCGGAGCGTGCTGGAAAAGTTTACGTGTTCTTCTGACATTTTGTAGAAGGCTGCTGAAATGTTGATAATCTGGGGGAATGAGGGAGAACAATATTTAGACAAGTTATCTTCTACAGTGGAATAATATGAATGACAGGTTTGGATGAACACAAGGAATATCTAAAAGACAAATTCTTACAGCAGGGAAGGGTGAAAAGTTTTTCTGCCTTACCTTTCCTTTTGTTATGTCCAAGCTAATATTGCTATCCCAGCAGTTTTTAGGAAAGCCTCTGACAGCTTTTAACACAACAAGCATTTCAGGGCTCAGGGCTCTGGCTGCGGAGAGTGACCTTTCTATAATTGACACAACTCAGGATGAAGCCATTCTTTTGAAAACATGGGTCTCCCAAGGAAACCTTTAACCCCTAGGCTGAGAACGGCCACTTAAACACAAGCTGTGCCTACTCAGCAAGCAAGGCATTTTAAAGTAGAGCAATTTGAAAGGAGAAAAAAAAAAAAAGCAGATATTTTAATTTGATCTGCTTATTCCTTATTAAGAGACTAAATTCTGGTATGAAATAATAAAAGTGCAATTTAAGAGGAACATAAATTACTTTATTACTGCATTTTCCTATCTCTATGAAAGCAAAATTCACTATTATGATAACACGTTTGCAGGGGTTGTGTAATTACACACTACATCTTGCTAATACTAGAGATGTCTGAAAGGAGTAGGTAAGTGCAGTGGGTAGAAGAAACCTCAGTGCTGCTGTAAAACTGCAAGTGAAGTCCACCATGCTCTGCTCCTAGTTTGCCTTTAGGCTATGGAAGTTATGCTGAACTAGGGATTTATATGAAGAGACAAAAATAAGGAAAAATTCCTTTCTTAATACAAATTATAAAGTGCATAGTGTACATAGTACATAAAACTCAAAAAGTTGGCACTGCCGTGGAATTGTGGAATTGCTACAGGGATAAGATAAATAGTATTGATGTTATAAATTGCCTTTCTGGGAGTGAAGCCCATTTGGATCTTAAAATTGCATAAGGATAATGTTAGAATTTTAGTGTAATAAATCTATGTTGGGGAAAGTGGGGTAAAAAAAAACCCATGTTTAGGAATAATTTCTTCTTCACAAAGAAGTGAATCAGATGACCTTCTGGGATTTTTTTGTGCCTGGATTCTGTTCATTTTTGCCAAAAATATATGCTACATTTAAAATTATCTAGTAGGCTAGACACACATTTCCAAATTTGTGACTGTGTATGTGCCGTTTCCTTTCTAATTGACAGAATATACTAAAAAAATCAACTTTAGTCATTTCAGAGGACACCTAAAAGAAACTACCATTTATGGGAAAATATCCAAACTAACTCCAGCTACAAATCCAAGTAAATAATTCTTTGGTATGGAGTTTTTTGTTGATGACGTATTGTCAGTGATGTGCTCACAAATTTAGCAGATTTTCTATTAATTCAAATTTGACCTAGTATTTTTTTATCTTGATTCTTTGCTTTAGTAAGGTTCTTGTAAAGCTGAAATTGTGGTGTCTGATCCTAGAAACCCACTTTTTAAAAGACACCGAAAATAATTGTGTGCAAGGATTGCAGACCTGAAAGGTCACTTCAGTTACCATGAAAGTACTGACTAATTGGAAAAGATAGATTTGGATTTATGTTCTCATAGTCACATAATCCAGGGTTTGTGTCTTTTTGTACCAACCAGCTTGATCCAGGTTCATGCTCTGTTTATGAGATGTTTCACTGAGTCTATCACAGTATGTGGATTTTGAAAAGACAATTACAGTTAATTAAATGGTAAAGCATTTGAAGTGTCATGAAAAATACTTGTTTCCAGTTCTCAAAATCAGCTTGTTTCCAGTTATCAAATTCAGCATTGGAAATGTAGTGGCAAAAATGAAATGAAGAAAGTTAAATTTGCAGTTAAATTTGACAACATCTTACTTGCTTGAGATGAGAAAGGGGAAAAATGTATTTTTACTAGTAGAAATTTGTCTGGAATAGTTAGGGAAAGCTAAACTCAGCAGTCATTGTGAAGCTGTGTAAGTTGTCTTCAGCTCTCTCTCTTCAGGTGATGTTGAGACCTCATGAGGAGATGCTGCAGCTCTGAGTCACGTTTGGGTGTGCACACAGAAATTAGTATTTTCTAACAGTTGAGATATTTTATTAGCAACATTAAAGGAGTAACAAAATTATTAAATGGGAACATTTGCCACCCTTACGTGTTGATGAATTGGGGGTTCAGATGCAAATAGAACAGCCCAGGACCCGACTGCCAGAGACACTGGCAGTGCAAGGACAGGGGAACAACTGAAGGGAACTCTTTGTCATGTTGCAGAAGATACAAAGGTGAAAAACTCACACCTCATTAACAATGTAAACAACATGAATCTTTATTTCCTTTCAGAGGCTTTGAAACAGTTGATCAAAGTGTACTAACAATCAATGTACTTTAAATGTCACTTCCGTCGCCTTCCTTCAGTTTAATCAAGACACGCCGTCATTCTCCAGGTGGATTAATCTTACTGAGTAGTTATGTGGCTAATGTAATGTAGATCTTAATTAATGCCTTAGCAAGCAGAAGTATTAATATGGACACTCTGAAGCCTTGCAGATGTGGTCTTCTCAAAATATACCAGGCTCTAAGGCTGCCTCAGCAGCCTTAGTATTCGATTAAGTTCATCAGAACAGGAGTTTTACTGTTGTGATTGTGTTGATGGTGAGAGTATGAGTTGCTGTGTTTAAAGTTGGCTGATGAAGTGTATTCTGCATGATCAGAGATGGTTGTTATGTTGATGTAGAAATTCAAGGTAGTGTGTATTTGTTCTTTGTGAAGTTCAGTGAACTAACAGATCTTAATTTTGTTATAATTGGCTTTTGATTCTGAAAACAATGTGAAGATGTGCCTGAATTTTTAGGTGTATCAGGATACTAAGGCATGTTTCTTAATTCCACCTTCAAGGCTAGATTGTTTGACTGTGGCTGAGCCAGAGCAGTGGTCTTAAGCAGACATTCTCTTTTCAGAATGTATTTCCTTTCACCATAAGGGAAATACAGGATGCTGACCAGGAAACCTGAGATTCTGACTTTCAGAAGCTGTTTTACTGGACTCCTGAAAGCTTATATAAATTCTGAAGCTTCTTTCTTCCTCACTTCACAAAGTAGAGCTCATTAGTACCTCAGGATCTTCAGCATAACTAGAGTTCAAGATGTGTCATAGCAGCTTCTCCAGGCAAACTGATTTCCTGGCTTTTTACTTCACTGTAGCTGTGGGAATTTGTTATGTAGCAGCAGTCAATCTTTTTGTACACATTTCAAAAGGAATCTGTTTTCACTTGGGTCCTAGGGCTCCTAGGTATTAGTTGTAGGTATTTTGAAGGAAGAGTTCATACAGAAAGTGATCAGTGTGATAATAGTGCAGAGCACTGATTTTTCCACTGAAGAAATTTGTATACAATTTTTTGTTTGCCTTTTTGAGACAATAAGAAATATCTGGTCATATAAGCAGTAAATTTACCTGAGGAAAAAAATCAAGCTGTCATTGAAAATCATAGTAATTCCCATGCATTCTTTTTTGGCAAGAAGTCAGTGGAGTGTATTTTTGTATTGAATGGTTTCCTTTACACAGCTGTATCATAAATTTCTTTGGAATTTCAAGTAATCTGTGAAAATCCCTAGCTATATAGCATATAACAACAGAAAGATAAGTTAGACAAAAAGCTAAGGAAAGCTCTGTCTGCAGCAGTGATTTACAAGAAATGCGGAGGTACGGGAAGAGAAGTGAAAGAGAAGTCTTTTTAACCAGCATTGCTGATATTTATTCCTTGTGTTTGCTTTGAAATTGTCCAAATTATCTTAGTACTTCATTATGGATTTGTTGGAATGGTTGTTCTGCTGGATATTTTTCAAGAGTGTTACCAAGACACATTTTTACAATCATCTCCATTATAAAGGCACGCAGTCAAAGCACTGGAGTTAATTGCTATTTAAATGTAATGTCTGTAGTGTGACACTGCTGGTAGCCACATTTAATTTTTATTTTTAAATTTTAACTACAGTGTGGGAGAGGAGCCTATAATAAATACTCAAGTATAGCTGGTTTCAGTGTAGATACAGTTCTGCCTCCATAGCTGACACTGCTTGACATCAGTTAAATTAAAGGCTGACTGGGCATGTCCTATCAGCTGCCACCTTGAAAGTGACCTCCAGCTCAAAGATGAGGCCTGCTGACAGGTTAGCAGGGGGAGTTTGCATTGCTCTTGTCATGTGTTGCCTGTTTGATAGCTTCAAAGGCAGATATACTTGAGTGCTGAAACAGTCTTTCAAATGTATATGCCAAAATAGTAATTCAACTGGGTAAATAACACAGCGGTTTAAATGAATAAGTGTTATTTAGTTGATAAATATATGTTTGACTGAGCAGTTGAAATGGCTCCCCTGGGTAAGATGAAGAAGTATGCTTTTAAAACTCTCTTTTGTAGATGTTTATAGAGTGGAAATCACCCAAAAAAAAAAAAATAAAGTATACATGGGGTTATGAGATAAACAGAAGAAACTCTGGAAGAGTCACCCACAGCAGAGATAATGATACTGGGATTTATTTGTTCACAGTAGCATGAGTTGTTTGGGTTAGTCTTTCTTCCCAGATTTGTCAGTTTGCCACATTTATAACTTCACGTTAATGCAGTTGATGTTTTTTGAATGTGATCTGCAGTGGTCCATCAAAATGGAAAAGCTTCTAAAAATAGCTGGAGGGGAGTGAGTCAGGCGGCAAGAGGCATTCTCTACATTAGGAGGTGAAGACTGAAGGGAGCTATAAAAAAAGTTTACTTTAAGAGTCTCTAGAGATAGAATTTATAAGTGAAGCTGTTAGTGCAGAAACAGGCTTTGCAAATATAAATCTAGGATGATGTTCTGCTTTTCAGGTTTAAAAGAGAAGAATCTTAAGCCTATTAACTAAGTTATATTGACTTTGCATTTCATTTCTCTGCTTCTAAGTTGGGGAGGAAGAAACATGAAAAGACCAGTGTTTAGACACCTCCTGTAATATTTTTAGGTGACCACTCTGCCTTACTCATCTTCAGAGTGAGAATTTTTAATAGGTCTTTGTTAATATCCCTGTTTTACAAGTAGTCATCTGAGAACCTCAGGACCACGATCAGCTCCAGTGCAGTGGCTGTGGCAAAGCAAAGAGTAGAACCAAGATGCTGTCACGAGTTTTGTGTCTCATACCAAGAAGAGTAACTCAGCAGGAATTTATGAGAGCATGATTCAGTAATGCACGATCTTTAGAGCTCTGATAGCTTGCTGGACTTAAAACTTTGTGAGTTACTAGTTACACTGGAAAATATAAAACTTATATTTTAGTACACCACCAAGCATTTCTGAATTGTGTTATTTTAGCATTGTAATGTAGAGCCATAAAAACAGGATATAAGGTATTAAATTCTGAAAAGCAAGAATAAGGATCCCTTTCAGCATGCCAGAGGTGAGGCAGCTCTGTGACTGTGCAGATGTGGCACAGGCTACATATAGAGCCATGCTACAAACAATGCAGACTTGAAAATAAGAGGTCATCCATCTGTTCCACTCCTCATTGTAGGTTAAGTTTGTCTTGATCACTTGTAATAGTTACTGGTCTAGACCAACCTGCTTTTCAAATCCTCTGCTGTGTTGAACTCAGCTGTCACGATTCTCTTGCTACATAGANTGAAACAGTCTCCAACAGAGACCGTGGCAGTTCTACCATTTACATGCTCAGTAAGCTTGCTGCACTGGATACAAGTGAGGTACAATGGCTGAAGCAATATTCAGTATAATTTCTATTTGATGAAGGTGNTGGACAACTAGAAACCAGGTGATGTTGTAGAGCAAAAAAAGAGCATCTATGGGGAGAGGCTTCCAAAGATAATGCCAAACTGAACTGAATCGTTTCACTATTAGAAACCTGGATCATGTCTCTAGGCTGATTGATAAATTACCAATTAAATTGTATCATCTGTATTTTTCACCA
>VYZX01021925.1:0-16560 GCA_013401335.1 Brachypteracias leptosomus
TTTGTTTCACACATCTCTCCCCTCCCTTTTCCCTTCCAGGGGAGGAAAAAAGGCCTCACACAAAGTTGGAAATCAAGATTACAACTTTTAACAGGGATCAACCAAAGAGGTATTAAAGGAAGGGGAACATACAGAGGTATTGAGAGAAGGTATATATACAAATATATACAACACCGATCCTCGGATGCCACTGGATTCCTCCCGAACCACGTGGAGTTGTAGCCAGCCACGCAGAGCTGCAGTCCCAGCAGCAATCCCAGAGAGGAAGAGGCAAGCAGAACTTCCTGTGTTCTTTTATAGAGTGTGGCAGGAAGGGGAGTGGAATAGCCGCTCCACCTGTCCCCTCCCCTTCCCCAAACCTTAAACCACAACATAGACAAAAAAGATGATAGGACTGTGAATGTATGAGAATATACATACAAATATATGTGAATGTATGAGTACATACATGTGAATGTATGTACTGTCATTTTAAGTCAATTGGTGTTTTCTAGTCTGTTTTTTTTCTCTGATCTGTCAGAGCTATAGTCAAAAGCAATTCTGCTAAAGACTGTATGTTGATGTACATGTAAAGGTGGCTAGGCCGTTTCCCCTTTAAATTCTTAGCATGACTTCCTCAGACAAGCTCTGAAATTAAAAGAGATATCTTGTCAATGGATTATTCTATCCTTAGTTGAGGCCCAGACATAAATAACAATAAAATGAATGTGAATCATGAAGAACTAGCTTAATTGTGTCTTGTCTTGGTATTAAGCTACATCAAAATTAGTCTTAGATTTGCAGTGGTTGGTAGACATCTTGATGTTCTGATTCCTGAATTTTCCATAAGGCCTTACAGTCAAGATTTAGGGTCAGGGCCACTAGACCTGTAACAGACACTCNGTGTGTTATATTTCTGGCAAATGTCTGGTAGGTTGAAGTTCCTGACGAGAACAAGGGCCAGCGATTTTGTGGCTTCAGCCAACTGTCTGAAGAANCCCTCCCAAACGGAGAGAGAGACAGGGAATAAGGGAGAAAGGCTTATGGATTATAAAAGTAAAACAGCTTTAAAGAAAACAGTAATAATAAAATGAACTGTATACAAATATATACAAAACCAGTATCAAATTCAAACCCAAACCCCACCACTGATACAGTGGAGCAGGCACTGGGAAAGTCCCAGGTTGGACTCGGTGGCAGATCAAAACTGGATTTAGGAGCTGGATTCTGGAACTGGATTGAGGAAAACAGAGATTGGGATCAAAGGCAGAATAGACAGAGTCCTCCTCAAACATCAGCTATTGAAAAATCTTAGAATCATTACGGTGGGAAAACAACTCTAAGATCATCAAGTCCAACTGCCAACCCAACACTATTGTGACCGTTAGTCCATGTCCTGAATCACTACGTCTACACATTTTTTTGACATCTCCAGAGGTGGTGACTCCACCACTTCCTTGGTGGGAAGCCTGTCCCAATGCTTAATCACTCTTTCAGTAAAGAAATTTTTCCTAATATCCAATCTAAACCTCCCCTGGCACAACTTGAGGCCATTTTCTCTTGTCCTATCACTAGTTACTTGGGAGAAGAGACCAACACCCACCTCTCCACCACCTCCTTTCAAGTAGTTGTAGAGAGCAGTAAGGTCTTCCCTCAGCTTTCTCTTCTCCAAACTAAACAATCCCAGTTCCCTCAGCTGCTCCTCATAAGACATGTTCTTCAGATCCCTCACCAGCTTTGTTGCCCTTCTCTGCCTTGCTCTAGCACCTCAATGTCTCTTGTATACAGTGGCACCCAAAACTGAGCACAATACTCAAGCTGCAGCCTCACCAGTGCTGAGTACAGGAGCACAATTGCTTCCCTACTCCTGCTGGAGTACAGGTCAAGATGCTGTTGGCCTTCTTGGTCATCTGGGCATAATGTTGGCTCATGTTCAGCTGGCTGTCCACCAGCACCCCCAGGTCCTTTTCCACCAGGCAGTACTCCAGCCACACTTCCCCAAGCCTGTAGCACTGCATGGGGTTGTTGTGACCCAAGCGTAGGACCCAGCACTTGGACACGTTAAACCTCATACAATGGACCTCAGCTCATGAATCCAGCCTGTCCATATCCCTCTCTAGAGCCTTCCTACCCTCAAGGAGATGGACACACACACTCAATTTGGTGTCATCTGCAAACTTACTGAGGGTGCATTTGATCCCCTCATCCAGGTCATTAATAAAGATATAAAACAAGACTGGCCCCAAAACTGAGCCCCACTTGGGAACAGTCTCCAACTAGATTTAACTCCATTTACCACAGCTTTCTGGGCTCGGCCATCCAGCCAGTTTTTAACCCAGCGAAGAGTAGACCCGTCTATGCCATGAGCCACCAGCTTCTCCAGCAGAATGCTGTGGGAGATGGTGTCAAATGCCTTACTGAAGTNACTAAATCCTCATAATCTTCTTGAGTAGCCTGCCCCTTCTTCCAGAGGTGATAGACTCTCCTCTTTCTCCTAAGTCCCACCAAAAGCTTCCTGATTAGCCAGACAGGTTTTTTTCCCCACCAGTTTGTCTTGCAGCACAAGGGGACAGCCCACTCCTGTGCCTTTAAGACTTCTTTCTTGAACAAAGTCCAGCCTTCCTGTGCCCCTTTGCCTTTTAGGACTGTCTCCCAAGGAACTTCCTTGACCAGTGTCCTAAACAGGACAAAGTCCACCCTTCAGAAGTCCATGGTATTTGTTTTGCTGCCCCTCCTCCTTACTTTTCCTAGAATTGAAAACTCAATCATTTTGTGGTTGCTAAGCCCAAGACGGCCACCAACCACCACATCTCCCACTAATCCTTCTCCGTTAGTAAGGAGCAGGTTTAGGAAGGCAACACCCCTGGAGGGCTCAATTACCAGCTGCATCAGGACACTGTCTTACACACACTCCAGGAACTTCCTGGACTATTTCCTCTCTGGTGTGTTATATTTCTGGCAAATGTCTGGTAGGTTGAAGTTCCTGACGAGAACAAGGGCCAGCGATTTTGTGGCTTCAGCCAACTGTCTGAAGAACTCTTCATTGATCTCTTCATCTTGGTTGGGTGGTCTATAACAGACTCCCAATAGGATATGTGCCTCATCGGCCTGCCTCCTCATCCTTACCCATAAACATTCAACTGCTCCATCCCAGTTGCCGACTTCTATGCAATCAAAACACTAACACAGAGAGCCACCCCACCACCTTTTCTACCTTGTCTATTCCATTTAAAGAGCTTATAGCCATTCATTGCAGCACTCCAGTCATGAGATTCGTCCCACCACGTTTCCATGATGGCAACTACATCATAGCTGCCGTGCTGCACAATGGCTTCCAGCTCCTCCTGCTTATTGTCCATTCCACGTGCATTAGTGTAGATGCACTTGAGCCAGCCTGCCAATTTCACTCCCAACAGCAGCCTGCCACCTTTAGGTTCAACCCTAGAGAGCCCAGTTTTATTCCCTTCCCTCTTCAAACCTATTTTAAAGCCTATCAATGAGCCCAGCCAGCTCACATGCAAAGATCCTTCTCCTCCTCTGGGACGGATGAACTCCTCCTGTCGCCAGCAGACCCCATGCAGCATAAAGCTCCCCATGATCAAAGTACCCAAAATTCTGTCTGTAGCACCAGCCTTTAAGCCATATGTTGAACACTTGGGGTTTCCTCCTTCTCTCTGAATTATTCCCCAATACTATGGGGATCGAGGAGAAAACAACCTGTGCACCCAAGCCAAAGAGTGATCTCCCCAGTGTCCTGAAGTCCTTTTTTACAGCCTTCAAGCTCCTCATCTCAGTTTCATCACTACTAGCCTGAATAACCAGTAGTGCAGAAGAGTCAGATGGCCCTACCAAACTAGAGAGTTTACAAGTGATATCCCTAACCTGGGCCCCAGGGAGGCAGTAGACTTCCCTGTAGTGTGGGTCTGGCTGGCATATGGGGCCCTCTGTTCCCCTCAGAAGGGAATCACCCACTACAATTGTGTGTCTTTTTTTTTTTTAGATAGTCCTGATGGGTGGGGGAGACTGACTTACTTTGGGCAACTCCCCTGACGGAGCTTGTCTCCATCCTCATTCTCCTGCCTCTCAGTATCCAGAGCCCCATACCTGTTGCTCAACAGCAGCCAAGGGGGTGAGTGAAACTGGGAGGTGACTCTCCTGCCTCTCTAAGGAGGGGCTTGTTTCCATTCACCCCTGTCTCTTAGGTCTCCTCCTTTTACCTGGTGGTAAGAGGGGAGGGGGTCCTCTGCTTGCCTTTGCCTCAGGGGTGGTAGAGCTTGACTCCACCAATCTATCTCCCTCACAATCCTTTATAGTCCTCAGCCTTTCCACCTCCTTCTTCAGCTCAGCCACCAGGAAGAGCAGATCATTCACCTGGTCTCAACAAACACAGAGGTTGTCTCCTTCACCCTCTGCTGCTAGTGCCAGGCTCTGGCACTCCCTGCAGCCGGAGACCTGGAAGCCTGCATGTTTGCGCAGGACCTCCATCTGGGTCGCCACATTTCTTTTGGCAATAACTTTTGCCCGTGTGGTGACCATAGCTTCTTCTGCTCTACAGCCAACTGCCCAGACTGCTGCACCACACCCCTTTGCCTGAGTTTGCTTGGCGTGTAGGTATAGTTGAGAAGTCCCTCAGGGGGTTTCTTAGGGCAGGGGGCAGTCGCTGCGACTGTGACTCTGTCCACACCTTGCCCTCTGCTCTTGCAAGAGCTGCTGGCACTGGCACAGGCTCCACCACTGCCATATGACTCCTGGCCCCGGAAAACCTTGTGTACTGCTGAGATCTGCCGAAGGACGTACTGGCTCCGAAGGGCTGCTCTTGGTGACTCTCAGAAGAGACAGCAGATCAATTTCTGGCTCTGAGCCTCATGTTACCAGCAGGTCTTTGTCTTCTTTGACCATGGATTGGTTTACATGACAGCAGGCCTGCTGGCAACAGATGAGGTACACCTCTCTCAAAGGGGGAAAAGTATCCTTAGGCAAGAATTAGCAGGGCTCATTGAAAGAGCTTTAAACTAGATTGGAAGGAGCATGGGGGTGAAACCAGGCTTGCTAGAGAGGAGCCTGGGTGTGGCATGCCAGTGCTTGTGGGACAGTGTGCTAGTAAGGTCTTTCAGTGTGCCTTCTCAGTGAAGGTCGTGGATGGTAATCTGTGCGGCAGCAAAGACACATGGGTTATTGATAGGTTAGTAACCATGGAAGCAATTGAGAACAATCGGGCAGGAATTAGAGCTTCATCCCCCAGAAAGGTGGCAGGATCATTAGTTCAGCTGAAGTGCATCTATACCATCTGCATGCAACATAGGCAACAGACAGGAGGAGCTGAAGGCCATTGTGCAACAAGAAAACTATGATAAAGTTGCCATCTATATCATAGATGTGGTGTGGTGTGACAACTGGCATGACTGGAGAGCTGCAGTCGATGGCTACCAAATTTTCAGAAAGGATAGGCAAGGTAGAAGAACCGGTGGCATGGCCCTCTAAGTTAGGGAGTTATGTCTGCAACTAAATGATGGTGATGAAAGTGTCCTTATAGGTAAGAATCAGGGGGAAGGCCAACAAGGCAGTTATCATCGTAAGAGTCTGTTATAGACTGCCTAACCAGGATGAAAAGACAGATTAAATACTCTGTAAGCAGTTGGGAGAGGTTTCACAATCGCTACTGCTTGTTCTCATGGGGGACTTCAACTTCCCAGATGTCTGCTGGAAATACAATATAGCAGAGAGGGAACAGTCCTGGAGGTTCCTGGACTGTGGAAGATAACTTCCTGACACAGCTGTTGAAGGAGTCAACTAGAGAAGACACCATCCTGGACCTGCTGCTTGTGAAAAGAAAAGAACTTGTGGGGAATGTAATGGCTGGAGACCACCTTGGGCATACTTATCATGAAATGATAGAGTTTTCAGTTCTTGGAGAAGTAAGGTGTCAGCAGAACTGCCACCTTGGACTCTCAGAGGGCAGACTTTGGCCTGTTTGTGAGACTAATTGACAGAATCCCTTGGGAAGGCATCCTAAAGGGCAAAGGAGTTCAGGAAGGCTAGACATTCTTCAAGAAGGAAGTCTTAAAGGTGTAGGAGCAGGCCATCCCCATGTCCTGAAAGACGAGCTGGAAGGGATGAAAATCAACCTGGCTGAATAGAGAGTTTTGGCTGGAACTCAGGAACAAAAGAAGAGTTTATGACCTTTGGAAAAGTAGGCAGGCCACGCACAGGGACTACAAAGATGTACTGAAGCTATGCAGGGAGAAAATTAGAAGGGTCAAAGCTCAACTAGAACTCAACCTGGCTACTGCTGTCAAGGACAATAAAAAATACATTAACAACAAAAGGAGGATGAGGGAGTATCTTCATCATTTTGGATGCAGGAGGAAACTTAGTGACCAAGAATGAGAAAAAAGCTGAGGTACTTAATGACTTCTTTGCCTCAGTTTTTAGTAGCAGGACTAATTGTCTGACCTTGGTGCCAAGGAAGGTCATGGAGCAGATAATCTTGAGGGCCATTACACATCATATACAGGACAACAAGGTGATCAGGGCCAGCCAGCGCAGGTTCATGAAAGGCAGGTCCTGCTTGACAAACCTGATGTCCTTCAATGACAAGACAACCCATCTAGTGGATGAGGAAAAGGCTGTGGTTGTTTTCTACCTGGACTTCAGTAAAACCTTTGACACTGTTTCTCACCGCATTCTCATTAAAAAATTGGCTGCTTATTGCTCGGATGAGAGTACACTCCACTTGGTAAAACACTGGCTGGACGTCTGGACCCTGATTGTGATGATAAATTGAGTTAAACCCAACTGGTTGCCAGTCACAAGTGGTGTTCCCCGGGGCTCAGTATTGGAGCCATTTCTATTTAATACCTTTATCAATGGTCTTGATGAGGAGGTAGAATGCACCCTCAGTAAGTTTACAGATGACACCAAGTTGGGTGGAAGTGTTCATCTGCTTGAGGGCAGAAAGGCTTTGCAGAAGGATCTGAACAGGCTAAATCAATGGACCAAGGCCCATGGGATGAGCTTCCACAAGGCCAAGTGCCAAGTCCTGTGCTTGGGCCACAGCAACCCCAAGCAACAGGCTTGGGGAAGAGTGGCTGGAAAGCTGTCAGGCTGAAAGAGACCTTGGGTGCTGGTCAACAGCTAGCTAAATATGAGCCAGCAGTGAGACTCGTTGGCCAAGAAGGCCAATGGCATCTGAAGAGCTGGGGCCTGGGCTGTGGGCCCTAAGTTGGAATTGACCTATGGATGAGCCACAACCCAGAAACATGTTTTGTTCCCCAAGTGGTCCTCCAAGGCCCCAGAGGCAGAACCTGGCCCACCGGTGTGAGGCCCTACCTTCCCCCAGATGGTCATGGTTGGGGTGGTGGGTGAGGCTAGAGCTATATTAACCAGGAACCAATCAGTTTGAGAGAAGCAATGAGAAGAAAAAACAAGCCTATTGGTTCTTTGAAGAAAGCTTCTTTTGGGGCTAGTCAGAGGAGCTTCTTGTTGGGGGCAGCTTGCTGGGCTCTCTCTCAGTGGTATGTTCCCCCTTGGCTGGTTTGAGATGGTGAAGAGCAAACAGATGAAGAATAAAAGATGAAGATATATTTCTTATTTGAGTTGGAGAAGAGCAAACATGATGGAGGTATGCTGAGGGGATGTTGCTGAGTTTGGTGTTGGCCTGAGGAAGAAGAGAGCTAGTAACACAGCATCCTGGCTTGTATCAAAAATAGTGTGGCCAGCAGGTCTAGGAGTGTGGTTGTCCCCCTGTCCTTGGCACTGGTGAGGCCACACCTCAAGTACTGTGTTCAGTTTTGGGCACCTCAATATAAGAAAGACACTGAGGTGCTGGAGCAGGTCCAGAGAAGGGCAATGAAGCTGGTGAAGGGCATAGAGAACAAGCCTTAGGAGTGTCTGAGGAAACAGTGGCTGTTTAGTCTGGAGAAGAGAAAGCTGAGGGGAGACCTTATCACTCAAAATAATTATCTGAAAGGTGTTGTAGAGAGTTGGGTCTATTCTGCTCTCCCATGTAACAAGTGACAGGACAAGAGGAAATGGTCTCAAGTTGCACCAGGGGAGGTTTAGGTTGGATATTAGGGAAAACTTATTGACTGAAAGAGTTATCAAGCACTGGAATAGGCTGCCCAGGGAAGTGGTTTGTCCTGGTTTGGCCAGGATAAGGTTAATTTTCACCAGGAGTTGTTACTCAATACCGTGCTGATGCCAGGTTCAAGGCGAGGCATGGGCAGTGCAGCCCCAGCTTTGTCTCACCCAGGTTGCCCTATGCTGTATCTGTAGCTGTATCCCTGTGGTTTGTACACTTTTGTACATTGTTATCCCTGTTACTGTTGTTGTGATTGTTGCTTTTGCATCACTGTATTAAATTCTCCTTATCTCAACACTCAGGGTTTGTATTTTGCTACCTCTCCTGTTCCCATCTGGGGGGCTAGGGGGCAGCAGCCACTGGGTGCCCATTCCTGGCAGGGTTTAAACAACCACATGGTTGAATCACTATCTCTGGAAGTATTTAATAGTTGTGTAGATTTGGTGCTTGGGGGCTTGGTTTAGCAGTGGACTTGATAGAGTTAGGTTAATGGTTGGACATGATGATCTTGAAGGTCTTTTCCAACCTAAACGGTTCTATGATACTGTGTTGACTTTGATTAAGCGTGAGTACTGAAAAAGCTGCTGCTAGATGCTGTCAACAGGAAATTAAGCAGATCATACATGGCTGTTACTTCCCAAATGACAGAAACAGACAACTGGAAATGAAACAGGGTGAGGGACTCTGCTCTGGAACCTATGGTGAGGACATTTCTCATCAAAAGAAAGAGGATGTGAAAGGAAGTATGTATTGTATTACATCTTACTAGCAGAGTGCAATTATACTGTGCGTAAGTGCCTGCAAACATATTTTAATACACTCTAACAAGATGTGACAAAGATCATAATTTCCAGATTCAGAGAAAAGGATAGCATTAAATCAGAGTACTGTTAGCAGACATAAAATCATAATGGTATGTGTAGCTTTTTCCCTATCATGTGAAACATTGCACAAGTATAAACCTTTCCAATGCTACTGGGACAGTCCTTTTAGCTGCCCTGCTCTGAAAGTCATCTAAGATGATAGCAGACAAGCTTGAAGCCAAAAGAAGGACAAAAATCCGCCTCCAGGAGGTCAGTGGCTTTTCACTTACATGGAGAGCAAGAGTAGTTAGAATATATGTTTCTGCTTCAGCACGCTTTGCAGTTATTTCTGCATGTCAGCAACAGTGTCTCTCACAAAACATCTTTTTGAAAGCTTCTGTCATCCCAGTGGAGCTTACTGCATTGAAAATTCTTGCAGCATTAACCAGTACTTTTAAGTCCTCTTAATGTCTTCAAAGCACAAAAAAAAGCTTCAAAGTACAAAACCAATATCTAGTAACTTAAATCAACGTGAAACCACACAAATTTCTATTGTTCTATATCTGTACACTACCCAAAGCAACTAAGCAAACAGATATTACATCGATGTTGAGTTCTTGGATAGCAGAATAGATCTCCATCATTCTTCTCTCAGTTGCTCAATTCCTCAAGATCAGCATTGTTATTTAAATGATCAGAGGGATTGAACACCTCTCCTGTGAAGAAAAGCTAAGAGAATTGAGGTTGTTCAGCCTGGGGAAGAGAAAGCTCTGGGGAGAAGTCTTTTTAACAGTGCCTGTTGCAACAGGACAAGGGGTAATGGTTTTAAACTAAAAGAGAGTAGATTTAGACTAGATAGAAGGAAGATATATTTTACAGTGAGGGTGGTGAAACACTGGAACAAGTTGTGCATAGAGGTGGTAATTGTCCCATTCCTGGAAACATTCAGGATCAGGTTGGATGAGGCTCTGAGCAACCAGATCTAGTTAATGATGTCCCTGCTCACTGAAGGGGTTTGGACTAGATGACCTTTAAAGGTGACTTCCAATGCAAAGCATTCTATGATTCTAAAACCCTTCACATTTTAAGGATAGACTTTCCCCTCCACCCCCCCCCNGTTCAAGGCGAGGCATGGGCAGTGCAGCCCCAGCTTTGTCTCACCCAGGTTGCCCTATGCTGTATCTGTAGCTGTATCCCTGTGGTTTGTACACTTTTGTACATTGTTATCCCTGTTACTGTTGTTGTGATTGTTGCTTTTGCATCACTGTATTAAATTCTCCTTATCTCAACACTCAGGGTTTGTATTTTGCTACCTCTCCTGTTCCCATCTGGGGGGCTAGGGGGCAGCAGCCACTGGGTGCCCATTCCTGGCAGGGTTTAAACAACCACATGGTTGAATCACTATCTCTGGAAGTATTTAATAGTTGTGTAGATTTGGTGCTTGGGGGCTTGGTTTAGCAGTGGACTTGATAGAGTTAGGTTAATGGTTGGACATGATGATCTTGAAGGTCTTTTCCAACCTAAACGGTTCTATGATACTGTGTTGAATTTGATTAAGCGTGAGTACTGAAAAAGCTGCTGCTAGATGCTGTCAACAGGAAATTAAGCAGATCATACATGGCTGTTACTTCCCAAATGACAGAAACAGACAACTGGAAATGAAACAGGGTGAGGGACTCTGCTCTGGAACCTATGGTGAGGACATTTCTCATCAAAAGAAAGAGGATGTGAAAGGAAGTATGTATTGTATTACATCTTACTAGCAGAGTGCAATTATACTGTGCGTAAGTGCCTGCAAACATATTTTAATACACTCTAACAAGATGTGACAAAGATCATAATTTCCAGATTCAGAGAAAAGGATAGCATTAAATCAGAGTACTGTTAGCAGACATAAAATCATAATGGTATGTGTAGCTTTTTCCCTATCATGTGAAACATTGCACAAGTATAAACCTTTCCAATGCTACTGGGACAGTCCTTTTAGCTGCCCTGCTCTGAAAGTCATCTAAGATGATAGCAGACAAGCTTGAAGCCAAAAGAAGGACAAAAATCCGCCTCCAGGAGGTCAGTGGCTTTTCACTTACATGGAGAGCAAGAGTAGTTAGAATATATGTTTCTGCTTCAGCACGCTTTGCAGTTATTTCTGCATGTCAGCAACAGTGTCTCTCACAAAACATCTTTTTGAAAGCTTCTGTCATCCCAGTGGAGCTTACTGCATTGAAAATTCTTGCAGCATTAACCAGTACTTTTAAGTCCTCTTAATGTCTTCAAAGCACAAAAAAAAGCTTCAAAGTACAAAACCAATATCTAGTAACTTAAATCAACGTGAAACCACACAAATTTCTATTGTTCTATATCTGTACACTACCCAAAGCAACTAAGCAAACAGATATTACATCGATGTTGAGTTCTTGGATAGCAGAATAGATCTCCATCATTCTTCTCTCAGTTGCTCAATTCCTCAAGATCAGCATTGTTATTTAAATGATCAGAGGGATTGAACACCTCTCCTGTGAAGAAAAGCTAAGAGAATTGAGGTTGTTCAGCCTGGGGAAGAGAAAGCTCTGGGGAGAAGTCTTTTTAACAGTGCCTGTTGCAACAGGACAAGGGGTAATGGTTTTAAACTAAAAGAGAGTAGATTTAGACTAGATAGAAGGAAGATATATTTTACAGTGAGGGTGGTGAAACACTGGAACAAGTTGTGCATAGAGGTGGTAATTGTCCCATTCCTGGAAACATTCAGGATCAGGTTGGATGAGGCTCTGAGCAACCAGATCTAGTTAATGATGTCCCTGCTCACTGAAGGGGTTTGGACTAGATGACCTTTAAAGGTGACTTCCAATGCAAAGCATTCTATGATTCTAAAACCCTTCACATTTTAAGGATAGACTTTCCCCTCCACCCCCCCCCCTCCTCTTTACAGTGGTCATAGTTGCATTTCATCATCAGGAAGGTCAGCACGGCCATATCCTCACTTACTGATCCTGATGGCAGGTTTGTAATTTAGCTGAACATCATACTATGTAGTATAGCTCTATGCCATCCTTCTAGCTAAAACCAACTATGCCATGGTTCTGGATTGAATGTGACATTTCTGAACCAGAACAGATCTGTACCTCCCTTTTTAGCATAATAATTGTGTCTGTGTCACTAATCCAGCCCTGGGTGGGCCAACCTGCCTGAATTTCTGCAGAAAGGGCCCAAAACACTTTAGTTGCTAAAGCTATTGACATATGTCATTTCTAGGACTGTTATACCCAGGTTTATCAGAACCCTGTGTTTTGAAGGGACAAAGAAGAAAGAGAAAGACAACTATCAACAAAATCTGGGATCTGGCTCTATTCTGTACGGTACTTATGGCACTTCTCTCCATGAAATTAAGCCACTTGTACAATGCCTCATAAAGCAAAACTCTATCCATCACAGTGTATTAGTTTACTATGCATTCTCTTTCCTCCATGTGGCACAGAATGTTGGACTGTTTTTAACAAGCAGGTTTAATACCCTGGTTGCTGATGTTAGCTTTTTAATAAATGTGCTTTAAAGGAAATCCCCTTCCCAGAGGTATCAGTTTGCTGGAAGAATAACAGTCAAGGCAGGAGAGGGCTATCAATGGATCCAAAAGGAGGAAAAGAGGAAATAAAGTTGCATGGTGTTTTACCCTTTGAAAAAATAAACTAACAAAAAGTTGAGACAAAAAAAGGTGGGAAAACTGGGCTTAGAAAGGTATCTTCTGCCATCTCTAGTCTTTTTACACTTGACAAACCTGTCAAAATGAGAAATTGACTTATTCAGTAAAGAATTGCTTATTGCTGATAAGCAATTGTAGAAGTCTACCACTTTGATAAACCTTTAGGTTGAAATGAATTCTCAACTGTATGATAGGGCTTGAAGTAAAAGTCGGAGACAAGTATCAGCTGCAGGCTATCCAGGGGTTAGAGTAATGAGTTGTAAACCAGATTACCGCAGAGACCAGTATCAGGGCAGCTAAAACTGCACTGGAGGAGGGATCTAAAGCCAAAATGGCCATTGAAAAGCTCTTCTGGGGGCTTTTTTGAAGTTGGGAAAAGCAGGTTTTGAGCTGGGGGCTGGCAGCTTGTGGGCAGGCTACTAAGCTAATGTGTGCGGAACCAGCACCACCCACCGTTGATCAGGCAATAAGTAGCCTCTGGGAGGCTACCCAGGTTGTGAGGTGCTGCAATTTACTCAAGGAGTAATGGTGGAGGAGAAAGACTGTGCTCCCAGCACTGACCAAAATGGATATTGGTATCCAGGCCACAGGCTGTGAGGAATGCTGCAGCCTTTCACTCGCAACACGGAGCAATGCTGACTATGGCTGCATGTGGTGTGAGCAGGTTGATGACCTGCTCAGCCAGGTGGCACAGCTCCAAGATGAAGTGATGGAACTCAGGGAAGAGGTGAGTAGGTTGAGAAACATCAGGGAGAGTAAGAGGGAAATTGACCACTTTTACAAACTGATCTCTACAAAAACGGAACAGGAGGTATCTCTTAGTAGAGCAGAGAATTCCATATCCTGTCATCAGCAAGCCAATAAGTAACATCTCTGACCTACTTAAATCTGTTGGCATCTATAAAAATTGAGCTCACTCTGCATTCACTGCCTCATAGTGCTAATAAGGTATCCCTCTCCTACCTGGCCACATATCCTCATAAAAGTAGATATGAGCTTAACATAGAGATTTTTCACCTGAAATAAAATTTAACCAACAGATTCAGAAACTGTAGCAGATGGCAGGGGAAGAGGAACCAAAAGAGAAAAAACCCTGTAACTCCAGTCTACCAATAGAGCCAGAGCTCATCACTTGAGATGATGACCTTCTTCCTGCCTGAAATGCAATTCTGTGTGAATCCACCAGGCTTAGAAAGCTCAGGCCACACAAAAAAACCACATTTTCAGAGTAAGTGTTAGAATTCATGGTATTCCAGAAAACACTAATTCAGAGTCAGCTAAAGAGTGCCACTTGATTGTCCAATTGTGCCAACTATAAATGGAAAAAATAGAGGAAAGAAAACCTTGCATTAAGGCATCTGACTCTATAGACAATGCATTTTCTCCTTGTTCCTTTTCTTTTTCTTATGGAAAGATTGGCTAGTATCGAATTTTCATTTGACAAACCTTATATTCTTTTTACGAGCAATATGAGGTATCATTATCATTGATTTCAACTTTGTACTGGGTCTGACTGGGATGGTAAATTTTCTTTGTAGTAGCCCACACTGTGCTATGTTTTGGAATTGTGGCCAAAACAGTGGTGATAACACAGCAATGTTTTTGTTGCTGTTGAACAGTGCTTGTGCAGTGTCAAGGCTCTCTGTTTCTCAGTGTACTCCCCATTGTGAGAAGGTTGGGGATGGGGAAGAGGGTGGAAGGTGATACAGCCAGTACAGCTGAACTTAACTGGCCAAAGGAATATTTCATATCCTATAATGTCATGTGCACCAATAAAACTGAGGGAGAGCTTTTTTTAAGGTAGCCATTGCTCATAAATTGGCTGGGCATCAGTCTGTTGGTGGGAGGTCATGAGTGATTGCCTTTGCATCACTTGGATTTTTTTATCTTTTTTCCCTTCACTTATCAAACTGTCTTTATATAGACCCATGAGGTTTTTTTGCCTTTGCCCTTCTGGTTCTCTCCCAATCCTGTTGTGGTGGAATGAATGAACAAGTAGGTGGGGGCTTAGCTGCTGGTCAGGGTCAACCCACTGCAAGCCTCTTATTCACTGATAGCCATTCTACATTCTTATCGCGAAGTCAGCAAGAAAAATACTATAAGGACTCATGACAGCAGCTAGGGACAGAAGTAAATGAAGGAGGGACAAACCCAAGCCACGCTAAAAGGATAACTGTAGTGTCAGACAAGAAAGGCAGCTCTTTATGAAATAAAAGGCAGAAAAGTAAACATGTACAGAGACTTTCTATTTGTCATCTGAAACATACACGTGTGCACATAAAAACCCAGCTGCCTGGTGGTTGAGCTTCAGGAGGAGGTGGACAGACTGAGGAGTATCTGGGAGTCTGAGAAACAGATCAATGGAGCTGTACTTCGCATTCTCTGGTACACACATGCCAACTCACCATGGCCACTACTGAGCATGTACTGTTTTGTACCAGGATGAAGACAGTGATATGAGAGAGAGCAGTGGAAGCAAATTAATGCACAGAGCTGTAAGAAGAGCCCCTCTTTGTCCTCTCAGCTACCTTTACAGAATAGATATGAAGCTCTGGATATGGTTGACAAAGGACATGATAAGATGGAGAAAGAGAAATCTGTGCAAGTCCCCACTAAAATCAGATCAATCAAAACAATTTGCTGCAGAGACCAGCTTCAAGGCAGGTAAAACTGCAGGGGGCAAGGGATCTAAAGGCAAAAGGGCCTTCGAAAAGCTCTTTTGGGGGCTTTTTCAAAGCTGGGAAAAGCAGTTTTTGAGCCAGGGGCTGTCAGCTTGTGGGCGGGCTGCTGACCTAGCATGGGCGGAACCAACATCACCCACTGTTGATCAGTGATAAAAAGCTTGGAGAAGCCGCAGGGCAAGCAAACAGTGATTGTGTGTGCCCTGGGGGGTCCTGCAGCTGTTTGCAGTTCCTTAGGTGGGGTGGTGAGCTTGTAACAGTGTATAGGGTAACTTCACTCATGTGAGGTGCTGCAAATCTACTCAAGGAGTGATGATGGCTACTCAGAGGAGGAAGACTGTGCTCCCAGCACTGACCAAAATGGATATTGGTGTCCAGGCCACAGGCTGCGAGGAATGCTACAGCCTTTCACTCACAACATGGGACAACGTTGACTATGGCTGCATGTGGTGTGAGCAGGTTGATGACCTGCTCAGCCGGGTAACACAGCTCCAAGATGAAGTGATAGAACTCAGGGAAGAGGTGAGTAGGCTGAGAAACATCAGGGAGAGTAAGAGGGAAATTGACCACTTTTACAAACTGATCTCTACAAAAACGGAACAGGAGGTATCTCTTAGTAGAGCAGAGAATTCCATATCCTGTCATCAGCAAGCCCCACAACCTTCCTGTAGTAACTCACAAGAGCAGGGTCAATGGGAACAGGTCTCTGCCCAAATATAGCAAAAGAAACAAACGAAGCATGTTCCCTTAAGAAGCACACTGCTTACAGTGCCCTTGCAGAACAGGTATGGGTCTTTGCAGGAGGAACTGGCTGTGAGCAAGGACAAGGGCTCACGAAGGCCAGAAGTGCCACCAAGGCCAAGTCACCTCAGGCAAGCTGTCAAAACTGACCCTGTAAAGAAAAATCGAAGGGTCATTGTTGTAGGTGACACCTTGCTAAGGGGAGTGAAGGGCCAAATATGCAGACCGGACCCGCTTCATAGAGAGGTCTGCTGTCTCCCTGCTGCCCGGGTAAAGGACATTGTAGGTAAACTTCCCATCCTTGTGAGTCCTTCAGATTATTACCCTCTTCTGATCTTTCAGGTGGGTCGTGATGATGTAGCAATGGGAGGCTCACAATCAATTAAAAGAGATTTCAGGGCACCGGGGCAACTGGTAAAGGGATCAGGAGCTCAAGTGGTGTTCTTCTCCATCCCTCTGACATCAGCAATGGACGAGGAAGTGTCATCAGGTCAATTCATGGCTCTGGGACCAGTGTTGTTGACAGGACTTTGGATTATTCGATCATGGCTCAGTATAGAAGGCACCAGAGCTGCAAGCAGC
>VYZX01021926.1:7172-22538 GCA_013401335.1 Brachypteracias leptosomus
GGCCCAGCGCGGGGGCTGGGCCGGTGTCCGGGGCCGCCCCTCCCGCAGCCGCAGGCGCAGCCCCCGGGAGGGGGGAGCAGGGAACGGAGTGGGCCGAGGGGCCCGGAGCATCCCGGAGCCGCCGCCCCGCCATGGAGGACCGAGCTGCGGGCAGCAGGGACCCGGACGGAGCTTACGGTACCGGGGCCACCTCCCTCCGCCCTCCCGGGACTGCCCCCGGCTCCCCAGCATCGGGACTGGACCCTCCGGGGGTCCCCGACCACCTCCCGACTCCCTTCCCTTGGCCCGTCCGGGTTCCCCGGGGGCTTGGGGATCCCAGGGGTGTGGTACTGGGGACCCCCGGGCTTGGGGGACCCCGGGTTTAGGGTCAGTGGGTTTGGGGTTGGTAGGTTTGGAGGCTCCCCTATTTTGGGCACTCTCAGGGGTTTGGGGATCCCCGGGCTTGGGGACCCCCAGTTTTGGGGGCCCTCTGGACTGGGGAATCAAGGTTTGGGGATCCCCAGAGTTCTGGGACACCTCAGGTTTGGGACCCCTCGGTTTTGCTACCACTGGGCTTGGGAACCCCCAGGTTTGGGGATGCCCAGTCTGGGCACCCTCAGGCTTAAGGACTCCCGGTTTTGGGACCCCCAGTTAAGGGCCCCCCGTCCCAGCACCTGGACCCCCCACCCTGAGCAGAGGCTGTTCCCCACCTGGGGGTCCCGGCACCCCAGTGCAGGGGTGGGGGCTCTGCTGGTGCATGGGGGGTGCTCAGAGCATCCCTCGGCTTCACTGGCATCAGCCGGTGACGGTTCTGAGCCAGGGTGGCAGGCGAGGGAATGGTCCCTGCTGTGGGGTGCAGGAGGACCTGGGGGGGGCTCCTGGTGGCCCCCGAGCTGGGGGGGGGGCTGCTCCGGCCCTGGTGATGGGGGTCACAAGGAGGGGGGGGTGCTGGAGCCAGTGCTGTGTCCTCATCCTGGTGTGACTGGCATCCCAGCTGCCCACCAGATCCCCTCGATACGTGGGGCTGGAGGGGGCCGTGGCATCCCACCGGTTTTCCCTCCCGGGGGGTCCGCCCAGCCTTCCCCTGCCTCGGCTTTTGTTCCCGGGTGTAAATCCCGGCGGCCCTGACATCACCGGCAGCCTATGAGCGCCGGCAGCGCCGCTGCGGTGCCGCGACCCCGGCCGGGCGGCAACGTGCTATTCCTGCCGGCGGGTATTTATTTATCACCTAAATATAACCCTGGGGTGGGGATGGGAAGCGCCGCGTCGCCGGGAGCGTCGGCACCAGAGTCGCCGACCTCGTGCCGTTTGCCGGTTGGAACTGGTGCCTCTTGCCGCCTCCCCGGGCGTGATCCCGACCTTCGCGCTGTGCTGGTTTCGCCAGGCCCAGACCACACCCTGGTGCCGGTGCCCAGCTGGTGCCACTTTTGTGGCTGACGGGCCCTGTGGTGGTTTGCGAGGAGCCGGAGCTGGTGTTTGGCAGGGCTGGAAGAGCAGCCGAGGCTTGGAGGGCCGTGGTGAAACGGCTGCACCCCGTTCGCGCACCGGCGGGTGGTTTTTGGTGTGTTGAACTGGAGGCGGGCAGAGGCACGCCCAGGGCGGTGCGTCCGGCGAGGGCTGCGGTGCGGGGGCTGAGGAGCCAACGCTCGCCAGCATGGGGGGCCAAGGGGACAGCTACTACGGCAAACACGGTAAGGATTTGGCACCCACTCTCCGCCGTGGCCGGGGGGTCCCGTGGGGGTTGCCGGGGTGCAGGGCTGCCGAGGGCCTGGGCTGTGGTGCCTGCGGGTCGGGGGCACTGGCGGCCGCTTGCCGCGACTCCGTGCGGAGGAATTTCAACTGAGGCAGATAAACGAGGAAAAACAAACCCCAAATACGAGAGAAACGGGGAAAGACAGACAAAACAAAGCAAAACCAAAAGCAGCTCTGTTTTTGCTGTGGCGCTTTTCCTCCCGGACGTGGTGGGGCCGGGGGGCCCCTGGTGCTGGGGGCCGCCCTCACTGGGCACCGGCATAACCAGCACGACGGCGTCGCTGGCGCCGCGGTTAATGCTTAACAACCGGGATGGGACTGGGACAAACAGGTTCCCACGGTGGCGGTTGGTCACCACGGCTGGTGCCATGGTCACCAGTGGAGCAGGACGTCCCTTCACCGTCCAGAGAGGTTTTGGAGGGTCCCTGGGTTGAGTCGTTCCTTGCTGACCCCCCGCCCTACGCCGGCGTTTAGAGGTGTGGATTCTTGGAAAGGGCTGGGCTGGGCTGGGTGCTGCGGTGGAGGCTCGGCTGCTCCGTGGAGATAAGGGATCAGCCAGGCTAGGAGTGGGATGATCCCTGGGGAGAAAGCGCCTGGAGACCCCCAAAATACCCCAGAGCAGCTTGGGTCTGCTCTGAGCACCCCTAAAAGGCACCCCCAAAGCAGCCACGTCCCCTCGCCGGGCTCTTCCCACGGCCCCGCTCCCTGCGCTGGCTGAATTCCCACACTAAAAATAAAGAGTGAGCAGGACGGGGCCGGATCTGCCAGGCAGGAGCCCAACACTGCCATGGGGGCCCCTCTGGCACCGGCTGCTCCAGCCGGGACCCCAGACCCCCCAGGACCCCCCCGGCACCAGCTGTTCTGCAGCTCTTTGGTGCTTCTGAGGGGTTGCTTCTGGAGAAAACCACTTGGAAATGGGTTTTCCAAGGGAACAGTTGGTTCCACACCTGGGAAGCGGAGCCACGGGCAGAGGGAAACGGCGCCTGGGGATTATTTTCCTCCTGATTGTGCTTATCCCAAGGATTTTGGTTAAAGCTTTGCACTCCCTCTTGCGTGGGGTGAGGAGAGGAGGATGAGGAGCCCCTTCCTCCCATCCCGAATGTTTTTTTCTGTCCCTTCTCCATCTCCGCAGGGACTCCGCAAAAATATGACCCGTCTTTCAAAGGTCCCATCTACGACAGGTAAGAGAAGCCCCCCGGGAAGCGCTGGTTTCTGGGGGGGGAGGCTCGGCACCCATCCATGACACTGCTCTTCCCTCTGGCAGGGGCTGCACCGACATCATCTGCTGCGTCCTGCTGGTCGTCGCCATCGTGGGCTACGTGGTGGTGGGTGTGGTGGGTACGTACCCGGGGGTCTGCGCGTGTTTTCCGTGAGTTTTTGGGAATAAGGAATGTTCGGCTTGTGGCCGGCTCGGTGTCTGCACTGGACAGGAGGGGCCCTGAGGGGGTCTTGTGAGGAGCTGGTTCAGGGACATTCAGGGGTGGGGATAACCACAGCAGCGTTTTCCTGCCTCCCCCCCCAGCCTGGACCCACGGGGACCCCCGGAAGGTGATCTACCCGACCGACAGCCGCGGGCAGTTCTGTGGGCAGCAGGGAACCCCCAACGAGTACGTGTCCATCGCTCCCCGGCATCACCGGAGAGACCTCATCCCCATCGCCTCTCCCAGGGCAGGAGGTTCCACAAGTTTGGCTTTTTATTGTTCTTTTTTGCCTGGTTTGCTTTGCAGGAAGAAACCTTTCCTCTTCTACTTCGACATCGTGAAGTGTGCCAGCCCCCTGGTGCTGCTGGAGTTCCAGTGCCCGACCACACAGGTACCAATCCTGGCACTCCCGGTGCTCGGCTGCTCCTCGGGAAAGCTCCAGGTCACGGTGTCCCTGTGGAGGGGCCCTCGTGCCCTCATGAAGCTGGAGAAGGGTCTAGTGCATAAGCCTTGTGAGGAGGGAGCTGGAGGGGTTCAGCTGGAGAAAAGGAGGTTCAGGGAAGACCTTCTGGGGGTTTCCAAGCCGTGGAGATGTGGTGCTGAGGGAAATGGCTTAGTGGTGGAGTTGGTAGTTTTAGGTTAACTCGAGGAGCTGAAAGGTATCTTCCAACCCAACCGATCCCGTGATTCCATGATCCTCTTCTCCCACCCAGATCTGTGTCAGCAAATGCCCCGACCGGTACCTGACGTTCCTGGGTGTCTACCAGTCCCGCGCGCCGGCCGAGCTGGACTATTACCGGCAGTTCTGCGTCCCCGAGTTCACCAACCCGCAGAAGGTGGGTCAGGGGCGCGGTGTCAGTGTCCCCAGCATGGTAACTCCATCCCTCAGCGCTAACATCCAGCTCATCTGTTCCCATCCAGCCTGCCATGGAGGTGCTGAGGAACAGGGAGTGCCCGGCCATGATTGTCCCCAGCACCCCACGTACGTCTGGAGCTAACGAGCTGGAGCTGATTAATGAGCCTGCTCGGGTTGCAGCCATTTCACAGGCTGGTNCGCGGGCTGGTTGTGTTTTGGGGGGGGGGGGGGTGTAGGTTCCTTTTTGGGGTTTTTTGGGAGGGGGTTTGGGCTCATCTTGGCTGAGCTTTGCCACACTGAGCTCCCCCCTCTCACCAGTGGCCCGGCGATGCTTCCCGGCCATCCGGGCCAAGAAGGGTGTCATGATGGTTGGCAACGAGACCGCCTTCGACGACGGGCTTGGGCGCCGGAGGAACGTCACTGAGCTGCTGGAAGGGGCCAAGTGAGTCCTCGGGCCGGCACCGTGGTTCACTGGCTGCTGCCTCTTTGCTGGGGCTGTCCCAGGGGCGAGCGCTTTGGTGGCAACAGCAGCGTGGTGGGGAAGGACCATACCCAGGGGAGCCTCCTAACGAGACACTTCATTATTATGGCTGATCTGGAAGAGAAAGAAATGGGTTTACCTCCTGGCATTTCTGCACCGTGTTGGTGATTTATATTGCGAAGAGCCTCAAGAGCCCCAGCGCAGGGCCCTGGTTTGCCAGAATCCTGCAGCAGATCCTGCATCCTGTATTTGGAACAGGAGCTGGAGGGGAAGCAGTAGGGTCAGCACCAGGGGAAACGGTGCCAGGAAATCGGTCTCGGTCTTGCTGGTTTTGTTGTTTTCTGGGAGCCTGGCAGAGGGGGAGGGCAAGGAGCCATTGGCACGGGCAGGGCTGATTCTCCTCTGCATCTTCCCCGGCTTCTGCCTCCACTGGGGTTTATTTCTTTGTCTTGTAGGAAAGCAAATGTGGTCCTGGAGACCAGACAGCTGGCCATGAAGATCTTTGAAGATTACACAGTCTCCTGGTACTGGATTATAATGTGAGCAGGACACGTTGTGGCAGCTGGATCAGAGCCCAGTGCTTTGCTCTGCCAGCCCTGGGCCTGGCACTGGGCTCCGATATGGGGCAAAAATCATCAATTACCAATTATTTTAATTTTTTTTACCTTGAACTTTGCATAACTTGCATTGAAACCAACAGGAGATGTTGGAGGATGTTTTGGAGCGACTTTACTCAGATCCTGCTCATGCTCCATCCCCTCTGCCATCAATAATTCCCATTTTTAAGGCTCGAGGGAGGAGAGGGGATGAGTGGAGCTGTGGGAGGGGGTGGCAGTGGCTGGTTTTTAACGTGTCCTTCCTCCCACAGAGGCCTCGTCATCGCGATGGTGGCCAGCTTGATCTTCATCGTCCTGCTGCGCTTCCTGGCCGGGATCATGGTCTGGGTGATGATCGTGATGGTGATCCTGGTGCTGGGCTACGGTGAGTGAGCGCCCGGGACCTTCTCCCTGGGTTTCCCTGTCCTCCTCTCCCTGCCTTAGGTGGGGTTTGCATGAAGAACGTCCATATTCCAGGTGGATTCTACCCGAGGACTTGAGCAAAGCCTGCCGGCGTCTCGCTCTGCTTTTCAGCACAACTATGACAATTTTCTGCTTTCCACTGCAGGAATCTTCCACTGTTACATGGAATATGCAAAACTCAAAGGGGAAGCAGGTTCTGACATCTCCCTGACGGACCTGGGATTTCAGACAGACCTTCGGGTCTACCTGCACCTGCGGCAGACGTGGCTGGCATTCAGTGAGTCTCTGTCCTCCTCTGGGACGTGGTGGGGGCCCCTTTGAGGGACAGGGCTTGGGAAGGGGAGAACATTGAGGTTTGGGGGCTTCTTGGTCTCTTCATGGCCCTATATAAAGAGCTGGGCTAAGGAGGACATCTTGGCTTGATGCCACCTCTGCCACAGGGCTGAGCTGGCGGCCAGGGTGTGACCGGCCTCGGGGCGGGTGCTGCTTTGCCACGTGAACCGTGGTGTGGGATGTTGGGTGCTGGGATGGCTTTGCTCAGGGAGGCAGAGGTGCCCATCAGGTGCCCTTGTGCTACCCTGGCTCCCCTTCTCCTCGCAGTGATCATCCTGTGCATCGTGGAGGTGGTGATCATACTGCTCCTCATCTTCCTCCGCAAGAGGATCCTCATCGCCATCGCGCTCATCAAGGAGGCCAGCAGGTCTGGGTGGCCCCGGGCAGAGGGGACCGTTTCCACCCGGGTCAGTGGCTGGGATCCTCCTGTCACCACGAGGATTTTCACCGGGTTTTAACCACCTTCTTGGCAGGGCCGTTGGTCACATCATGATGTCGCTGCTGTTCCCGTTGTGCACTTTCTTCCTTCTGTGTCTCTGCATCGCCTACTGGGCCAGCACCGCTGTGTATCCTTTTTCCTCTTCCTCCTCCCAGCACCTCTGCTCCCCGGAAAGAAGCTGCTCAGAAATCAAAGGTCTCCCAGGGCACTGAACATCCCACAGGACTAGTGCCACATCTGTTGGGAAAACCTCCAGCTTAAGTCTCTTAAGTTAACTTAAAATCGTAGAATCTCAGACTGGTTGGTCTTGTTGAACCACATAAAACCTGACACAGAAAAGCGATTGCAGGAGCAAAACCACGTTAGGATTCGGGGCTGGGGTTTGCAAAATGGCATCTCCTTAACCCCTGCCCCGCAGCTTCCTCTCCACCTCCAACGAGGCCATCTACAAGGTGTTTAATGAGAGCGCCTGCCAGTTCTCCGGGCAGACCTGCAGACCAGAGGTGAGGAGGTTGGGAAGCTCATACAAGGGCTGTAATTCATCTGCCAGAGATAAGGGGTTTTATTACATGAAGAAATCTTCTGGTGGCCTTTCGAGCCTCTCCCAAGTGAAATTCCACCTTTCTGAACTCGTTTATGTCACGCTATTTCCTCAAGCGGCCTTTTCAGTCTGAGCAGACTCTGCTGAAAAACTCAGCAGGACAAAATCTCCTGAAGGTCGGGGTTCATTTGGAGGGACTGGAAGGTGCCATCGCTGTGTCTGCGGCACGTCCCCGGCCACCACAGTGTGTGTGTCTCTCCTGTCCTCTCTAGACCTTCAACACCAGCAATGTCACCAAGCTGTGCCCCGACGCCCAGTGCCTCTTCGCGTTCTACGGCGGTGAGACGGCCTATCACAAGTACCTCATCGTCCTCCAGTTCTTCAACATCTTCATGTTCTTCTGGCTCGCCAACTTCGTGATCGCGCTGGGCCAGGTGACGCTGGCGGGAGCCTTTGCCTCCTACTACTGGGCCTTCAAGAAGCCCGATGACATGCCCGCCTTCCCCCTCTTCTCCGCCTTCGGCCGCGCGCTCCGGTACGTCCCGCTGCAGGAGGACTCATGAGCTGCTGGAGGGTGTCACCTTCTAACCGGAGTGATCTTCCCCAGGTACCACACTGGCTCCCTCGCCTTCGGCTCGCTGATCCTCGCCATCGTCCAGGTCATCAGGGTCATCCTGGAGTATCTGGACCACAGGCTAAAAGGTACCAAAGCTGAGGTGGCAAATGTAGACAAATGATGTTGGCAGCTCCTGCGTTCCTCAGAGCCAGAACTGGTGGCTGATGTCCAGGGGAGTAATTCCAGTATTTCAGTAGAGAATCATGACTTTCCCTTTAGGATCCTGGCCTCCCAGGGAGGCTGAGAATGGGGCGCAGGGGGAGGCTGTGATGGGGGGCGTCTCGTTGGGGACTTTGAGAGTGTTTCCATGAGAGAAGGCATCGCTGGCTTTGGCCTCTCACCCTCTCCCGTGACCTTCCTCCAGCTGCAGATAATAAGTTTGCCAAGTTCCTCCTGAGCTGCCTGAAGTGCTGCTTCTGGTGCCTGGAAAAATTCATCAAGTTCCTCAACAGAAATGCTTACATCATGGTAAGAGTCACCCAATCTTAATGCCCAAAGGGTCAGGACTACGGTGGGGGGCTCTGGGTGCTCTTGGAGGTTTCTTTGGGTGGCTGTTGAGAACTACGTCTCCTGATGTCACGGGAAGATGAAGCTTTCTGGCATTTCCTGGCTCTTTGGCTGGAAAGCCTTGGCCTCAGCCATGTCATTTTGACTTTGGGAGGGACCTTCTCAGAGACACGGGGTTGGGGGGATTCAGCTGTTGGTGCCCCCAGTGCCTGACCTGTCCACTCCCAAGGTGGGCTTTGTCCTGGTTTTACTCAGCGATGGGACTAATTGTTCCCGCTTCTCAGCAAATTCAGCGCAGCTCCGTTTCTCTCTTCTTTGCCCCCTTTTTCCTCTAGATCGCCATCTATGGCACCAACTTCTGCACGTCTGCCAGGAACGCGTTCTTCCTCCTGATGAGGAACATCATCAGGTGAGGTCCCGTGTCACCACATTGGCCAGGTCCTCCCATGCTTCAGCTGCAGTCGGGGCGGGTGGTGGCTGCGGGTGCTCATCTCTCTCTTGTTCCCAGGGTGGCCGTTTTAGATAAAGTCACAGATTTCCTCTTCTTCCTCGGTAAACTCCTCATCGTGGGAAGTGTTGGTGAGTGCTGGGGATGGGGAGTTTCTCTTCACCCCTCCCATGAAACTGTTCCCTTCTGTCCCGTCTCCTCCCCCTCTCTTTTTGTTGCCTTTCTTCTGCCTGGCACTCACAGCACTTCCCATCGTTCCTCTTCCAGGAATTCTTGCCTTCTTCTTCTTCACCCATCGGATAAAGCTGGTCCAGGACACAGCCCCACCCCTGAACTACTACTGGGTGCCTATTCTGGTGAGCTGCTGCTGGTCTTCTGGTGAATTTAGAAGGGATAGAAAGAAATCCTTCACATGAGTGCCCCAAAACACCCTCCGCTCGCTGCTTCTGAAGGGCCTTCTTTGTTGGAGGTGTTTTCTCCGGCCCTGTCGAAATAAGCCCTTTGTTTGGGCCGGCTGCGACGAGGCGTCTCGCCCTTCCCATGCTCCCCAGCTTGGCCTCCATCCGCCGTTGTTGCTGAGGCCTTTTGTCCTGCATTGGGCTGGTCCCAACAGTCCTGCCCTGTTCCTTTCTCCCCCTGCCCCTTGGGAATTCGGAATTCAGCAGGTTTCCTCCTCCCAGATGAGGGATCGGGGCTTTGCAGATGCCAGGTCGTGGTGTGACCACACAATTTCTCTTTCAGACGGTGATCGTGGGCTCCTACCTCATCGCCCACGGGTTCTTCAGCGTCTACGGCATGTGCGTGGACACCCTCTTCCTCTGCTTCTGTGAGTATCTGCCTTGGAGGGTCTGTCTCCTGCTGGGCAGGAGTTTGTGGTAGTGAAACCTCCCTCCCGTTGGGGCTGAACCCCAGAGTTGTCCAGATCTGGGGGTTGCTCCCAATTCCCGTGGCCTCTCTGTGGTTTTTCTCCCACATTCTCCTCCCACCTGCGTTCTCACCAGCATCTGCTTCCCCCCCTGCAACGGAAACCCACAACCTGTCCCTGGGTCTCCTGTGGCCTCTCTTGGACTTTCTGTTTGGTGCTTTGGGCTTGGTGGAACCTAACTGCAACTAACTTCAATTTTCCCTTTTTTTTTTCTCTTCTTTTTTTTCCTCCCTCTCTTCCCCTCGTGTCTCTCTCCACATGTTCCCTATCCTCCATCTCTGCCCTGCCTCTCCCCGGCTTCTCTGCTCTTTTCCACTCCTCCCCATCACGGCCGCTTCTTCCCGGGGTTGTGAAAAGGTGAAGATCTGGAGAGGAACGATGGATCTCCCGAGAGGCCTTACTACATGTCCCCCGAGCTGAGCGAGATCCTGCTGAAGGGGAACCTAGAGCCTTCCAAAAGCGCCGATAGCCAAGGCTAGGGGCTGGCACGTGCCAGGGTGGCCGCAGGACGCTCTCGGCCCCCCCCGCCTCCCGGTGCAGATCTTTCCCCTGGATGTTCTTCAAAGCCTTGAGGGCAGAGCGGGTGCTGATGCCTCAGCGCCCGGTGCTGTATCTGATCCACCTTCCTGCCCAAAAATGAATATTCCTGTGTCAAGAGAATGAACCCAGAGTGTCACCTCGAGTCAATCTGGGGTCCCACATGTCCCAGGAGTGCCTGGCGAGGAGTGGCTGGGAACCAGCACGGGTGCTGGTAGATGTTGGTTGGTGTTGGAGCAGAGATCTTTGTTCCTGCCCGCCAGGAGTGCAGCTCTGCTGGCAGGAGGCACCTCGGGTTGCAGGATGGTGGTTTGTGGGTTCCTCAGCCAGAGAACTGGTCTCGCTGCTCCCCTCTTTGTTCACCCCAGCAGCCTCTCTCCTCGACCACCTTTTCTACGCGTGCGCTTCAGGACATTTCTTTGGGAGGTGGCAGCTCCTTGGTTTTTAGCCTGTTGTGTCAGCAGGTCCCCGGTCACCAAAGGGATCTTGCCCTTTGCTCAGCCCAAATCCCTCATGTCCTCATGTTGTCGGTTTGGGGAAGACAAAAAGAGCCGTGGCTGAGGCCATTAAAGCTCCCAAGAGCTTTTAATTGCAGCATCCCTCATTGAGAAGGTTCCTCTTGCTGGTTGCAGGGAGGTGGTGGCTCGATGGGAGCTACTCGATGGGCTCTGGGCACCCTCCAGGGTGGTTGAGTGTATGGTTTGGCTTCTGCTTGGTCTGGGCTCCTGCCGGGTGGAGGAGCTGGAGAAGCTGCACTGAGCGTGGGGTTGTGGTGACCCTCCAGGCAGATGGGTTGTGGGAAGGTGGAGCCTGGTGGAAGGCGAGTCCTGGCAGCTCTGAATTGTGGAGGGTCTGTCAAAGGAAGGTGATGTCTGGAGGGGTGGCCTGAGCTCCCTGACGGGCTGGGAGGCTGCAGGGAAGGAGAGCGTTGTGTTGGTGGGGGTTACACGGGGATGTGTCACGGCACGGCCGTGGTTAGAGAGATCAGACCAAAAGTGGGGTTGGCCTCGGGGATCTCTGAAGGTCCCTCCCAACCTGTCCTATGATTGTATGAATGACCCTGAGTTTGCCAGGGAGGCAGCTGGTGAAGGTTGTGGCCCTGAGGAACCCGCAGCCTCGCACAGGCTGGGCCCTGGTGTTGTTTTCTCCTCTTGTTTGTCCAGAAATGATCCAGATTTTTATAAATGCCATTCTGTGGCACTTGGCCCGGGCAGTGGCGCCTGGATCTCCGGTTACAAACCCCCAGCACACAGAGAGCCCCGTTTTTGAGCTGAGCCCTCTGGGACAAAGCTGTAGTGTTAGTGCTCATGTTTCCACCCCAGCGACACCGAAACCCCTCCCAAAATATCCCGGGGCTTTTCCACCCGGCGGCGAAGCTGCTGCTCTGGGGGTTTGTTTGGTTTTGGTGTGTGGGTTTTTTTGGTGGCTGTGATTTTCCTACAGCCCCGTGTTTGCTTTAAGTGGCGAGTTGGGCACTGGGGATACACCCAAGGACGTGCTGGCAGCGCGGTGACGAGGGAGGAATCGCTTCGGCTCCGTCAGGGGCCAGGGAGGCGGCACAAGGGGCAGGGAAAGCCGCGGTACTGGCTCCGGAGAGGTTGGACCTCCCCAGTGCCCAGTCCAGGGGGATGATCCCTGCCTTGGTCCTGCTGCCCACACTGGTGCTGGTCCAAGCCAGGCTGCTGGTGGCTTCTTGGCCCCCAGGTCCTTTCCCTTGGGCAGTTTCCAGCCCACACTCCCCCTGCCCACCCTGTGACGAGCCAAAAGACTCAGATTTCTCTCACTGATGAGGGGAGGGGGCGACTGCTCCTTGAGCATCTCTGCCTTTGGGTTCCTGCCACACCAACCCCTTTGTCTGCCCCCCCCACTGCTGCGTGGGGCTGGGGGGGTTCTCTTTGCAGTGGAAGACCTGGAGCGTAACGATGGCTCGGCTGAAAAGCCATATTTTATGTCACCTGACCTGAAGAAGCTGCTGAAGAAGAGGAACAAGGGTCAGCCGGATGCCTAGAACCTGCCCCATCCTCATTCCCACCCCAGGAGAGGAGCTGCAGGAAAACACCCGCCTGGAAACCCTGATAATGGACCTAAAACCACCACCTCCTTCACCCCTTTGGAAGGGGTAAAGAGACAAATGGGTTATTTTTAATGATTCAGCCTTAAATCCTTGGGTTGCTCAAAGAAGATGGCTCGAGCCACACCACCCATCACAGCCAGTCCCGATGGGGACCTCCCGGCCAGATCCTGCCCACGCAGGGAAACGTCTGACACGGGGCAGGATTCCAGCTTCTGGGATGTTGGGTGACAGCAAAAGGGCTTAATTTGATTCAATGATTTGATTTTATAGTGGTAAAATGATGTCACTACCTCCCAGTCAGCTGAGCCTGGCTGTCCCTTAGCGCCCGGGTGGGTCTGGGCGCTGTGGTGACCCCCAACCACCTGATGGAGGGGTTCAAGGAGCTCCTTAGGTGCTGTGGTGACCCCCAACCAGCTGATGGTGGATTCAAGGAGCTCCTTGGACCTCCAATCAGCTGGCGGTGGGTTCAAGATGCTCCTCGACATGGTTTTTATTTGCAGCCCCCCTCCAAATATTTAATCCCCGTTGTTGTTTCCTCCCCAGGGAGCTGAAATTGCTTCTCCTCCCACCCTCTGGGGCCTTGCTCTGGGGTTGTGCAACAGCAATTAATTCTTTTAGGAGTATGCTAATTAGCATTCTTGTGGTGGAGGGTGAAGGTGGTGGGAAATGAGGGGTTAACGAGCGGGATGGGGCCGTAGACGGACACTCTGTACATTTATCGCATCTTTTAGGGCTTGACAGCTTTGATTCCTCTCCCCAAAATCCCACGTTTAGGGATTTAAAACCCGATAATTTACAGCAAAACCTTCCCTGGGTGCCAAACAAATCGCTCTGCCCGTGGGGTGAGTTTGGGAAGACCCCACCTGCGGGCAGGGCTGGGGAGGAATGTTTGTGTCATGGGGGTTTAGGTTAGAGTGAGGCAATTTAAGGAAGCCAAATGACACAACAAGTTGCCTTGTGTCCTGCTCCCGGCGGGGAGGGCCAGGGCTCTGGCAGCTCCTGCCTGGAGAAAATGAGGGGGTTTGAGGAACGGATTAGAGAAATAAGTTTAAAAAACAAATATTAAACTCAGATTTTAGCAGAATTGAGCCCCCTCCTCTGCTTGTGCAGGTGCGGCCTTGAGCAATGGGCAGAGTCACCACCACAAACTCCACCTTTTTGTGGCTTAATTTGTTCAAACACACTGAGGCTTTGGTGGAGAATTTACCAGCTGCCAAAGCACTGGGGGGGGCAGCAGGTTTGGGGGGTCACTGAGGCCCCCCCCCGCCTTAACAAACCCAGACCCTCTTCACCACAAACGTTCGCTTGCCTTTAATTAGTGCTGAAGGGTCTATTTTGCTTCTTCTATACCTATTTCATAGCAGTCTTAGATCCCGGTAGTGTTTTTGTAAGACACGAGGGATGTTTTCTATCTGAATTATTAAATGGTTTGGGGGGTTTTGTATATTTGGCTTTTACTGGTTGTTTCAGTTCTGCAGCCGTTGTTCCCATCTCTTCTGGTGCTGTTTTGGTGACAGGTTTTGCCATACCCATGCCAGAGCTGTGCCCACCGAGCCTGGTGCTGGCATCTGATGAACCGAAGTTGCTCTTGAAGCACCTTTTTCTCATGTCTCGATCCAGTGCTGGGGGTGGAGCTAGAAAGAAAAGGCAGAAATAAAGGTAAAGCTGAGAAGAAAATGTAAAGGTGAAGCTAAAATGTGAAATTAAAGCTAAAAAGATGAAGGTAAAAGTGAAAAGGGGAAGGTAAAGCTACGAGGGCATCAGTAAAGCTAAAAGAAAATGTAGAGGGTAAGCTAAAAAGTGAAAAAAGGTGAAGGGGAAAACTGAAAAGAAAACATGAAGGGAAAGCAAAGAGAGGAGAATCCTCTTGGCCTGGGATAGGGGGTGAGTGGGACTAATGAAGAGAATAATTAGAATATGTTCAGTTTGCGGCACCTACAAGAAAATATTTCCTGATGCTGGTCCTGAATTATTTGAATGTTTTTCCCATCCCATCCATGTCGGGGTTTTGAGGCATTTTGGTTTAGCTCCTGTTTGAAATTCTTGTGCTGAGGGTTCAGTGTCCAAAATGTTTCACTCCATGATTTGGGTTCGTTCTTTCTGCAAACATGGACACTTGGAGAGTGTCTCTCGTGTCAAGTTGTGTATTTTAAAATGAATTTGTCTGTCTGTAGGAAGAATTATGCTCTTTTCTGTGTTGAGATGCAACTTTTGGCCCCATAAACCACGCATGCTCCAAATCGTTCCCTGAATCATGCCAAGGCGAGTCAAATACAGCTAAAAAATGCTAAAAAACTGCAGGGCTGATGGTTCACAAAAAAAAAAAAATATTCTTTTCTAAAATGTATTTCTGAGGCATTAACTACTCCTGCTCTGCACTGGGGCTCTATGCAGGGACGTTCCTCTGGCAGGAGCTCCCGAGGTCGTGTGTGACGGTTCCATCGATGTCAGTGTCGTGACCACCAATAAAGTGCCTGTTTGGACCCCGTTTTCCTCACCTGCTTCCAGCTCACCTCATGATGTCACCAAATTCTCCCTTTGGAGAGGGGTTGGGGGTGGAGGGGGCCTCTGTGGAGCTGCTGGTCCCACCATGCTTGTTAGTTGCCCATCGCTGTGGCCTGAGATAGCTGAATAGAGCAGAACGTGATGGATGCAGCTGCTTTTCACCCCAAAAATGGGCCCTTGCGGTTTGTTTCAACACCTTAACGCTCTGCTTCCTATTCTCAGAGTTTGGGGCGTTCCTGACAGGTTTTTTTGACCAAGTACAAGGTGGTGTCACACCATCCTTGGCCCACAGAAGGCAGTGATCTCCAGCAGACCTTCAATAGGGATTTTTTTTAAGGAGAAAGCTTAATTTGGACACTTGGGAGTGATTCAAGTTCACAAAAGCACAGAGACCACGGCCTCATCCTGCGCCCAGAGCTCTGGGAGCTTGGCACCAGGTTAATTAGTGCCTGACCAGGTTGTTCATCTCCTCCCCGGCTGCCAAGTCCATTAGAGATCTAAGGAGAGGGGGCCATGGCCGCCTGGCACCCTCTGCTGGCACCAAGACATGGCAGGCAGCAGCCCCATGGAGGGTGATGGACGCCCATCGCTATCCCCTGCGCCAGGGGCCTACAGGACTCTGCATCGATAGACTCGTGGCCTATAGATCAACCCTATATGGGGTCTTCAGGCCCCTGGGATGGGGCTGTTGATGGGGCCAGGGTGTCCCTGAGCACTCCCCAGGGGGGGCACAGCCCAGGTGGTGGCCAAAGGGCCCATCTCCAGGGATGGCAGCCAGCCCATGGCTCCCCCTGAGGCCTCAGGGTCCCGAGGTTGGGCACCCCAGTGCCCCGGGGGTGCCCCCCCTGCACCCCACCACCCTTCGCGCCCCACGTTCCTCTCGGGCCGCCCCGCCCCCGACTGGCCCCGCCCCTCACGCCGGCCCCGCCCCCT
>VYZX01021926.1:23226-38643 GCA_013401335.1 Brachypteracias leptosomus
CTTTGTTCTCGCCGCGCTTGCAAATGGCGGCGGCGGGGACCGCTCTGCCCCTTCACCCCCCGCACACAACCTCCTCAGCCCCCCCGGGGCCCGCGCTTCCCGCGCACACGCCTCGGGACGGGCCGGTGCTGCCCGTGGAGGTGGAACGGGCGGGCCTGGGGGGGTCCTGGCCCCCCCCACAGCGGGAGAAGCAGCTCCCCGGGGCCCGCGGGCTGTGGGGGGACACAGGTGAGGTGGAAACATCCCCTTTGGTGTGGTTTAAATCCCGCCCTCGGGGCCAGCGCTGCGTTTCCCTCTCCTCCGATGGGCTCCCCAGGGGGTTTATCCCATCGCTCCTTCGCAGTTCCCTATCTCCTCTATTCTGTTATTTGCAGCTGCTCAGTTTCTGGATGGTTCAGGAAAAATAAACCGTCCCTCCATGCCGATGGCTTTTGTTTGTGGTCAGCCAGGTCGCCTTGAGTGGATGCCGTGTTGTTCTCAGAGCTGGAGCTTCACCAGGCGACCACCTCCTGCAAACAAAAGCCGTGTTGTGAGCTCCTTCAATCACACGTTAAAATCTCCTAATTCTTACTCAAAACATAAGCGCTGCCTAAAACAAGAGGTGCTGCTTCACCTGCGTTAAACTTTCCCCTGATCTAGGGCAGAAGTTTTAACCTTTTGCAGTCAGTTTATGGCTTTCTCATCCACACACACACACCCCCCCCCCCCCAGTAAATGTCTCGGGGAGCCCAATCCTTCTGTTGGAAGACTCGAATCGAGTGGAAAGTTTGCTGGTGAAATTGAGCTGGTAGTGGAAATCGTAGGAGGGGGAGAGCAGAGCAGGCAAGGCTGAAAACACAGGTGGAATTTCAAAGTTTCTCCTTTTTCTCCAATTCTAGTGGCCTCGGGAATTGTGCGTTTTGGGGCGCGCTCGTGTTTTTAACTTGCTCTGTGGTTCTTCTCCCCAAGAGGCGTGAACCCTGCGGTGCTGCAGCCTCACCCCTGGGCTCTCCCTCGGAATGAGCTCCAGTGATTGCGAGAGGAGCGCGAGCGCCTGTCCTTAGGAACCGCCGGAGACGCGGCTCCTGGGCCCTGGTCGTGTTTTCTGGCTGTAGAAAGCTGCCTCACTAGGTTGGTTTTCAACTAATTTCTTGCCTTGCTTGGAGGAAATTAGGGGAGATTTAAGAAAAGTAACTGTACAGAGTGTGTGAGTTGTTTGGGGTGAGGGGATTTAGGGGCTGGAGCTGCAAAAACACAAAGGTGGGTTCTTGCAGGTAGCTTGGGAATAATTCTCCCTGCTCAGCATCTGTGTTTAATTACAATTAGATCCGGATTTGTAACAATACCAAAGGGCAGGAATATTTGCAGGATGGGAATTGGAGGCATTTCAGTGCCGCAGAATGGGCTGTACAGCGATGGTGGCGTGAGGGAATGAGCTCTCAGCACTTTATCCTAGAAAATACCTCAGTTCCATAAAGCAAGTAGTGCAGTGGGGTCTGACTCCTGCCCAGGCCCCTCGTCTTGCTTTACAGTGTTACAATGATGTTACTAAAGCACGAAGTATTTGGGCAGTTTGTGGGTTTTTTTATTATTATTTCCCTATCCTGGACAATTTATGCTTAAGATCTGTTGTGTTTATTTGCAGTTTGTTGTGTCTAAAGTGTGGAAAGTGAAGCCTTGGGTTGGGAAGGGGCTGACCTGGGGTAGATTCCCGTGAAAAAAAGCAAAAGCAAGTTTCAGTCTGGTTTCATTTTAATGAAACTCATTCAAAAGGGAAAGATACCCAGAGCAGGGGGATTAGTGAGCTCTGGAATAACTGAGGTGTGTTTGACTTTCTCCTTCTGAAAGCTGGAGTTACCAGGCAGGTTTGATGGGAGCTTGGTAGTAAAATAAAGTGAAGCATCTGGTGGATGCAGGTGATGATGACCTTCATCTCCATCATCTTCAGTCAACACTTTTAGATGGTGCTTAATTCTTGGAGTTACCACAAAACTTCTGGAGTTTGCAGGACTGGGGCTGTCCAGTGCAGTTTCCATTAGAGGTGAATTGAGGGGGGTTTTGGTCAAACTAACAACTGTGAATTGAGCAACTGCTCATCATGTGGGAAATGATGTTCCTGGAGCTGAAGAGTCAGTCCCAAGGGGTGTGAAATGGAATTGTGAGGTTCTTGCTGGAAGCTGCTCGCACCCAAAAGTGATCGGGGGCTGTCGAGGTGGGTTAGTTCCCTTCAAAAGTGTCTTCTTGTTCAGGAACGAGATGAATTTCAGCTTGATCTATTGGATTTGAGGAGCTGTGAGTTGCAAGCACTTGCTTCAGACCAGCTTTGCTGCCATCAGTTGATACAATTCCCCCTATAAAGTGAGCGAAGAGACTCAAGGCAGTTCCTGAGCTTGTGTCGATCCCAATTAACAGTGGATTTGTTTCCTTTGGGGCCATAAAATGAGTTTAGGGTAAAAAGCCAAACTATTTACAAATAGTTACTTTGAGTAGTGTGAAAGCTGTCACTTGATGTGGCCACCACCACATCTCCACCTCCTGGAATTCCCTTGGCTTAGACTCGATTTTCAGGGAGTGCTTTACCTTCAGTGGACTTTGCTTTAGAAACAGGAGCAGGAGCTTTGGAAAAATCCAATTTTCATGGGAATAATGAGCCCAAATCCTGCAAACTAGAGATAGAAGATGGAGCAGGCAGGTCCAGCTCAGCTCCTGAGAAGTCTTTGTTTCTGGGGGAGATGGCACAAGGGGATGGTTGAAGGTGTTTTCCTTGCACAGTGTGTTCCAGTGTGGAGCTGTTGGGAGATAACGAGCGTGTGGTGCTCGTTAGACTGTGGGTGGGTAAAACAGAGGAGTTGATGCCCTCAGAGAGGGCAGCTGGGGCACGATGGACGTGTGACAAACCTGCCTGTGGCCATTATCCTGGGCACCACTCAGGCCTTCAGTCAGCAGCAGCACAGGGCTGGGCTTCTGTGAGCCACTTCCCATGCTTTAATTATTGCTTTTGTTCATCAACGCCAGTTATTTCTGTTCCTGCAGGGCCGGGCCAGCCCCTCGGTGTCACTAACTGGCTTTCTCTTGCTTTCAGATCACAGAAAAGCCCGGTACTGGGACAGTCGTTTTGGTGGAAGAACCTAAATAAGCACATTTTGAACGCTTGGACAGACATTCAAGAGCAAAAATGGTAAGAAGCGGGAGGTTTCGGGCTCGTGGGGTAAGTGCCCCCTGTTCTGTCCCTCTAAAACTATCTCCAAATCCCTCCCCAGCGCCCGATGCGTATTTTTGTGAACGACGACCGCCACGTGATGGCCAAACACTCGGCCGTGTACCCGACGCAGGAGGAGCTGGAGGCCGTTCAGAACATGGTGTCCCACACGGAGCGGGCCCTCAAAGCCGTGTCCGACTGGATCGACGAGCAGGAGAAAGTCAGCGGGGAGCAGCCAGAAACAGAGTCCATGGAGACAGCAGCCGAGGAGGAAAGCAAGGAGGGAGGGTAAGGAACGTCGCCCAGCGCGTGCTGGTGAAGGATGTGGCAGCATCTTCTCACTTAGATTAGTACCAGTCTGCTCACTGAAGGTGCAAAAGTTCTATTCCCTGTCTGTGGAGTTAAAAGGAATTAATTAACATGGAGTTGAAGTGACTTTTTCCCTGCAGGTGGAGTAGATCCTTCCCTGGGGTCGTGTTTAACCTTTGCTGATCTCTCCCTTGGCTTGTTTCAAGTGTTTGTGAGGTAATTCTCTAAGTTTTGAGGCTGTGGTGACCATGCCCTGTGTGTCTACAGGGATCAGAAGGCCACAGAGCAGCTGACCAGGACCCTGCGTGGAGTGATGCGCGTGGGGCTGGTGGCAAAAGGCCTCTTGCTGAAGGGGGACTTGGACCTTGAGCTGGTGCTTCTGTGCAAAGACAAACCCACCACAGAGCTCCTGGAGAAAGTGGCCGACAACCTCGGCATACAGCTCGCGGTGAGTGAAACCCTGCAGGGACAAGTGTGCTCGTTATGAAACAAGCTAAATAGCTTTTAAACCATAGAATCATGGAACTGTTTTGGTTGGGAGAGACCTTTAAGCTCCTGGAGTCCACTTGTTCTCCCAGCACTGACAGGGCACCACTAAACCACATCCCTCAGCACCACATCTCCATGGCTTGGGAACCCCTCCAGGGATGGGGACTCCACCACTGCCCTGGGCAGCTTCTTCCAGCCCTTGCCAGGAAGAAATTGTTCCTTATGTCCAACCTCAGCCTCCCCTGGATCAACATGAGGCTGTTTCCTCTCATCCCATCACTTGGGAGAAGAGCCCCACCCCACCTGTCTCCAGCCTCCTTTTAGGGAGTTGTTGAGAGCGAGAAGGTCTCCCCTGAGCCTCCTTTTCTCCTCAGGTCCCTCAGCTGCTCCTCACCGGACTTGAGCTCTAGACCCTTCACCTTTACATGCCCTTAAATCTCAACCCTTAAATGGTTAAAGAGACACCAGTGACGTTTGTTTTTATGTGCTTTTTCTGTCCTGGAAAACTAATTCTCATCGGCATGTTCTGGGGCTGTGTTATCAAATGAACTTCTCTTGTAGCTGCAGTTTTGTTTATAGTCCATGGTTTGTGTTGGAAAAGGACATCACAAATCTCCCCAAGATAAATTAGGCTTTGGCCAAACACTGAAATTCTGTTACAGGCTATTACTGAAGACAAATATGAAATAATCCAGTCGGTTGGTGATGCAGCAATTGTGATCAAGAACACGAAGGAGCCGCCGCTGACGTTGACCATTCACCTGACGTCGCCTGTGGTCCGTGAGGAGCTGGAGAAGCAGTTGGCTGGAGGTAGGGGAGGCCGGAGCTCGCCCGCACAGCCCCGTCCCTGCTCGCTGCTCACGGTGCTCTTCAGTTTCAGCTGAAGCACAGCAATTATTTCTGTGCAAAGTCAAAATTCCTTAAGAGAACGTCAACTTTGTGAGATCTTTTATTTGGACCCGGCTTCTGAAACTGAGCAGCACCTTTCCGATGGGATTTTGCTCTTTTTTTTATCCTTTTTTTTTGTTTTACTTGGGTCTTTAGTTCACTAATACGTCATCTTGTTGTATTAATCTTGTTTTGTACCGAGCTGTGTAAGTGGCCTGCACAGTGACATAAACATAAGAACCAGATAGATTTTAAAAAAACTTTAAAAAAAAAAAAAAGCACCTCGAAGGCTTCTTGTGAAATGACTTTGCATGTACCTGAAATTGGGTGTTCCAGGCAGTGTGTGTTGCAGCAAGAGTTGACGGGTGCTCGGGGTCTCCTCGCTTGGCTGTTTCAGCAGCTGAAGTTCTGATTCCAGATGGTGATGCAGAGTTTTGGATAACGTTGGCTCCCCCCTTTGCTCTCCGGTTCCCTTTGGAACGGGAGCTGCAGGAGAGGGTGTTCCGGGCTCGTGTGGCCAGGCTGGGCCGGCCCCTGGGCCGCAGGCGTTTCGAGCGCTCGCTCTGTGCACCAGCCTTATCTAAAACCCTGGTCGGGAGAAACTTGCCGCTCTTCCCAACCAGATCTTCAATTTTGCTGCAGCACAGACTGGAAAATATCTTTTGTGCTCTTGACTTGTCTATGGTTTGATATCTGACCTCGTCTACCAAGCCTTCTAGTTTGTCCATTTTAGGGACGCTGGACCTTTGACCAACAGGACGCTCTCTGTCACGGGTTGGGGCCGGGGCAGTCAGGCCTTACGGGCGGAGGGGGTTCCCTCGATCCTCCCAAAGCTCTTCCCCCGCTGACGCTACGCGCAGAGCGGGGCTTTAGTTTAAATTCCCTTTGTTACCTGTGTCCGGCCTCGTTCGCCACCGCTTCACTCCACTCACCGAGGATTTCTGTCCTCCCCCATGAGGCTCAGCCCTGTCTCTTCACGGAACAGACCTCAGGTCACTAAACTCCCCCCCACCTCTGCAGTTTTAATTCGTAAGCGAGGCCGCTGGCGCACTGCAGATCCACCCGCCCAGGTTGCAGGATCTTTTGGGAGCCTCAGCTGCCCGTTGGGAAGCTGCCTCATCCCCCTCTCCGCCTGACAGAACCCCCTTGGTCAAACTGTGCCTTGTCTTCTTATTCCATCCACGACTAGAAACGCTCTCAGTCACCGACTCCCCGGACGTTCTGGACAGGCAGAAATGCCTTGCTGCCTTGGCGTCACTGCGACACGCCAAGTGGTTCCAGGTTTGCATTTTGTTCTTATATTTGTCTTTAAGTAGAAAATTTCGTAAACTATTAAGGGACTGAGTGTGTATATATATTTTTTTTATGATTATTTTAAAATACCTTAAGGTCGGATGGTAGCTAGACGTGCTGAACTTAGCGCCTGTCAGCGGTACAGTTGCTAAAGAAGCACTAAAGTGAATTAAACATTCAGAAGGTATCTTTTTTTTTTTTTAACAAGTAGACTCGTAGCTGCTGCTTTGTGTTAAGAGTAATGTCGCCTTTGTACACGCCCGTTGTGAATGGTAACGAGAAATTCTGTTTACCCTTGACAAAGTAGCACCGCACAAAAGAATGTCTGCGAAGGGGCAGTTTGGGTGTTTTTATTGACTGCTCTCTGCCTCTGGTTGGTGTTGTAGGCCAGGGCGAACGGGCTGAAGTCGTGTGTCATAGTGATACGAGTGCTGAGGGATCTCTGCACCCGGGTCCCCACCTGGGCACCGCTGAGAGGATGGGTAATTTTTCCTTTTTCATTCCATTTTCTGGGGGTTTGGTACCACTTCTCAAACAGCTCTCCTGTCAGTGCACGTTCTGTTTCATAGCTCAGAGTTACAGAGTACGAACAAAGCTTCTGCCCTTAAAAGATGGTATTGAATGTCAACATCTTACTCGTTAACAGTCTCTAATTGTTGAAGTGCTGGCGAGTTTCCAGCCGCGGTGGTGGTGCCAGCACCCACCTGTGCTTCCCTCATGGTCCCAAACTGTCTTCCAGCCTTTGGAGCTGCTGTGTGAGAAGTCAATCGGGACGGCGAACAGGCCGATGGGCGCTGGGGAGGCGCTGCGGAGGGTCCTGGAGTGCCTCGCCTCCGGGATCGTCATGCCAGGTTAGGTGGTTCTCTGCATTTCCCTTGCACAGCGCGACCGGGTCGAAGTGCGGTTGAAGCCTCCAGGCGCGGTTACTTTTGTAGTGTTTGAGAAACCCCTCGTCTGACATGCGGGCAGCTCAGAAAGGCCCCGGCGTCCATGGGTACTGCGGTACCTCACCGTCGTTAGGGCACGTGTGTTCAAAGCTACGGACCCAAGACCTTAAACCCCCCTGTAGAGAGAGGTACCAGTTCCTGTGAGCGTAAGATGGGTTCCCTGAGTGGTCGTGAACCAGCTGCACCGCTCATTGTATGTGTGAAATAGCCCAGGCGAGTTCCAGAATGTTGGACATTGGCTGGATCGTGTCAGTCCGTGTTCCTCAAGTGTTGATTGATGCCAAGGGAATACTTAGTTTAGTCTCTTTAGAAAACACCAGGATAATTCTCTGCATATCTTCCTTGTTTCCTGCCTTCAGATGGTTCTGGTATTTATGATCCTTGTGAAAAAGAAGCCACTGATGCTATTGGGCATCTAGACAGACAACAAAGGGAAGATATCACACAGAGTGCTCAGGTATAGTTTTGACTACAGATGTTACGGAAACTTACTCAGTTGGACTGGCTCTGAACTCCCGTATTGGTTAATCGTAGCCTGGTCACCTCACGGAGGTCGCTGTTAACTTTGTTAATCTCTAGTCAAGTAAAAGCCATACGAGTGGGTCCCGCACCGATAAGGAATTTGTAGCTTGGCCACCCAGAAGCAAAGTATCAGGTTTTAAATAGTGACTTGCTGCCATGACCCGTATTTTGGGTCGAACCTCAAAAAATTCAGAGAGTCCTATTTAAACCAATGAGGATTTCTGAGTAGGGGTGGGTAGAATGTTCCTGTTGGAAACTGCAGGGAGCAGAGTGTGGTGGAGCTGCTTGCGCCTCCCAGTAACACGTGTTTCATCTTTCTAGCACGCTCTGAGACTTGCTGCTTTTGGCCAGCTTCACAAAGTCTTGGGGATGGATCCCCTCCCTTCCAAAATGCCCAAGAAACCAAAGAACGAGAACCCCGTTGACTACACTGGTAGGTACTTGGCAAAGAAACCCAAGTCCTGTTCCTGAGGATTTTTATTGCTGGAAACTGGAATACTGAGGGGGTGTTGTTATGGTCACTGCAGTCCAGATTCCTCCCAGTACCACGTACGCTGTCACGCCGATGAAGCGTCCAATGGAGGAGGATGGAGAGGAGAAATCTCCCAGCAAAAAGAAAAAGAAGATTCAGAAAAAAGGTATTGAGCTAACGAGAGGTAGGTACAAAAGGCTCCCCGGGAGCTGTGCTTGGGCTGGGGTGGGGGCCAGGCGCGGGTTGTGGGTGTTCAGTCTTGGATGAAGCTGTAAATAGGGTGGGGTTTGTATAAAAACCACAAATTTAAGTCTACAGGATTTGTACTTGATATTAACTTAAACTTACAGGGCGAAAAAGGGAGATCAGAACTTGTCTGAAATGAGTTTTGCTGCTTTGAAAGGGGTGACAAACATCCCCAAACTCCTGTGTTATTTTTTTCTCAATTCAGAGGAAAAACTCGAACCTCCCCAGGCCATGAACGCATTGATGAAATTAAACCAGCTCAAACCTGGGCTCCAGTACAAACTGGTCTCTCAGACTGGTCCTGTCCATGCTCCCATCTTCACAATGTCTGTGGAAATTGATGGCAGCACATTTGAGGCGTCAGGACCCTCCAAAAAGACGGCGAAGCTGCACGTGGCGGTGAAGGTGAGAGCTGAGAGTGAATCCCCACCTGAGGGCTGCGTTAGGAGATAAGAGGTTTGATTGGTGACCTTGTGCAGGTGCAGTGGCAGTTGTGACAACCACGTATGAAAAGTGTCATAGAATCATGGGTTGATTTTGGTTGAAAAAGACCTCTAAGCTCCTCACAAGTCTTGTGCTCTAGACCCTTCCCCAGCTTCATGGCCACGCTCCAGAATAAGAGGATTCTTGAGCAGCTTTCTCACGTATTTATCCCAAAAGGCAGGGCAGCGGCTCTGGGGCCAGCGCTGGTCAGTAACCTCCTCTCCAACTCCGTACTGCAGGTGTTACAAGATATGGGTTTACCCACGGGAGTGGAAGGCAAAGAATCTGTGAAAGGAGACGAATCGGCCGAGGAAACGGAGCAGAAACCCGTTGTTGTTGCTCCTCCTCCTGTTGTAGAAACTGTCTCAACGCCCACTGCGGCGTCTCCTCCTGCAGATCAAACCCCCGAGGTGAGCGCAGGGTGGGGATGGACCCTTTGGGTGGTGATGTGGGAAGCTTCAGGTCACTCTAACGGTGTATTGTACAGTTCAGTCACCTCATGATACAATTTATGAGGTAAAAACATCAGGCACGCATGTTCCAAGCTTATCTTCAAGACCTTTTCCAAAGGATGTGTTTTGGGAGAAACTTCAGGTCCGTTGGAGTTTTTCACGGGGTTTCATCAACATTTCTCTGCAGAATGTGAAGCAGCAGGGACCAATTCTGACAAAACACGGCAAGAACCCCGTGATGGAGCTCAACGAGAAGAGACGTGGCCTGAAGTACGAGCTGATCTCGGAGACGGGCGGCAGCCACGACAAGCGCTTTGTCATGGAGGTGAGGACACTTCTGGTGCCCGCCCTGGGCCTTCAGAGCCTCAGTGAGAATTTGGAACCATAAAATCATGCAGTGGTTTGGGTTGGGAGGGACCTTTCAAGATACCTCTTGGGCAGAGGTGTTTTCACCAGATCAAAGCCTTGTCCAGCCTCACCTCAAATGGTTCCAACTTTGGGAATTGTCTGCAAACACTGTGAAAAATGGTTATTTTTTCCAAGGGCTTTTGTTCCTGCCCTTTCTGCTGATGCTCAGTGATTTAACTCCTTTCAAAGGTGGAGGTTGATGGGCAGAAATTCCAAGGAGCTGGTTCAAATAAGAAGGTGGCCAAAGCCTATGCTGCCCTGGCTGCGCTGGAGAAGCTGTTTCCAGATGCTCCTGTTCCCATTGAGCAAAACAAGAAGAAAAGACCCCCAGTGCCAGCTCGGGGAGGCCCCAAGTTCGCAGTAAAAGTAAGAAAATTCACTATTAGTAGAATCACAGAATGGTTTTGGTTGGAAGAGACGTTTCAGGTCATTGAATCCACCTGTTCCCCCAGCACTGCCAGGTCCCCACTAAACCATGTCCCTCAGCGCCACATCTCCATGGCTTGGAACCCCCTCCAGGGATCGGACTCTACCACTGCCCTGGGCAGCTTCTTCCCATCCTTGCCAGGAAGAAATTGTTCCTCGTGTCCAACCTCAACCTCCCCTGGAGCAACTTGAGGCTGTTCCTCTTGTCCCGTGGCTTGGGGACAAGAGATCCTCACCCCCAACCTGTCTCCAGCCTCCTTTTAGGGAGTTGTGGAGAGCAAGAAGGTCTCCCCTGAGCCTCTCTTTCTCAGTGACTTTGTGGTGTCACTAAAGGTTCTTTACCACCATTGGTGTTTTTAATCCCTTTCTGGGAAGGGTGAGGAGGGGAAACCAGGATCTTCTAACGGCCATCGGTCTTGAAAGCAGAAATACCATCAAGTTCTAAAATAGCCTCTTTTCTGAAGATTCCCCTTGCTTGGTGCCCACCAAGTAGGGTGACCCCTTTCTCTCTGTTCCCACAGCAGCACAACCCCGGCTTCGGGATGGGGGGCCCGATGCACAACGAGGTTCCTCCTCCGCCCAACATGCGCGGCCGCGGCAGGGGCGGCAACATCCGAGGCCGCGGCAGAGGCCGGGGCGGGTTTGGCGGCAACCACGGCGGCTACATGAACGCAGGTGAGGTGCTCCCCACACCTCCAGCCTCTCCCCACACCAGACGTGACCCCGACGGGTGAATTCATCCCTCGGCTGCTTTGATTTCCCGTTACCTCGACGTTTGCTCCTCCTCCAGGTGCTGGCTACGGGAGCTACGGTTACGGAGGCAATTCGGCGACGGCGGGATACAGTAAGTGTGTTTTCCTCCTACCCGCGGTGCCGCGCTCGGGCTGCACGGCAGCCCCCTTAAGGGGTTCTCTTTTTTGGGCGAGAAGTCGTGGAAAACGGCTCGTGTCCGTGTGAAAAAGGACGAACGCGAATCCAGGCGACTTCACGTTTCCGTGAGAACTGTGAATATTTTAAATTTCTCTGCTTTGAGCCACGTGGAGCTATCGGCCACACTTTTGAATGTGATTTTCCCCGAAAATACCCAGCGATTGGTCTTGAGAAGGAGCCTTCATTGGGGGGTGACAGGAGCAGAGAAATCTAAAAGATGACTTTCAAATGTGGCGCATTTTGCCATCTTCCAAAGAATTCTAATTTTTTCTTCTCTGCTCTGTCTCCCCCTTTTGTAGGTGACTTTTTCACAGACTGCTACGGCTATCATGATTTTGGGGCTTCCTAGATCATCTAAAAGTCTTGCACAAAAAAAACCAAACCCAAACAACCAGCTTTTTACTCCAATTTTCTCGGTCTCCAAACCCCAAAGTGTCCTGTGCCGTGTCCCTCTGCTTCACTGGGTTTCTCAACCGTGGCTTTTCACCGCAGCTTGTCTGAAACTCTTGCCCTGCACAACTTAAGACAGTTTTTATTGTGATTTGCCTTTGAACTTGGTCCTGTCGATGTCCACAACGGGGGGAACCGATTTCCCAAGAATGTTTTTTGTGCCCCTTGCACAAATTTCCAAGCCAGCTCCGTTCGGCGTAAAGGCAAAAACGCCCATTTTTTGCTTTTTATGGAAAGCATTACTTGATTTTTAAGAAACTGAAGTGTTTTAATCTACCTTTGTCTTAATTTACAGCAGGTTTTGTACAAAATTTGAGCCTTTTAATAAAAATCCCAGCAAATTGGGTGCCTGCCTCTGGGTCCTGGGAAGACTGTTGGGCGCCCAGCGTTCTAAGCATGCGAAGTGTTGTACGTGGAGTCTGTGCGCTCGTGGTTTAACCCTTTGTAACACCCTGAGGGACGTGATGTGGCCGGTAGCTCGTGTCCCTCCAAAGGTGTCCTGTGATTGTGCCCACACCACAATAAAACCCGGGCACCAGGGGTTGGTTGGTGCAAACCTGTTGGTAACTCTGAAAACGCCTGGATTCCATCAATGACCTGAAATCGAGCTTTTCTGAGCCGAGCGGAAGGGGCACAAAGCGCCCAATGGCAACAGCTGCCACCCCAAAAAACACCCTGAAAGTGCCTGTTCTGGAGAAAATCCCACCAGAACAGGGAGTTTGGGGTGTCAAGACCAGAGTCTGAGTTGGGAGTGTTGGGCTCTTGCTGTGCTCTTTGAGGTTTTTTTCAAGCTGTATTTTTTGGTCATCGCTGTTTTCAGCTGCAAAACCTGCAGTGTTGGGTTGGTTTGACCTGGGAAGACATTTGAGTTAACTCAGTAATCAAAAAAAAAGGTAATTAACCAAAAAATAAACCCAAAAACCTCTGACCTACAGAGCACCAGGTTTAAGGAAAAAAACCCAACAAACCATGAGGTTTTTAGTGAATACTTAATAATAGTGATGATAACGATAATAACAAAGGCCCTGTTTTTTTTAGAATGGGGTAGTTTGAGGTGATGATATTTTATACAAGGCAGTAGATGCTGTCCTGAAATCTGCTGTTTTTAAGTAACTACACGTTAAAGCAGCTACTGATGTCCTGGGTGTTATTCCTTAGCTTCCACTAGGGAAAGTCAAAAATATCAAAGAGCATTAATTCCAAGATAATTCTGATGGAATTCTGATGTCAAACAGCATTAAAAGCTCACAGTTAAACATGGAGTGTTCCACAAAGATTGGGAGAACCCAACATCCAGTGTCTGCAGCTGGACGTGACCAGAGATGTCCCCAAGCTCCAGCCCAAGATGGGGATTTTCCTCTTGGGGACAGAATGAGGTGTTGAACTCACTTGATGGAGAAATATTTGACTGCAACCACGATAAATTGATGTCAGAACCTCGTTTCTGCACAACCCAACCACCATCTCCTGCGGAACAGAGAAAAATGTCTGTGTAGAAAGTCTTCCTGATGAGAATCGATGAGATGATGGAAAACTGCAGAGCTCAACGTCTGGGAGAGCTGCAGCTCCTCACCCCACGCACAGGGTTCTGGATTCAGGGATTTTGGGAGTTCAGCTTCACCAGCAGTTTCACATGGACACAGAGGGCATAAGATTTTACCATTTGTCTCCTTTTTAATGCAGTTCTGCCCGGTTTCAGCCAAGGCACTTGCAAATCTTTCCCTTTTTCAGAGGTGTGACTCCTGGCACAGGTTTTTAGTTCAGTTCTGGTGACTTTTAATTCCTTGAAAATCAGTTTAATTAGTTTTGAACATGACAAGTCTGACTCTTCTCACACCGAGCCCAACGTGAAGAAGTTCAACTTGAGCTTGGCCACAGTCCTGGCCAGTGAAGTTACACCCAGCCCAACTCTCGACTCTCACCCCTGGGTGTCTTTTGCTCCGTTTGAGGTTTTTGTAGCCTCCATCCCAGTGGCAGTGCCTGAATTCTGGGGTAAATGGGTGCACTGTGCCCACACGTCTGAATTCTGGTGGAGTTGTTGCTGCTCATCGTGTCAGTCTCGCTGCGTTGGAGCAATCCCCACAGATGCTGGTTGTAATAATTCCTCATGACAGGAAGATTATTCCTCATCTCCCAGCTGCGGAGGCTCGGCCTCAGCTGAACTTGCCTCAAGTGTAGTTTGAGCACCAGATTTTAAACCGTTGTAGCGCGTTGAAGTCGTGGCTGTTCATTATTGTGACGGGCATTAAAGAACCTGAGCTTAGTCCTGGGCCTTGGGGTCATGCTGGGATTGAAGTGGGAGAACCTGGGATTAAATCCTTGGGGGACCAGCTGGATGTGCCTGGGGGCACCAGCCAGGTGCTGTTATCTGGGATCACAGTGACGAGGCAATGGTACCATGTCAATATTTTCACAATTAGTTCCTTGTTAAACGAACACGGCGTCTCACCTTGGCCTCGTAGGGAGTTTCTGGTGCCTTTCACTGACATAGGAGCCAACCCCTGTGTTTGGTGGGGTAGAACTTCACTGTGTTACGAGCTTTACCCTTTGATATCCCCGCCGCTGACTCTCCTCTCTCTGTTCAGGCCAGTTCTACAGCAACGGTGGCCACTCCAACTCTGGGGGAGGCGGCGGCGGCTCCTCCGGCTACGGCTCCTACTACCAGGGTGGTGACAACTACAACTCACCCGTGCCTCCCAAGCACGGCGGGAAGAAGCAGCAGCACGGGGGGCAGCAGAAGCCCTCCTATGGCTCCGGGTACCAGTCCCACCAGGGCCAGCAGCAGCAGTCCTACAACCAGAACCAATACGGCAACTATGGCCCGCCGCAGGGCAAGCAGAAAGGCTACAACCACGGCCAGGGCAACTACTCCTCCTACTCCAACTCCTACAACTCGCCCGGCGGCGGAGGCTCCGATTACAACTACGAGAGTAAATTCAGTGAGTGCTGGTTTTGCTTCTCTGGGGAGTAAAATGGGGATTTAGGGAAATGTGCCATAGGTGCCTGGGTCTATACTGAGGGGTAACTTCTAAGCTTCTGCTCTGGGGGTGGGCTGGGAGAGTTTCTCTCCAGGCCGAACAGCTCCAGCATCACCCAGAGAGATGCTTGAGTCCCCTCAGCATCTTTGCAGCCTCTGCTGAACTCTTTCCAGTAGCTCCTTGTCTCTCTTGCACTGGGGGGCCTAAAACTGGCCCCAGGACTCCAGAGGTGTCCTCACTGGGGCAGAGGGGAGTGGGAGGAGAACCTCCCTGCCCTGCTGGTCACGCTCTTCTGAACGCACCCAGGAGACCACTGGCTTCCTGGTGGTTTGGGGATGAAGGTGGCATTTCCTGCCCTGCTCCAAGTTATTATTTCACCACTGAGTCTTTGAGCCCATAGGACCCACAGGGGGTGTCGGTGTGAGACCTGGGGAGCCCCCAGACCCGCAGTGAAGCCAGAGCCACCACCATGACCATCCCTCCTCATCATGCTCTCTCCTGCAGGTTACGGCAACAGTGGCCGCGGCGGTGGCGGCAACAACTACTCGGGAGGTGCCTCCTACAACACGGGCTCACACGGGGGCTACGGGGGCGGCTCGGGGGGCGGCGGCTCCTCCTACCAAGGTAAGCAAGGTCAGTATTCGGCACTTCAGGCACCTCCTTCTGTGTAAAAACTCTTGATTCTGATTAAAGCAGCTTTTCCTGCCTCCTGCCGCCGCCGTAATGCAGCTTCTCCCCCCCCCAGGTGGATACTCCTCCCAGTCCAACTACAACTCCCCCGGTTCAGGCCAAAACTACAGCGGCCCCCCCAGCTCCTACCAGGCGTCCCAAGGTGGCTACGGCAGAAACGACCACAGCATGAACTACCAGTACAGATAAACCCCCCGGGCGTGGAGCTTTGGTCCCTCCTGCCCCGGAACCTTCAGTTTTATCGGTGAACATGTTA
>VYZX01021926.1:49280-67332 GCA_013401335.1 Brachypteracias leptosomus
CCTGGGGTGTGCCCGCAGCTCCGCCCCCGCCCCCCCCCCCCCCCCCCCCGCCCGCTCCGTCTCCGCTACGCAAACTGCGGAGCGCCCCGCGGCCCGTTCCCCTCGCCCGGCCGTGCCTTGCGCACTTGGCGTAGGGCGCGGGGCACCGGCGGCTCCTCACGCCAGCGGCGCAAGCGGAGGCTCGGGCCGTGGCCGGCGCGTACGGCGTTGACGTAGCGGGGCTCCGTGAATACGGGAACGGGCTTCCTGCGGGGCGGATGCGCGGCAGGTGCAGGCCCGAAGCACCGGGAACCGGCACCGGGGCCTGCACCGGGACCCAGCCCCTCTGAACACCGGTGCCCTGGCCCCGGAGGATGCTGCCAGGCCGGTGAGTCTGCCCCGGGCCTCCCACCTGCTGAGGGGGCTCGTCCCGGGGCCTCGGCCTCTCTGGGGATGCCCCGGGCCCGGGGCCCGGTGTGGAGCAAAGCCAGGGCGGCCTGGACATGGTGTGAGCGGCTGATGCTGCAGCACCGGGATGCTGAACCGGAGCAGGAGCACGGCCCTTTGCCCCTCTCACCCCCATCGCCGTCGGTGCCAATCTGTTTCCTGGCTGATAGCGCCGGCCCCGCGGTCGTTCCTGTGCCAGGGTGTTGGTGACCGGCCCATGTTGGGACCTGTGCCCTCGAGATAGGGCCAGGGGTGCCGGGGACTGGCTGCGGGGCCGGTCGGCATGGGCAGGATAAGGCAGAGCCACAGCCTGACACCCAGCCCGGGGTGGGGAGGGACCCGCCCCGATAACAGGGGGAGCGGAGCTCCAGAGCTGATTTCACCCCCTGTTACTGCTGTGGGGTTTAAAAATCTTGCCTGGTGCTCGTAACCTCTGCTTGGCCACCAAGTGCTGTGAGCAGGGTTGATTCTTTGGCCTTCTCCACCTTTTATCCTTTCCGCCCTGTTTTTGAGGGGATGGCAGCACCAGGTGGGTGGTGAATGGTTCAGCTCTGGGCTCATCCTCGATTCCTCAGGCACTCACTCCATCCTTGGGTTGAGGAGCTGCCATTGTCACCGCTTTGTCCCCATCCTCTCCTGCCCCTTGTTCTAGGGCTGCTTCTTTCTCACACGACGGGGTTCCCGACCCGTCCGGATGCTGTAACAGCAACAATAGGAGCCTTCCTGTGACATCACCCCATCCTGATGCAGATTTTATCACCCACAGAGCAGCGGTGATTCCACCCTCCTCTTCCACGGCACCTCCATGACCCAGAACGTCCCCCACAAAGCCAAGCCAGGCAGTTTTTCCAACATTTCAGGCTGGTTTTGGCAGCGTGGTCACTCTGGTGATGCTCCAGTGGTTCCCTTTCCCTGGCGGACAGCAGGATTTGAAAGCACCGCCCATGTTTTCCCCTCCGTCCTGCTTTCTGCCCCTGGAGTTTTTTGCTCACGTGGTGTTTTCCCGAGCAGTGAGGTCGGGATCTGGAGCCCACTGAATGATCCTTCACCCGACGCCGTTTGCTGCCTCTTTTACCCTCTCTCAGGTTGGATTCGTGGCGAGGATTCGTGCCAGGCTATGCCAGCACCGTGGTGGTGGCGTGGGAGGGAGACGAGGAGTGGAGCAGTGGAGCTTGAACCCCTCCAGATCTGGGCTTTCAGAGCTGTTGAGATTGAAATGGTTGAGTTATTCCCCTTCCTGGTGGAAGTTTTGGCAGCCTCTAATTACAGCACTGCTGGAAAACCAGCCCCAGTAATTAAAAATCTTTGTTTTGAGGCGTTGAAGGGTTTTAATCAGGGGTTCACGTGCTCTGTGGACAGCCGGGGTGGGCTTGGGTGGCAGAATCTGTGAAAACCCCTCGTGCTTCATCAGAGGCTGTCACCAAGAACCTTTCGCTGCCATCCCGTGGCATTGACTTGGTGTTAATCATCACTAATTACCCGTGGGGTGGATTCTGCCCTGCTTTGGAGTCAGTCTCGGCTCGGTGGTCGCTGTTGTACCAGAGTTTCAGCATCTCCTGCTGTTTGTGGCGTTGTTCTCCCATTGAATTATCAGGGAACAGGATAATGAGGACAATAGATTATCATTAAATGCTCACCGAACTGTTCTGCACCTCAGTCTGGGGACAAATAGCCCCAAAACAGCTCCCTCATCACCACAGCCAGGCAGGACCCTCCTGCTTGTCCCGGTGCTGGGGCGAATCCCGTTGGGTTTCACCCTGTGCCGGCGGCATTGAGCGCTTCTTGGGGAGGGACATCGGGATGCTGGGGATGGGCACCGTGGCCTCCGGGCTGTTCTGACAATGAACCATGTGGAGCTTGCTCTAGATTTCGAGCTGGGTCCTGAGCTCTGAGCTGCCTTTTATCCTCCCGGGCCGAGGGGCTGCTTCCGAGCGTGCAGATGTCGGTAAATGTGGGTAGGTGGATGGATGCACTGCTGGGAGGGGAGCTGGGCGTCAAAACTGGGGTGATCCTTGGCTGAGAAACCAGGAGCTGGTCGGGTTTAGTCTGTGGAAGGGGGAGGTTTCCATGTGGAGCAGCTTTTCCTCACGGGAGGTGCAGCTGCCCGGTGGGATGTGGGCGGTAGGAGACAGATTCTGTCCGCCAGAGGAGTGTAAATCCAGCATCCCACCAGCAGGTTTAGGGGGTTCCAGGCACAGAACCCAAGTCCCGGCTCCTCCACGGGCCTGAGGAGACTCTATCCTCTCATTTAGGGGAAAAGCACAAAGGGAAATCTGAAAAGCTGCATTAAACTCCCATTATTGGCTGTCAGGAGCTGCTGCGGAGCGGCCCCTGACTGGAGCCGCGGTGCGAGGGCGCTGACGGCTCCGGGCCTGCCCCGGCACTCCCGGCACACAGTGATGGGGGAAAAAAAGCCATTTTCCGGATAAAACCCGGGCATTGAGCGCGGCGGCCACTCGGACCCGCCGGACAATGGGGCCGTTGTGATCCTGCCCCCCCATCGGCAGCGCGGTGAGAGCCAAACCTCAATGGGGCTTTATGAGGCCGTCGTGGCGTTACCGGTACCGCCGGCAGCCGCGCATCGAGCCGGGGCTGAGCCTGGGGGTGGAGGAGCTGGGCCTGGGTGATGGACCCTTCACCTGCCTCGGGCACGGTCTCTTCTCTGGTGAGATGCTGAAATAGGCCTCTTGAAGTGCTTTGGAGACCCCAAAATGGGGATAAAATGCAGCGTTTGGGCCAAGCCTCCCTTGTCCAGGCCCAGGGTGACCCACTGAAAGTTTTAAGCCAGTGTCTGAGCCTCTTTAAGGGAGAATTTTCCCCCAGGGGAGGATGGGGATGAGAGTGGCCTGTTCTTGGGGCTTTTCCACCAATATTCCTTGGGTCTGGTGTAGAATTGGCCAGGCTGGGCCAGCAGCACCGTGGAGATAAATCCCGGCTTTGGCTCCCTTGGCTGTGGTGGGTTTTATGGCAGCAATTGTCAGAGGAGTGGAAATTTGATGGCAATTTAATGGCAAGGCGGCGCCACAGTGGTGGGAGAGGGAGCTGTGGTGTCAGCAGGTGGAAGATGGAGTGAAACAGAGGGAATTTGGGCTCCTTAATGAAAGCTCGTCTGGGAGGGACATGGGGACGTGGCATGATGGTTGTGGGGAGCTTGGGGTGTCTTTTGCCTGGATTTTGGGGAAAGAGCTGCTGCGGCAAAGGCTCCGGGAGCCTGAGACTGGAGAGGGGCTGGGGCAGGGCCGGGCAGCGCCCAGAGACCTTCTCCACGGGAGGTTTTATGGGGAACAGGGTGAACAGAGTGTCCTTCCCCACCCCTGACCTTTGTCTTTCTGCTCTCTCTGTGGCGGTGTTTCCTGGTCCCGCACAGAGGGGGAGGATTCCCGGGAGTAACCAGGTGAATGGGACAATCTGGGTGTGACTGGGACCTCACTGCCCCGGGGGTTGTGTCTGGGGTGGTGCCAGCCTGGCTGAGATCCCCTTCGTGCCTCCTGAGCCTCTGAAAACACCCCCCTGGGCAGCTCCACGTCCCCTCCTGTGTTTGCTGTCGGTGTTTTCCCACAAAGGAGGCGGTTCCAGCCAACCCTGGCCACAGGTGAGGTTGGCCGGGGCTTTGAGCAACCTGCTCTAGGTGCAGATGTCCCTGGTCAGTGTGGAGGGGTTGGACCAGATGACCTTGAACAGTCCCTTCCCGCTCAAACCACAGTTCTATATCATTAACCCTCCTGAGATAATTCATGTGGCAGGATGAGGGTGGGAGAAGGGAGCAGTGGAGCCTGTTCCATCACCTCCAGGTTGCAGGAGATGCTGTGGTCCCCCCTGGGACTGATGCTCTCCCCTCGCGAGGTCCTGGTGAAGGTGTTGGGGCCCTGGGGGGGTGTCTGCACCTCACGGTGTTTAATTTTAACAGGAGGAAGCAGTTTCCCGCCCCCGTCATAGTGAAACTGCCGAGTGGGGCCGACGTTCCTCCTGCTCCTGCCGTGCCCCCCTGGGGCCGCAGGACCCGTCCTCCCGGTCGGGCAGGAAGCTCTTTACCAGTGATAAAACCAGGGTTCTATTTAGGGAAACCTCCTTCTTGAGGCTTCCTCCCCTGGCCGGGCTCTGGTCGGGGCTCGGTGATCGCGGGTCGCTCAGGAAATCTGCTGTGTGGTGTTGGGGGGAGGTGAAGTTCCCTGCGTGGATGTTCTGGCTGTGATTCACAACCCCCTCTGGTGCTGGCACAGCCAAGGAGGGTTCCTGGTGGAGCCTCTCCCCGGTGCCATCAGCTGTGGGTGATGGTGACGGGCACGGCTGGTCCTGGTCCCTCGTGGTCGGCTGATAAGCTGGAGGTGCCCTCGTTAATGGCAGCGATAAACCCACCGGGTGCCGCTCCCAGGGAGCTCTCGGAGCTACTCGGACAAACCACCTCCCTGCCCGGTTCCCGTTGCTCTGGGCCTGGGGGAGGCTCCCTGGGTGCCCCGAATGAAGCTGCCCATGGGAGCAGCACCTTCCCAGGCAGCAAACCCAGCAAAGGCTCCACCAGGACCAGGAGAAACGTCGGTTCTGTGTCTTGTGTGCTCTGGGAAATGGGGTGAAACCCTGAAGGGTGTGAGGTTTGGGAGAGTGAAGAGCAGGTGGTGGCTTTGACCCCCCCCACTGAGGTGTCTTTTTATTTCCCTGTGAGCTAGCAGGGTATTAAAATACTGCAGGTACTTAAATTGTTTAACAGCTGGGATGGAAAAATGGGAAAAGGTGGGAAAAAGGCTTCTGACATCCCAAATTCCAGGCTCCTTTTCCAGCTCCCAGGAACGGATTCCATGTAGGATCTGAGCCCTTCCCACCATCCCCTGTGCCCATTGTTGGGATATTTGAGAGATCTGCTCAGTCCAGCGTTAATTCACATTTTAACCGTGTCACTGAACATCTGTCTTTCAATTCCTTTCAGGGATTTCCTCCCCCGGGGCTCTGGAATCGTCACTCGACGGCCTCTCATCCTGCAGCTCATCTTCTCCAAGACAGGTAGGGCCCGAAGAGGGAGGGGGTGATTGGAACCTTGGGCTGCTGAACGTGGCTCTGGTTGCCCTTTGGATGGGAAGATCCACGGCTGTCGGGCTGCTTCCCTCGTGGATTTGCCATTTAATGAGAGTATCAGTGTTTTGGTGCTGGTTCTGGTTGGTTTGTGAACCCATCTGACGTTGAGCAGTCGCAGTGTCCTCAGCAGGCTTCTGCAGAAGTTGTGATCATCCTTTTTTCCCTGTTAAATCCTGACTCACTGTGGTACATCTGGGCAGCAGCGAGTCAGAGCCAGCCCTTTTCTCTGCGTGGTGCGGGCAGAGGAGAGGCTGCCGGGCACGGGGTGGGTCCATTGAGGCCCATCCTCCAGCAGAACATTCCAGCTCCCCCCGAGCTGCCATTATCCTGGCGATAGGGGAGGCTTTGTGTGTCCACAGCCGTTCAGTCGCTCACACAAGTGTCTGGCTGCTTCCCCCGGTGCCCCGTGACTCAGTTCCTCTCCACACCCGGGATGGAGGAGTTGTGAAACCGGCCTGTGCCCCGGTTCACCTGCCCCGGCACGTGCCGGGGGCCGAACACCAGGGAGCCAAGTGCTGGGAGTGCTGGGGAGCCAAGTGCCGGGGGTCAAACGCCGGGGGCTGAACAACACCAGGGGTCAGACACTGGGGGCTGAACACAGGCCATGAAACCGGCTCCTTTTTTCACCTTCTAAACCTCAACCAGCCTGATTTCCGAGGAGGTTTCTCCCGTTGCCCTCCCCTGGATGAACTGAGCGGTTCTCTGCCAAGAAGTCGTGGGTTTGGGTCAGTCCTGGCAGAGGTGCAGCTGAGCTCTGCAGCCTCCGTTCACCTTTATTTGGGTGACCTGTTGATTGAGTAATTAAGTAATCTGTGGTCCCCAGGACAGGTCAGGGGGTTGCAGAAGGTTGGCTGTGGCTCTTTGATGGGTGATACGGGGTCACCGGTGCTGGACCGGCCCGGGCAGACGGGCAAGGGCAGGGCTGGTATTTCCTCTACACCCCACGGGCTGGTGGAGGGAGGAAGTGACTTGCACCATCCCTCAGCACTTGCACCATCCCTCTGGTGTGAGTCGTGGCCCCACATCTGTTAAAATCCCTTTTTGAGGAGCCTGGAGCGGTTCCCTGGGCGCCTGGAAGGAATCACCTTCTCTTGCCCTCATCTCTGCTCAGCTTCCCTGCTACCCTCAAGCTTCTCCTGCACTAATGGGCTGCAAAACCCTTCCAGAAAACCTCCCGTGCCCACAGGCGACGGTGCAAGGGCCTGGAAAAAGCAGCTGCTTTTCTGTTCCCAGCCGGTGGAGCTGGGGCCGAGTTAATGGTTGTCTCCTGGCACAGACTCCTGGGGCTTGGAGGGGACAGGCAGAGGTGCCGGGTCGGGGTCGGTCCCCAGCATGGTGGAGCCAGAGCCGTAAATCTGGAGAGAGGAGGAGGGAATAATCCCAAGCTGGTGGCACAGGTGGAGGGAAGCTGTGGTTCCTCCCTGACGAGGTGCTGGTGGAGCTGGGAAGTGCTGCCAGCCCTTCCTCGTGGGTCTTTCCTCACCGGCCCTTCCTCACCGTGCCGTGCCAGGCCAATCTCCCGGGTCTCCGGCACCGCCGCGGCTGCGGCCCCTTTGCTGGCACGGGAGGTTTTGCCGCCCTCCCTCCCGGCGCGTCTTGGCAGCCAGAGCTCGGGGCTTTCTCCAGCGTTGGGAATCTGGGCAATCAAACGTTTAAAAGCAACCGTCGGGGACTGAAAGGCCCCGGTGAAAACAAACAGACCCATTCTGATGCTGAGGTTGGCCAGCCGGAGCCGGCGCGGGCTGCCTGCCAGCAGCTCACCCAAGGGCTTTTTTGGCAAAGGGAAGCTCCCGAGTCCACATCAAAGCAGCTGCTGCCAGCGCAGAGGCGGCCGGCGGAGTGGCGGGGAAAGCGGCCGGGCCAAGTTTATCTGGGGCTGCTGCCAGGCAGGAGCCTGGGGACAACCAGGTTCATCCCTGGGCAGGTCCTCGGTGCTGCTCTGGGCATCGTGGCTGCTCCGTGTTGCACCAAAGCCGTGGCTGTTTCTGCTTTGTGGTGTTGAAATGGCTCTAAACTGGTTAAATAGGCACTGGGGAGGCCGCTCCTCGAATCTTGGGGTCAGTTTTGGGCCCCTCACTCCCAGAAGGACATTGTGGAGCTGGAGCGTGGCCAGAGAAGGGCAACGAAGGTGGGGAATGATCTGGAGGAGAAGGGTCTGGACATGAGGAACAATTTCTTGCTGTGCAGAGTTGTGAAGGGCTGGGCCAGGCTGCCCGGGGCAGTGGTGGAGTCCCCATCCCTGGAGGGGTTTCCAAGCCCTGGAGATGTGGTGCTGAGGGATGTGGTTCAGTGGGGCTCGAGGAGGCCAAATTGTCACCTTTTAAAAATTTTTCCTCTTTGATCTCTTCCAGAATATGCCGAGTTCTTGCACTGCAAATCCAAAAAGTTCACGGATTTTGACGAGGTGCGGCAGGAGATCGAGGCAGAAACCGACCGGGTGACGGGAACCAACAAAGGGATCTCACCCGTGCCCATCAACCTCCGTGTCTACTCCCCCCACGGTGAGGGATGGGTCTGCGCCTGGTAGAATGCTGTGAAATGAGAAGAGGGTTTGGGGAGTTTGGGCCAATCTGTGTCCTAAAAGCAAACACCAGCTGCTCTGAGTGTCCAGCTGATCTCGCACCGGGCAGGGGGTGGTATCTGCAGACACAGCAGCAGCTATTCCTTCAGAAGGGCTTCTAAGGGGCAGATCTGCCACAGGGAATCCCAGAATCCCAGCGTGGTGGGGGTTGGAAGGGGCCTCCTGAAATGATCTCGTCCAAACCTGGGTGATCTCTGTCCTTGCAGTGTTGAACCTGACGCTGATCGACCTCCCGGGTATCACCAAAGTGCCGGTGGGGGACCAGCCGCAGGACATCGAGTACCAGATCAAGGACATGATCCTGCAGTTCATCAGCAGGGAGAGCAGCTTGATCCTGGCTGTCACGCCGGCCAACATGGACCTGGCCAACTCGGACGCACTCAAGATGGCAAAAGAAGTTGATCCTCAAGGTAAGACAGACGTGTCCTCCTGTCTGTCCCTGCCTGTGCTGCTGGATCAGCCCCAGTGTGATCGGCCCGTGTGGTTGAACAAGTTCTCCAGACCCTTCCCCAGCTTCGTGGCCCTTCTCTGCCCATGCTCCAGCCCCTCAAGGCCCTTCTGGGAGTGAGGGGCCCAAACCTGCCCCCAGGATTGGAGGCTGGGCCTCCCCAGTGCCCAGTCCAGGGGGACCATCCTTTCCCTGCTCCTGTTGGTCACACTGGTGCTGGTCCCAGCCAGGATGTTGGTGGCTTCTTGGCCACCTGGGCACATTCTGGCTCGTCTCCAGCCATTGACCAACCCCACCAGATCCTTTCCTGGGGCAGTTTCCAGCTGCTCCCCCCAGCCTGGAGTGTTGCTCATTTGTGAGATGACCCGATAGCTCATTTGTGAGGTTAATCGATCGCTCGCTTCTGTGGCTGCTTCAGGCTTGCGGACGATTGGAGTCATCACCAAGCTGGACCTGATGGATGAAGGCACCGATGCCAGAGACGTGCTGGAGAACAAGCTGCTTCCCTTACGAAGAGGTATAACGAGCCACGAGGGCTTCTCCTCACCCCACATCCTCCTCCCTGCTCTTGGTGCTTCCAGATAGGTCCGAGGGTGGATTCTGGGGAGCTCAGGCCCCTTGTGCCGCCCTTCATGGCTGTGGATGGTGCATCGGGGCTGCCCAGCCCTGCTCAGACACCTCCAGCCTGGTCTGGCCGTAGCTGGAGCTGCCGTGTCCCCTTGCAGGCTACATCGGTGTGGTTAACCGCAGCCAGAAGGACATTGATGGCAAGAAGGACATCAAGGCAGCGCTGGCTGCAGAGAGGAAGTTCTTCCTCTCCCACCCCGCCTACCGGCACATGGCCGACCGCATGGGCACCCCCCACCTGCAGAAGGTCCTCAACCAGGTGGGCTCTGGTCCCCTCCCGAACGCTTTGGTGTTTGTCTCTGGTGGAAAAGGGACGTTCCTGCAGCCGATGGGGTGTCTCATGACCTCGGTTCTCTTGCAGCAACTGACCAACCACATCCGCGAGACGCTGCCCTCGCTGCGCAGCAAGCTGCAGAGCCAGCTGCTGTCCCTGGAGAAGGAGGTGGAGGAGTACAAGAACTTCCGTCCCGACGACCCCACGCGGAAAACCAAAGCTTTGCTGCAGTAGGTTCCTCTCGCTCGGTGCCACCTTCCTGACGCCTCTCCTGGCAGAGGAGATTCCCCCCTCCCAGCCAGGAACCTCACTGAGAAACACACTCGCTCTGCTCATCACGGGAGGCTGGTTCAGAGTCACAGAGTCACAGAATTGCTTTGGTTGGAGGAGACCTTTGAGCTCCTGGAGTCCACCTGTTCCCCCAGCACTACCAGGGCACCGCTGGACCGTGTCTGTCCGCACCACATCTCTACGGCTCTGAAACCCCTCCAGGAAGACCTGGAATAGCCCCATCATCTGTTTGGAGATGGCTCTGCCAGCTCTGAGGGTGTGAAGCTGGCACCCAGGAGACACCCGGTGCCCTCTGGCTCTTGCCAGGACGAGGAAATCCCCTCCCAGAAACGCCTGCTGGGCATCTCTGGGCAGGACTCAGCGTCTGCTGCTCTGTGCCATGTCCTGCCCATCCTAAGTCACACAGTTTGGTCTCAGGATTAAGAAGGACGTTGTGTCCCTCCCTGACCTGGCCACCTGCTCCCCAGACTCCAGAAAAAGCGACTCCAACAGCAGGAACTGGGAGAAGTTTTGCCCAGCCCTGCCCGGCTGAAGCAGAGCTGGCGGGGGGTGCTGGCTGTAGGAGGCCCTCAGGGTGTCTGTCTGTCTGTCTGTTGTACTCACCTGACGCCCGTTTCACCCCCTTGTTTCTCCACAGGATGGTCCAGCAGTTTGGTGTGGACTTTGAGAAGCGGATCGAAGGTTCAGGAGACCAGGTGGACACGCTTGAGCTCTCCGGGGGGGCCAGAATCAACCGCATTTTCCACGAGAGATTTCCCTTTGAGCTGGTGAAGGTAAAGGTGGCCTGGGGAGCATGTGGGGCAGGCTGGTTAGGACAGAGAGTGACCTCTGAACCTGCCTGTGGAGCATCCCGTGGGCTGGGGACAATGTGTGTCAGAATCAGAGAATTGTTTGGGTTGGAAGCGACCTTTGAGCTCCTCGAGTCCACCCGTTTCCCCATCCCTTCCAGGGCACCACTCACCCCTGTCCCTCAGCACCACATCTCCATGGCTTGGAAACCCTTCCAGGGATGGGGACTCCCTGGGCAGCCTGGGCCAGCCCTTCACAACCCTTGTGGGGAGGAAATTGTTCCTCGTGTCCAACCTCAACCTCCCCTGGAGCAACTTGAGGCCGTTTCCTCTTGTCCTGTTGCCTGTTCCTTGGGAGAAGAGCCCGACCCCACCTGGCTCCAACCTCCTTTTAGGGAGGGATGGTCCCTGCCCTGGTCTTGTCTCACTGTCACTTCCCTCCCTCTTCAGATGGAGTTTGATGAGAAGGATCTGAGGCGAGAGATCAGCTACGCCATTAAAAACATCCACGGGGTGAGGCAAGTATCGGCGCAGATCGGTTCCTCGGGGGGACGGGGCCTGGCCCACGGGGGGTGTGGTTGGAGTTTTCCTGCTGTGGGAGCAGCTCTTCTGGTGTCTCATGGAGACCAGAGCTGGTGGAAAAGGGACTTTTTGTAGGAATAAGGGTGTCTTGGCCACCCGAGCTGTCCTTGTTCTCAGAGTCGGGCTCACCCTGATCCCAGCAGAGGCTGCAACAGGCTCTGAGCTGAAAAACTGCCCCTTGTGCCTTTGGTTCAGCTGCTCAAATCTCCTTTATCTGCCCTGGCTTCCCTTAAGTGGTGGAAGAAATGACCTTGAGAGATGATGGGGGAGTGTGAGTTCAGCCTCCCCAGGGTCCAGTTCCTCGTGTGGACGTGGCTCGGCCCCTCTGGCACTGACCTGACAGGGAACTGGGGACCCCAGAGAGGACCAGCATTAAATCCAGGTCCTCTCCTGGGCCATCCCGCTCTCCAGCCTGGTGCCGTGATGCCATGGTGCCTGGTGGCACGATGAGAAGTGTCCAGTTTCTCCTCTTCGCTTTAACATTGTCCCCAGGCACCACTTGACCTGTTCGTGGTGTGTCCGTTTTCCCTAAATGCCACCAAAAAATTTCGTGGGGGGAACAGGAGGGTACTGCCACCCCCAGCACCCCCATCTCCTCCGTGGGGGGTCCCGGAGCACAATTGGCTCCAACCTGATCACCCCCTTTTGTGTTTTTTCTCTGCCATGTCTCTGCCCTCTGGCCCCACCCACGGATCCCTGTAGGACGGGGCTCTTCACCCCAGACTTGGCATTCGAGGCCATTGTGAAAAAGCAGGTGGTGAAGCTGAAAGAGCCTTGTCTGAAGTGTGTCGACCTCGTTATTCAGGAGTTAATCAATACAGTTAGACAGTGTACCAGTAAGGTATTGAACCGGCCCCTTCCTCGCAGTGGGATGGGGAAGCAGCAGTGATGCTCTCACCCGCCTGCCTTGCCTGGCTCCCCTTCAAAAAAATAATGATAAAAATAATAGAATCTGGGAGAAAATTGGGTATTTCTCAGCTTCGACTCGTGTCTCCCAACTGGGCTCCTCCCTGTCGCCTTTGGCTGATCCTTGAGTCGAGGTGCCAAGGATGGATCCCCCAGGACATGCCCTGGTGCTCCCGGTGCTGGGGGGGTCCCGGAGCCCCCCAGGTCCCGAGGGACTGGGTCGGGGTTCCCGGGGATGCTCCCTCAGCCCCTGGGCTTCCCGTGGCCGTCAGGGTGGGGCCAGCCCAGCACCCGGGGCAGGGCAGAGGGGGCTGCCCCTGGTCGGAGCCAGGCAGGTGGGTGGGCAGCTCTGGGATCCTGGTACCTCTCTTGGCACGTGTCCCGGTTTAAATGGGGCCTCGCCGCACTCTGGGAGTCCCGGCAGCGTGGGGCAGCCCTGCCTCCTGAGTCCTGCCCCTCAACCTCTGCAGTTAATGAGCTGTTTGATAACGAGCCCATTTCCATTTCAAAAGGGCCGTTTCCCCTCCCTGCCTATTGTCTTTTTTCCTTGGAAGCGTTAATTACCCTGAAGCTGTGGAGAAACGGGTCATTTCCATATTTAATAACTCAGGGGGACTCTTTTTTAACCTTATTCTGGTACGATTGGACTCGATCGTGGTTGGACTTGATGATCTTAAAGATCTTGAGGGAACCAAAACGATTCCCTGTAGCAGCACCAAAAGATAGACTGAGAACAGGAAAGCAGCTTCTCTGCTTCCAGTGCTGGTGTCATTGAAAGGAAAATCACCAAATTCAGCTGTGCTAAGGCAGGAGCGTTGAAGGGTCCACGAGGTTCGGTCCCCAGAGTGCTCTGAGGCCCCATTTAAACGCTGTCAGTGGTAGGACTGGTGGGTTGCTGGTGGGTCCGTTGTTCTCTGCTCCAGCGTGGTTCACTGTGATCTGGTGATGGGGAGAAGCCAGCGCCTGCTGCTGAAATTCCTTCTGTCTCAAACTCTCGGGCTCTAACCCCAGAGCTGAGCTGAAATTTGGGGTTTGCCTAGAGCTGGGTCTGAGTGATCTGGTCTAGAGGGAAACCAGGAGCCTCTCTGGGGCTTTTCCCCCCGTACACATGGAGAAGAGGCACCTCCCGATCAGTAAAACAGCCCCCAAAGACCCGAAGGAGTTTCTCAGGCAGGCGCTGCAGCTTTTTTCCTTTGCACGTTACTAACCTGGACTGAAAACAAACCTGATTTTTCTTTTCTTTTCTGTCTTTGTGGCTGCTCCCCCCGCTCGGCTCCCGCTCGCTGCCTGGCGCAGGACGGGGCTCTTCACGCCCGACATGGCCTTTGAAGCCATAGTGAAAAAACAGATTGTAAAGCTCAAAGAGCCCAGTTTGAAGTGTGTTGATCTGGTGGTCTCAGAGCTGGCCACGGTCATTAAAAAGTGTGCCGAGAAGGTAACGCACGGCTCTTCCTTCACCCCTTCTTGCCTAATCTCAACATCTGGAGTATATCTGCTCCCAGGACCCGGCCGGACCAAAGTGGGCTCAGCCCCGAGGCTGTGGCTGAGTTGGGGGAGGCCCCAACCCTTGTTGGCAGCGCCGGCGTTGCCCCGGCTCCTGCCGGGTCCTGCCGAGCCGTATGGCCCAGGTGTCTGCTCGCCCCGTAACCGCAGCCAGGGCTCCGCACGCTCCCCTCTGCCTGGCGTAGCCGTAGCTCCCGCTTCGTGCTCTGCTTAGTACTGGGGGGAGAACCAAAATAACCCAGATTTGTGGCTTTGGCACCGCTTCGAAGGCCCCCGGGAGGGGACTCTGCTGAGCTTGTCGGACCTAGTGAAGAGAATCGAGTCTGTCGCTTCCCCCCGGCCCCGGTTGTGTCCTGACGGCAGAACCGGGGCTCGGTCCCGCCCGTCCCCGTCCCCATGTGAGCATCTCCTGTCACCGGGGCTGCCACGGTCCCGTCAGCAGCCGTGTTCTTCCCCGGCCTTCTCCCTCTCTTTTCAGCTTGGTTCCTACCCCAGGTTACGGGAGGAGACGGAGAGAATCGTCACCACGCACATCCGGGAGCGGGAAGGCAAAACGAAGGACCAGGTGAGCTCAGGGTGTGGCCTGGCTGGGAGGGAGGGCAGAGCAAGCCCTGGACACCCACCATCAACACTGGTGATCCCAAAGCTCCCCTGGACACCCACCATCAACACTGGTGATCCCAAAGCTCCCCTGGACACCCCATCTCCGCTGGCGATCCCAAAGCTCCCTCTTGTGGCAGCTCCAGCAGCTCCTGCACGGTCACCATGTCCGCTCTGACCAGAGCTGTGGGTCTTCAGCCCTCCCTGAGGTGACCCGGGGGCAGATTCCAAGTGAGTTTGTTGTTCCTCCTTCCAGATTCTCCTGCTGATCGACATCGAGCTCTCGTACATCAACACTAACCATGAAGACTTCATTGGATTCGCCAAGTAAGTCATTTACTGGTGGGGTAAATGAGAACTGGAGGAATTTCTCACGTCCCAGCATGGTTCACTGGTACCTTTTGCACCCGAATTCTCTCAGATTTGGGATACAGGAGCTCTGCTTCTCTGCTTGCTGGCAGTTGAGGGCCAGGAGATCGGAGCTGCCCCACATCATCCCCCTGCATCAGTTGATGCTCCTTAGGGCAGAGCTGGGGTTGTTCAGCCCCAGGCAGATGAGCTGATCAGGCCCCATTACCATCACCACTGCCCCGAGCCACCAACTCATGAAATCACAGAATCCAGAGTGTTTGGGTTGAAGGGACCTTTCAAGCTTCTCTCGTCCACCCCCTGCAGGGAGCAGGGACAGCTGCAACCAGAGCAGGCTGGAGATTCACTCAGTCTTCCTCTTGTTTTCCTTTTTCACCCCCCTTTTTTTTTTTCCACATCTCTTCTTTTCACCTTCATTCACAGTTCCTTCCTCTCCTCCTAACCTCTCCTGTTTTTCCTTTGAACCATCATCTCCCTCTTTCCTCCGGACTCTCCGAATCTGTCCCTGTCCCCAGCTGTTACACTGAGCAGCACGTGACAACAGGGTGGGTACCTGCTCCCGCAGCATGTCCCGGGGTGGGGGCTGTGGCCACCCTGCTTGCACCTTCCCCTCCCTGCAGGGATCTCTGACGAGACCTGGAGAAGCTTCTCCACGCTCAGCTTTTGGATTTGTGCTTGCTGTGGAGCTCAGCCATGGGGGAGCTTCTTGCTCCCGCCCGGGGTGCCTCCCGTGGGGCTCGACCTGCGTGTCCCGGGGGTTTAGGGAGGAGCTGTGAGGACCAGGGCAGGAGAGAGCCCCAGATCCCCACAGCCTGGTCAGGGACACCCTGGGTGGAGGGACGATGGGGCTGTGAGCTCAGCCCCGCAGCCGCCTTCCCGACCCCTTTGTGCTCCTGAGCTGCTCTGGGGGGTTCCTGGCGTTGTTCTAACTGTGTTCCTGGATTTTGTTCTTGCTCCTGACTAACGGTCCCGTCCCGCACCTCTGCCCTCGGGTTGCTCAGGAGAGACAGGTAGCTTTCCCCCCGGTGCAGGAGCTCTTTCTCCCTCTGGTTCCCTCCTTTCTGACCCGGGGTTGGGGAACGAGGAGGCTCAGGTGGTTCTGGAGATGAATCCTTCTGGTTCTCAGCCTTGCGGTGGCCGGGGCGCGGCGGCTCGGCTGCGTCCGCAGACAGAAATCCCTCTGGACTCACCACGCTGCACCCTCAGCCTTGCCTCGCTGGGGATGAGGAGGGAGATGAAGGTGTCCGGGGTGAGAAGCCCCGTCCCCCTCCCTCGGCACTGCCCCGGGTCAGTCCTGGGCACAATTCTGTGAGCTCCAAACTGGGGGTCTCCTCTGTCCGCGTCGCGCCGCGCCGGCAGCCCCGGCCTGGGGGGTCTGGGCTGAATTTTACCCGTTGGGCTTTTCCCTCTGGACTCGTCTCTTCCTCCGGCGTTCCGGGTGGGAATTGTGTGGTGTCAGCTCTCCCCGCGTCGCCTCCCCTGCCTAAAGCTGCTCTTCTCCTTCTGCTTCCAGCGCCCAGCAACGGAACACGCAGACCAACAAGAAAAGGGCCATCCCGAACCAGGTACGGTGCACCAGCCACCCTGGCCTGGGGGGCTCTCTGGGGTCTCCTGCTCCAGCAGCCCCTGGAGCAGCCCCGCGCTGGCGGAGGGATTCCAGGCAGTCCACAGGCTCCTTCTCAGGGATATTTAAACCCTGGGGGAGATGGGGGAAGATGAAGCTCTTGGGGAGGGAGCGTTTGCTCCGCAGGAGCTCATCTGAAAGCAGGGCTTGAGTTGATCCATGAGGGATATAACCCCAGGAGGGGCGGAGATGGGGAAGGCAAAGCTCCGTCCTTTGGAGCGAGTTTGCTCCGTGGGAACGTGTCCAAAAGCAGCAGGAATCAGGACAAAACGGGTGGCCCGGGCTGCTGGAGGAGCCCCGAGCTCCGGCGTGGGGCAGGGTCTGGCCAAACCTGCCTGGTCCTTCCCTCTCCATCCAGGAGCCCCTGGGGTGGGGGGCGGAGGGGACGAGCCCGGCGTGTCCCCCTCGGTTCTGGCCCCAGGGGTGTCTGATGTGGGGGTGCATGGCCCTGAGCAGGGCTGGGAGTGCCCCCTGCACAGAGCCAGGTCCTGCAGAACCTAACGCAGACGGTGCCTCCTCGGAGAGAATGTGATGAAATATTAACACTGTGAAATTTATAATTAATAGCATGTAACTGTTTTTCTTTTGCTGTTTTTCTGCTTTTTCCTACCATTTTTGTGCTTCCTGCTCTCTTCTCCCTTCCATCACTTTGTTTTTCTTCACTGTTCTGTCTCCTTGTCCTGCTTTTTTTTTTCCCCCCCCTTAATTTTACGCACTAAAGGGTGAGATACTGGTAAGTACCCACATAGTGTAATAGTGCTGGGAGACGACACCCGGTGATGGACGCGGCCCTGCCAGAAACACCTTCCAAACCCAAAAAGATCCAAAACAAGACCCAAAAATACCTCCTGGACCCCAAATGATGCCCCTTGTCCCCAGAACTGAGTACACTGATGGCAGAGGAGGGATGGGACTCCCCAAGGGGAGCCCAGGGATGGAAATTTGGTCTGTGCCCTTCATCCCACGGCCAAAAAGGAAGGGAAGAGAATTTCCCTGCCCCTGGTGGAGCCATCGCTGCTGGGGTAGGTGTGCGGGGATCCCGACCCCCAGGCTTGGAGCCAAGAGTTGCTCCAAGAAAATGGAAGTGTCTGAGAGGGAATTAATCTCCTAAAACATGGATTTTTTTGAGGCAGCTGCGGTGCCTGTCCCGCTCTTCCCGGGAAGGTTCATCGCTCTTGTGCTGCAAAACCCCGTGAGCTACGGACCATGTCCTCAGCTCCCACAGCCCGGGAGGTCCCCAGGCCCCTTCACCGTCTCCTCCAGCTGTTCAGACACTTCCATTTTCTTCAGGCCTCGCCCAGATGTTGCTGCAGAACCAAAGGCCACCCCTTGGGTTTCTGGGCAGGGCCGCGCTCCCATCGCTGGCTGGGGGACGGGGTCGTGCTGGCGACGGGAAGGTGGAGATCTGGCAATTGAGGATTCTGGAGCTGGGGCTGCTTCCCGTGGGGAGCTGAGCGGAGCCCCCAGACCCTCTGCACGGGACTGAGCTGAGCCCCCAGACCCTCTGCACAGCCCTCAAACCATCGGGGCTCTCACCAGCATCAGTCGGTCTTAAAGGAACTTTCTTCTGGGCTCTGCTGTGCTGCTCAGCTGGGCACTGGGGCCCAGCCTTCCTCTCTCTTCCTCCTTCTCCTCCTCAGTCTTTGGGGTACAGGGGTCCTGCCCCGAGGTGTCCCTGGCTCTCCAGGGCCCTCTCTCCTCCTCTGCCCTTCAGCAAAAGAAATTACATCTTGGCTTTTCTCTTTTCCTCTGTGCCACATCCCTGGATCTCTTCCCTGTTCCTTGTAATCCCCCCAGTATGGTCCTGGCACCTTCCAGAGACTCTAACCCAGCTCACAGGACTCGCTTTGCTGCCGAACCTTCTCCCTCTGCCCTTTCCTTGGCCCCGATTCCCTCAACTGCTCCATCTCCCCCCTCCTGTTCCCGTCTCCCCCATCCCCTCAACTGCTCCATCTCCCCCCTCCTG
>VYZX01021926.1:96319-121330 GCA_013401335.1 Brachypteracias leptosomus
GGGGGGGGGTTTAAGGGGGTTTCTTAGGATAAAGTTGCCTGGCCCTGGCTCTGCGGCAGCACCAGAAATGGGCAGATCTTGGGTGTAAATGACAATGAACTCCCCTTGAAATGCACCTTTGTTTGGGTTTTCTCCTTGTTTGGGTTTTTTTGGGGGCAAAGCTGGTGCCAGGGGAGCAGCTCCTGCCGGAGCACGAGCAGTGGGTGGGTGGGATCCCTCCATCCTTCTCCAGAACTCTTCATTAGTCCCCTACCCTCGTTAGCTGTGGTGAGAGGAGAGGGAAGCAACACTGGTGCTTTCCTCCAGGGGTGGAAGGAGAAAGATTCCCAGGGCTGGAAGGGTTTAACTCTGGGATATATCCCAGCCCCTCCACCCATGGTCAAGGGGCTCAGCGCTGGCAAAGCCAAATTTCTGTGGTGCCCGCTGCTGGCAGAGCTCGGAACAGGTGGGAACAGCAGTGAGGAGCGTTTCTGTTCCTCACCCTTGACGTGGTCACTGTTCCCCTCTGAGCAACGTGAGTATTGGACATTTTTGCCTTTAAATCGGGAAATCTGAAGCTGGAGGAGCCGTGGAGCTCCCAGAGATTCACCCGGGCCCCTCAGGAGCAGGATCGCCCGAGGAAGAGGCATCCCTGGAGCCTGCACCTTCTCAGGGGCACCCAAAAGATGCTTTAGTGGATGAAAATGATTCCACCCGCCCCGCTCGGGTGTTCCCCACCTCCTGGGTCTCCCAGAGTTGATGTTCTGGGACGTTTTCCCCCTCCAACATGTCCTGGGAATCGCTGACGTTTTGCTCAAGTCTGGATATTCCAGCAGGAAACGTGACCTTTGGAGGCCACTCACCCCTTTTGGAGCCTGCAGATCCTCAAGATGATTAAATGCGTGGGTTTGGCACAGCTGGATGGGATGAGGACCAGGGGAAGAGGAAGGTTTTGGGGCGTGTTCTGCCTTTAACAGCCACTTTGCACCTTTTCTGTGTGAAACCCCAGTGCTGGGGTTCCCCTGGCACGGGCGTGAAGCCGGGAGCTCCCGTGGCCGCGGGGGTGGGAAGCGTTTGGCTCTGGTGTGTTTACCAACAGTGCAGGAGGAAGATGGAAAATAAACACCCGAAACCACAAATTACCAGAAGAAATTAGGATGAAAGGGCTCCCAGCTCGGGCTGGAAGAGGCAGAGGGGGGAGGGGGATCTTCTGCCCGGCCTCGTCCGGGGCGCAGAGGGCGCGGTGGTGACGGTGGTTGTGGGGACCCCGGGCAGGGTCTCCAGTTGTCACCGGGAATCTGTTTGATCCTGGTTTGGGCCACGGAGGAGATGGAGCAAAGGAGGAAGCTCAAGGTCCATCCTGGAGCAGACGGAGTTTCACCTGACCCCCATAAAAGGAGCGTTTCCCCCTTTGTCATCCTCCGGCCCCCGATGGAAGCACCAACCCCAGGAGTCTTTCCCCCCAGTCTGGGATTTCTGCCGATCCCATGGGATGGCTCCGTTTGTCCGGCACAAGCCACCCCAGTTTCAGCCCCACGTCCCCACCATCTGCAGTTTAAACCTCCCCATGTTGCCACTTTTTGCCGTACTTTGAAGTCAAAATCATTTCCGTGGCTGCAGTTTGCTGTGAGGGGAATCGTTCTGTGGAAAGGGACCCGCGAGGAGCCTTAAAAAGTGGAAAAAGCTGATTCTGCCAAGTCAAGATCACCAAGGGCGTTGCTCCTCCCCAGCCTGCACCCGAGGTTGCACCATCCCAGGCACAGAATCTGGAGTTTGCTCGTTAATTTTCCTGCCGTTGATCACCCTGATCCACCCGGATACCCCCAGCGAGGGCTCCAACGTGACGTCATCACAGTTATTGGTGAGAAGGAGGTGAAATTGTTACTGGTGGAAACGGGATCAGCTCCCAGGGGTGAAGCCTCAAGGCCTCGCTGAGTTATTCATCAGACCTGGTTTGGAAGGGGAAATAATGAAATCTGACGTCACCCGCCCGGCAGATAAATTCACTTTGATTTATTTTAGCTTGGATTAAACCCACAGAGGGAGATTTCCCACAGCTCTGGGTGGAATCGATCCAGATTTGGGTGGAATCAGTCCTGCTCTGGGACCCAAGGATGGATTCGGGATTCTCAGCCTCTTTGCTATAACCAAAACCAAACTTCCAGACCCCAAAAGGGGGTGAGCACCTAATTTTTCTTACCAGCTCTTCTGTTCCATGTCTGAAGAAACAGAGATTCCAGATTCTCATGGGAGAGCGGCACTTTTCCAGAGAAATTTCCTTTTCAGCTGGAAGGAGCCTCTGGACTTCAATGGATTTTGATGTTTCCCTGCCCAGGATGTTTTGCCTGTTGGGTTGGACACAACGACCTTAAAGGACTTCTCCAACCTGAATGATTCCCTGACTCCATGATTCCAAGTGATCCCACGATTCTACCGTCTCTGGAGCTACATTTGCCAGAAGCTGAATCAACTGTGAACCCATTTTAGATAGAACTTGGAAAAAAAAGTCTCTCCCAGACCTGGTCTGAAGCCCCTTCCATTGATACCCCCCAGATCACGGCGCGTTGCTCCTGCCCAATCCTGGGAATCCTCGGTGGAGGAGGATGGATTGGGAGGGGGCTTCTCCTTCCTGGCACCCCCCGAGCTCCGGGGAACGTGCTGGGTGGGAGCCACTGCCCGACCCTAACCCTTCTCTCCCTTCTCTGTGCCTTTTCGGGGGCCCTTCCAGGAGCCGCGGCAGCTCCAGCCGAGACGAGCTCCCCCGCGCCAGGACCCCGCTCCCGGTGAAGATGTCAACGCCGGATCCTCCGATGGGAGGAACCCCTCGGCCGGGCCCCTCTCCAGGGCCGGGCCCCTCCCCGGGGGCCATGCTGGGCCCCAGCCCTGGCCCCTCGCCCGGCTCCGCTCACAGCATGATGGGCCCCAGCCCCGGGCCGCCCTCGGCCGGGCACCCGCTGCCACCACAGGGCCCGGCCGGCTACGCTCAGGACAACCTGCACCAGATGCACAAGGTGAGGGGCTCGGGGGGGGACACGGGTTAATAGCTGAGTTCTCCTCTTAAATTGCTCTTTTGGTGCTCACACCTCGTATCTATGGTTGGGCTTGATGATCGTAAAGGTCTTTTCCAACCTGAGTTCTCTGATTCCATGATTCTCAGCTCAGGAGGGACACGGACCTGCTGGAAATTGGGAGCTCAGGGGAAACATCCCTCCCTCCCTTTGCCTTTTTACGTCAGAGCTTTGGGGGTTTGGGTTTATTTCACCAGCTAAAACCCCTTTTTCCTCATTTTTTTTCCAATCCGTGGCTTTTTTGATCACCTTCAGCACTACCCGGGGCCAAACCACGTGGACAAAGCCTTTGGGCAACATCACGTTGCTTTGACCTCCCCTTTGTGCTCCATCACCTGCCCGTGGTGCTTCCCGGTGCCAAACTGGGGCTTTGCCGGGTCTGCCCCTGGGGGCTGTGCTGGTGGATCCCTGGCACCGTGTCGGTGTTGGTGTCACCGCGTCCTCGGCTCCCCCTGTGTCGGGGTCTCTGACATGGTCTCTTCTCCTGCAGCCCATGGACTCCATGCACGAGAAGGGGCTGACGGACGATCCTCGCTACGGGCAGATGAAGGGGATGGGGATGAGGCCCGGGGGGCACGCAGGGATGGGCCCTCCCCCCAGCCCCATGGACCAGCACTCACAAGGTTGGTTTCTGTAGGAAAAATGGTGATGATTTTTGTGGGGATGGGGCTGGGGAGACCTTCTCAGTCTCAGCAACCTCCCTAGAAGGAGGTTGGAGCCGGGGTGTGAGATCTCTTGTCTCCAAATGACAGGGGGACACGGGTGCTGGGGGCACGGGTGGACTCCAGGAGCTTAAAGGTCTCTCCCAACCAAACATCTGATTTGACGATTCCCTGATTCTGATATATCCCTCCCAGGGTTTCCAGGTTTAAATCAGGTGCGGGCTCCATTTGGGAGCTCTCTGCCATTTTCCTTTCTCTTGACTCTCTCCCCTGGAGCTCCCCTCTCATTGTCCTTCCCCTCCCCAGGTTACCCGTCTCCGCTGGGTGGCTCCGAACACGCCTCGAGCCCGGTCCCGGCCAACGGCCCCTCCTCGGGCCCCCAGCTCTCCTCAGGCCCCGGCGGGGTCCCCCTGGACGGCACCGACCCCCAGGCTCTGGGGCAGCAGAACCGGGGCCCGACCCCCTTCAACCAGAACCAGCTGCACCAGCTGAGAGCCCAGATCATGGCCTACAAGATGCTGGCGCGGGGGCAGCCCCTCCCCGAGCACCTGCAGATGGCCGTGCAGGGCAAGCGGCCCATGCCCGGCATGCAGCAGCAGATGCCAACGCTACCTCCGCCCTCCGTGTCCGGCACCGGGCCCGGGCAGGGGCCCGTGCAAGGGCCCGGGCCAGGACCCACCCCTCCCAGCTACAGCAGACCTCACGGTGAGTGGCACCGGGGGGTTCACGGGGGTCTGACCTGGTTTGGGTGGGGTTTGACCCGGTTTGGGCATCATTTGACCCTTGCCGCTGCGGGGCAGGGGCTGGTGTTGCTCCTGGTGGGTGTTTTATCCCAGTTTGACCCATTTCAGGCATGGGTTGACTCCCAGTTTGGGCACACGTTGACCCCCAGCTTTGGGCACATGTTTACCCCCTTTCTGGCACATATTGACCCGTTTGGGGCACATTTTGACCCCAGTTTTGGGCACGGATCGACCCTCATTTTGGACACGATTCGACCCATTTTTGGGCACACGTTGACTTGACCCCCAATCTTTTTTAGGTACACCTTGATATAAATTTTGGGCACACATTGACCTTATCCTGGGCTCAGTTTGGCCCGTTCTGGGCCGGTGCCGCTGGTACCACACACAAAATTCACCATTTTAATGTTTTTTTTTTCTTTTTCTCTCCCTCCTGCCCCCTCTGTGTCTGTTCCTGCAGGTATGGGAGGGCCCAACATGCCCCCCCCCGGCCCCTCAGGAGTCCCCCCGGGGATGCCCGGACAGCCCCCCGGGGGCCCCCCCAAGCCCTGGCCTGAAGGTGAGTTATAGAATATATGGGATATAGAATAGAATAAGATATATATTGTATATTCTATATATTGTAGATGTATGTTGTATATTCCGTAGCTTATCTTATAATTTCCTGTATAAAATGTAAAAGAAGATATGTGTTGTATATCCTATAGCTTATCTTATAATTTGCTATGTAAAATGTAGAATAAGATGTAGAATTATATGCAATTACATAGTGTAATTACACTTTATACATGGCTATATAAAAAAGTATTATGAGATAGGTTTTATATCATTGTATTTCAGATATGACTATAGATACAAATACTATCAAATGGACAACTATACTTTAATACTGATTTTCATGTTTATATCTTTATATGGTTGTACTGAAATATAAAATACTACAAAATATGAATTATTGTTTGTTTATGGTTATATAGTACGGAATAATGCAAAATAGTGTGGTTTGTATTATATATAAATATAAAATATTTGTATTTGAAGATATACAAATATAAAATACTTGTATTTAAAGGGATGTATGAATACATATATTATAGAAACAAAAATAATATAAAATATATAATTCTGTTTTAGATGTGATGATACCCAAAAGTATCATAAAGTGCAGGCTCTGCACAATTCCATTTTACACACGTTTCTGTATAGAACAGAGAGATAAGGGTCTATAAAGGACATTTCTGGCTGACTCTCTCTAATGTCACCATTTCGACGCCATCTCTCCCCGTTCCACCCCCCAGGCCCCCTGGCCAACGCCGCAGCCCCCACCAGCACCCCGCAGAAGCTGATCCCCCCGCAGCCCACGGGGAGGCCCTCGCCAGCCCCCCCGGCGGTGCCTCCGGCCGCCTCTCCGGTGATGCCGCCGCAGACGCAGTCGCCGGGGCAGCCGGCGCAGCCCGCGCCCATGGTGCAGCTGCACCAGAAGCAGAACCGCATCACGCCCATCCAGAAGCCCCGCGGGCTCGACCCCGTGGAGATCCTGCAGGAGAGGGAGTACAGGTGGGTACTGCCCCAGCTCTCCTGGGGTGTCCTCCTGGGGCACAGCTGGAGGTGGGATGGGTGGGACATGGGGAACAGCCTCAAGTTGCTCCAGGGGAGGTTGAGGTTGGGCTTGAGGAGCAACTTCTCCCTAGCCAAGGTTGGCAGAAGCTGCCCGGGGCAGTGGTGGGGTCCCCAGCCCTGGAGGGGTTTCCAAGCCCTGGAGGTGTGCTGAGGGATGTCGGATGTGTGGACTCCAGGAGCTCCAAGGTCTCTTCCAACCCAAGTGAATTTGTCGAGCACAGGTTGTGAAATCCCATCTCTTCTCCGCAGGCTCCAGGCTCGCATCGCTCATCGGATCCAAGAGCTGGAGAACCTCCCTGGCTCCCTGGCTGGTGACCTGAGAACCAAAGCTACCATTGAACTTAAAGCCCTCAGGCTGCTGAACTTCCAGCGCCAGGTGAGTTCCATCAAGGCAGATCCAGGTTCTTCACGTGGCGGGTGGCCCAAAAGTGGTGCGATCCCAACAATTCCATGAGCTAATTCCCTGTTCTCTCCCCCGGGTCCCTCCTGAAGCTGCGGCAGGAGGTGGTGGTGTGCATGAGGCGGGACACGGCGCTGGAGACCGCCCTCAACGCCAAGGCCTACAAGCGCAGCAAGCGGCAGTCGCTGCGCGAGGCGCGCATCACCGAGAAGCTGGAGAAGCAGCAGAAGATCGAGCAGGAGCGGAAGCGCCGACAGAAGCACCAGGTCGGCCGCCGTGTGCTGGGCTCAGGGGAGCTGGTGGAACCAGGGGCTGGAGCTGGCAGGGCTGGGCTCCTCCAGGGAATTCCAGTTTTTAGAGGGTTAGAGAAGGATGTCATCCAGGTGATGGTTGCTGGGCCTGAGATGGTGGTTGCTGGGCCCAGAGGATCATTGGTTGGGCCTTAGATGGCCGTGGCTGGGCCTAGATGGTCATTGTTTGGACTAGATGATTATTGTAGGTCCCTTCAGCCAAAACATTTCGTTCTGTTAAATCTAAGCAAGGTCAATCTCATGTTGGGCTAGATGTGTTGACCCAGCCCCCGGGTCCTGACACCACCTCTGCTGGTCCCTTTCCCTCAGGAATACCTCAACAGCATCCTGCAGCACGCCAAGGATTTCAAGGAGTACCACCGCTCCGTCACCGGCAAGATCCAGAAGCTGACCAAGGCAGTGGCCACCTACCACGCCAACACCGAGCGCGAGCAGAAGAAAGAGAATGAGAGGATTGAGAAGGAGAGAATGCGCCGGCTGATGGTGAGTGTGTGTGAATGTGACATGGAATTGTGGAATCACGGGGTGGTTCAGGTTGGAAGAGACCTTTAAGCTCATTGAGTCCAACCATTCTTCCTTTTGGGGAAGAAATTGTTCCTCGTGTCCAACCTTAACCTCCCCTGGTGCAACTTGAGGCCATTTTCCCTTGTCCCATCACTTGTTCCTTGGGAGGAGGGCCTGACCCCACCTGGCTCCAACCTCCTTTCAGTGAATTGTGGAGAGCCAGAGGTTGTTGTGCCCCAGGGGCAAGACCCTTGGCCTTGGTAACCCTCAGCCTTGGTAACCCTCATCCCATTGACCTCGTCCCATCGCTCCAGCCTGGCCAGATCCGTCATGTGATCTGTACCACACGATCTACCACATGTTACGTGTTCAGGGGGCCCGTCTCGATTGCTGGGGTGTTACCAACCCTCCTCCCCACAGGCTGAGGATGAGGAGGGCTACCGCAAGCTCATTGACCAGAAGAAGGACAAGCGCCTGGCCTACCTGCTGCAGCAGACCGACGAGTACGTGGCCAACCTGACCGAGCTGGTGCGGCAGCACAAGGCAGCCCAGGTGGCCAAGGAGAAGAAGAAGAAGAAGAAGAAGAAGGTGAGTTGCGAGGCTGGGGTGAGGTCGTTGAGGTGCAGGGTCGGTCGCTTCCTTCAGCACTAACAAACCATCCTCCTCCTCCTCTTGCAGAAGGCAGAGAACGCGGAGGGGCAGACGCCGGCGATCGGACCAGATGGCGAAGTAAGGCCAATAATCCTCTTTTGTGCCGTGCCAAGTAGGGTAGAACCTCCATCCACGTGCTGGAAAAGCCCATTAAAGCCTCCCGGGCTGCCAGGCCAAAGCCGTGGGGGTCTAGAGCCAGGGGCAGCAGAGAAACAGTAAAAATAGAACCATTTTAGGAACCAGAATCGCTCTGTTTAGACACTTTCACTGTGTTATGGAGTGATGGCAGCAGGAGCAGGTCGCAGGCAGGCTCTGGACCTGGGGGTGGTCGGTGTTGAGGACATTGGGGGTTGGTTTCCTCCCCAGTGTGAGCTCAGGCAGATTGGGTTGGGTCTGTGCTGCCCACCAGGGATCGGTGGCTCTGGCAACGCACCAGCGCCAACCCTGCACGTGGAGCTTCGTGCTCTCGAGGCTTTGGGGCGAGCAGAAGGAGCTTTGCAGTGATGGTTCCAATGAGCTGCTCCTTGCGGGTGCATCTCGTCCCCTTCCCACACCCACATTTGTCATTTTAAGCGAAATAATAAATCCCATCAGCTTCTGAGCTTGCCCATCCTGCGTGTCCGCAGTGGTTCGGCCTGGCAGCCCTGGTGGTGCCTCAGCAGCTGAGGCCACGGACGTTGGTGTGAGCACCAGCTCGGTTTTGGTGTGGAAAAGCCAAACTCCTGACGTGCCTCCTCCCTTTGCTTCTGCAGCCTCTGGACGAGACCAGCCAGATGAGTGACCTGCCCGTCAAGGTGATCCACGTGGAGAGCGGCAAGATCCTGACGGGCACCGACGCGCCCAAGGCCGGGCAGCTGGAGGCCTGGCTGGAGATGAACCCCGGGTATGTCCTGGGGGCCATGGGCCAGTTCCTGTGCCCGCGATCGGTCCAAGGGGATGGGGAGCTCGGGATGTGCTGGGTCAGGGGTCCAGGATCTGGGGGAGAAGCGCTTGGGTTGTGCCCAGACCTTGGGAAGGTTCCATCAGCGATGTGGGAACATCCCGGTGGGTGACCCTGGACTCAGGCTTGTGAAAACTTAGGACTAAGTGAAGGGAAAAAGAAGCATCTTGGTTAAAAAAAAGCTGATTAAAAAAAAACCCCTTTTTCCTGGGAGTGTTTCTGGAGCCGCGCTGCTGGTAACAGGCCTGCAATTAAGTATTAATGTTTGCCTTTAATTAGGTATGAAGTAGCTCCGCGCTCTGACAGTGAAGAAAGTGGGTCAGAGGAGGAGGAGGAGGTAAGAAGAGCCCCCCCTGCCTGTGCTAAACTTCCCTGATTTGGGTGTTTTTGGGAGAATAGGGAAAGGCCGTGTGTGATGTTGCAAAAATGACATTTTCTGTGTCAGCTCAAATAAATGTGTCTGGAATCAACCCAAAACCCACGTGAAGGGCACAAGATGCTCGTTGGCTCCGGTTTCCTTCCCTGGAATTTCTCACGTCACTCTTTAGATGCTCAGATGCATTTAAATAGCACAAGGCTGGGCTTGGGTCTCCACCTTCCTTAGGGGGGCTGGTCCTTGGCCCTCATTAGCAGCCGTGGCCCTTGGCCTTCGTTAGCACCACACCCGAGCAGGCAGAGCCCGTCTGGGAGCTCCCGGGGCACCAGAACCTTCCCCCGCGGCGCTCGGAGCCTTCCCCGGCCCTCCCCAGCAGGTTTTGCTGCTGCTCCCGTGAGACGAGGCAGCTTTGGGCTCAGAAAGGTGCATTTTGTGTCTCTGGCAGGAGGAGGAGGAGGAGCAGCCTCAGCCGGCCCAGCCAGCCCTGCCCGTGGAGGAGAAGAAGAAGATCCCAGACCCAGACAGCGACGACGTCTCGGAGGTGGACGCCCGGCACATCATCGAGTGAGCTCCTCACCTGCCCTCGGGGCTTCGGTCACTTTGTGACCTCAAGGAGCAAAATTTGGCTCCGTTCCCAGTTTTTTGAGGGTGACCTTTCCAAAATGAGGCTGAATTTGGTGGGTTTGGGAAAAACAGGGAATTGTTTAGGTTGGAAAAGACTTTTAAGGTCAGTGTCTCCAACCATCTCATCGAGTCCAACCTGGGTTGAGCCAAAATATCCTGGGCAGGGAAGCACCAAAATCCAGAACCTGAACAGTCCAGAGGCTCCTTCAGCTGAAGGGGCAATTTCTGCTCTTCTGCAAGAAGCTGGAAGGAAGAGCTGTTAAAAAATGAGCCATTTGTCCCTGTTTATGGTCTGGAGATTTGGCTGTGGTGACAGCAAAGAGGCTGCGACGTGGAAAATCCCAAATCCATCCTCTGGTCCCCAAGGGGGATCGATTCCACCCAAATCTGGACTGATTCCACCCGAAGCTGTGGGAAATCTCCCTCTGCGGGTTTAATCCAAGCTGAAAAAGATAAAAATAGAAGGAAATCTCTGCCTGAGCCATCCCGGGAGCTCCCCAGGAGCTCTCTCCCCAGGGGTCCTCTCTCATATCTCCGTGTTCTCCCCCAGGAATGCCAAGCAAGACGTGGATGATGAGTATGGGGTGTCCCAAGCCCTGGCCAGGGGCCTGCAGTCCTACTACGCCGTGGCCCACGCGGTCACCGAGAGGGTGGACAAGCAGTCCACGCTGATGGTCAACGGTGTCCTCAAGCAGTACCAGGTGGGTGGCTGAGCTCCGGACCCTGTGGGGGGCTCAGGGGGATTTGGGCTGCAAATTGGGCTTCCCCTGGACAGGGCATCTCCAATCCTGGGGACAGGGTTGGGCCCCTCACTCCCACAGGGACCTTGAGGGGCTGGAGTGTGACCAGAGAAGGGCAACGAAGCTGGGGAAGGGGCTGGAGAAGTTGTGAGGAGCAGCTGAGGGAGCTGGAGGGGTCAGCTGGAGAAAAGGAGGCTCAGGGGAGACCTTCTGGCTCTCGACAACTCCCTGGAAGGAGGTTGGAGCCAGGTAGGGGTGAGATCTTGTCCCCCAGATGATGGGACAAGAGGTAGCGGCCTCAAGTTGGTTCAGAGGAGGTTGAGGTTGGGCTTGAGGAGCAACTTCTCCCTGGGCAGGGTTGTCAGAGCTTGGAGCTCTGAGGTCTTCTCCGACCAAAATTAATCTGTGACTCTGTGAAGACATTAATCCTTGCAACTGGATTTAAATAATTAAAATGAGGCCATTAATAGTGTAGAGGGAGCTCATGTAGGTAGCACGTGGGACAGGGTGGGTGTGGTGAGCACAGGGGTGGTTTCCTGACCCCTTTTTCCCCGTCCTGCAGATCAAGGGTCTGGAGTGGCTGGTGTCCCTCTACAACAACAACCTCAACGGGATCCTGGCTGATGAGATGGGGCTGGGCAAGACCATCCAGACCATCGCCCTCATCACATACCTCATGGAGCACAAGCGCATCAACGGCCCCTTCCTCATCATCGTACCTCTCTCGTACGTGCCCGTTGTGCCCTTCTGCCCCCTCCCTGTGCCTGTCCTGGCCCTGCTGCCCTTCCCCATGCCCGTTCTGCCCCTTCCCATGCCCGTTCTGCCCCCTCTGCCCCTTCCCGTGCCCCTCCTGACCCAGCGCTGTGGTTCCTGGCACTCAACAGCCGGTTTGACCATTTCCCTCTCTTCTCTCCCCAGAACTCTGTCGAATTGGGCGTATGAGTTTGACAAATGGGCTCCTTCCGTGGTGAAAGTCTCCTACAAGGCAAGTACCGACGTTTCCACCTGGGCTTCCCTGGGTGCCACTTTGTCCTCTCCTCCCCCTTCTGGGTATTCCCGTTATCCCGAGGGACCCGGGACACCTCCTGGTGCTAAATCCATGGAATCCACATTTGCTTTTCATTCCTCACGGGCAGAAGGGATCCAGCTGCTGCCTTTCTGCCACCAGACCAGTCCTTCCCTGGGGATCACGACTCCACCACCCCTCCCCTCCTGGAGGTTCTCCTGGTTTAACGTGTCCCTTTGGATTCTCCTCCAGGGCTCCCCGGCAGCAAGACGAGCGTTCGTACCTCAGCTCCGCAGCGGGAAATTCAACGTCTTGCTCACCACCTACGAGTACATCATCAAGGACAAGCACATCCTGGCCAAGGTGAGCCCTGGGGACACCAGTCTGGTGGCACAACCGCTCGTCCTCGTGGCAGCACCGGGACCATCCCTGCCCAGAGCTCCCTGTGCCAGGAGCTGGTGATGGGGCTCTCCTGGGGTTTCTGGCTGCACATCCCATGATACAGCAAATATTTATTTTCACTTTTAATGAAGGAATTAATAGGACAGTGGATATTTATTGGAGCCCCCAGGAGGTCTGTCCTTGCTGGGCAGAGGAGGGGTTTTAGCTCTGGCACAGGGAGAAGGAGAAACGTTGAGGGCTACAGAGGTTGTGCTGTTTCAGAAGCTCCAAAGTCAGAACCCTGCATTTAACGGGTTTAATCTTGCTCAGAATTGGATCTGCAGAATTAGCTCTGCCTGGACAGGAGCTGAGGGGTCTGACCTTGGCCAGGCTCTGAAGGGAACCATCTTCTCTCCTCCCTTTGTATGGTGGAGAGTTAAACAGCACAAAGCTCCAGAGGTGCTGAAACTCCCCAGAGCTGGTGTCAGTCTCTGTCAGCTCTAGGGCTCCTCATCCTCCCCTCTCCTTCCATGTCCATCAGAGACACAAAATTCTCCTGGTGGGAGCAGCTCAGGAGGGGTGAGGATTCCAGGAGGCAGGGTGGGGTTCTCCAGCCACATCCCCCTCACCCACCACCCCCTTCTGCTCCCCTCAGATCCGCTGGAAGTACATGATTGTGGACGAGGGCCACCGCATGAAGAACCACCACTGCAAGCTCACCCAGGTGCTCAACACCCACTACGTGGCCCCGCGGCGCCTGCTGCTGACGGGGACCCCTCTGCAGAACAAGCTCCCCGAGCTCTGGGCGCTGCTCAACTTCCTCCTCCCCACCATCTTCAAGAGCTGCAGCACCTTCGAGCAGTGGTTCAACGCGCCCTTCGCCATGACGGGGGAGAAGGTACCATTGGGGCTGCTCTGGGGGCCTTTGGCGGGGTTTGTGTTGGCCAAAACTCACTAAAATCCCTTAATTCCTGCTCGTGAGGTGCAGAGAAACATCCAGAAACATGGAATTACACTGGGGTGGGCTTTGGTGGGAATATAGAGCAATAATTGAGCCCTGGAGGGTCAGAAGATGGATCTCCCAACCCTGAGCATTGGTGGGAGAAGCTGGTTGGGCTCTTGCTGGTGTCCTCAGCTGGTGCTGGTGCTGCTGGTGCCGTGGCTCTGGAGCTGTTTGGTGTGACTCTGGTTGGGCCGTGGCAGGGAGGGGGGTCAGAGCTGGTTGTTGGGCAGCCAGGGGACAATAAGAGCATAAAAAATGATCCCAAACCTGAAACCAACCAGTGCCAAGACCTCAGATTGTGGTGGTTGCATCGGAGGCTCTCGGGGTCCCAGTGTGGAGCTTTGCCCTTGCCCAGGGAATCCCATTTCCAGTGGGGATCACGGGGGTGACGTCCCTTCTCCTGGTGCCACAGGTGGACCTGAACGAGGAGGAGACCATCCTGATCATCCGGCGCCTGCACAAGGTGCTGAGGCCCTTCCTGCTGCGGAGGCTCAAGAAGGAGGTGGAAGCTCAGCTGCCCGAGAAGGTAACGGGTGGAGGAGCTGCCCCCACCTGGGGGGAGGGACTTGGGGCACAACAACTCCCTGAACACTCCTGGCTGGGGCAGAGCAGCTGGAAACTGCCCCAGGGAAGGGACCTGGTGGCCAAGAAGCCACCAGCAGCCAGGCTGGGACCAGCACCAGTGTGGGCAGCAGGAGCAGGACAGGGATGGTCCCCCTGGACTGGGCACTGGGGAGGCCCAACCTCCAGTCCTGAGGTCAGGTTTGGGCCCCTCACTCACAGAAGGACCTTGAGGGGCTGGAGTGTGACCAGAGAAGGGCAACGAAGCTGGGGAAGGGTCTGGAGAAGTTGTGAGGAGCAGCTGAGGGATCAGGGGGGGAGAAAAGGAAGCTCAGGGGAGACCTTCTGGCTCTCCACAACTCCCTGGAAGGAGGTTGGAGCCAGGGGAGGGTCAAGGTCTTCTAAGGGATGGGACAAGAGGAACCAGCCTCAAGTTGCTCCAGGGGAGGTTGAGGTTGGGCTTGAGGAGCAACTTCTCCCTGGCCAGGGTTGGCAGAACCCTGGAGAGGTTTCTAAGCCCTGGAGATGTGGTGCTGAGGGCCAGGGGTTGGTGGTGCCCTGGAAGGGATGGGTTGGACTCAATGACCTTAAAGGTCTCCTCCAACCCAAACCATTCCCTGACTCTATGAGGAGCTTCATCCCACTCCGTGAAGCGTTGGCTGGGTTGGGTCCTTGGAGAAAGGAGCACTCGGGTCCCCCCCAGGCTTTGGGTGGGTGGGTTTGGGGAGGATCTGGTGTCTCTGGGGTCTGGGGGGTTCACGTCCCGGGTCCTTGCAGGTGGAATATGTGATCAAGTGCGACATGTCGGCGCTGCAGAGGGTCCTGTACCGGCACATGCAGGCCAAGGGTGTGCTCCTCACCGACGGCTCCGAGAAGGACAAGAAGGTCTGGCCAGGGGGGGTCCCTCCTGCTGGGGGCTGGTTCCTCCACTGGGGACACCAACGGGGTCTGGGGGGTCTGCTCGGTGTCCACCCCCAGCTCCTGCATCAGCAGATAGAGGAAAAACCCCTTTATAAGTAAAACAGGGGGGGGGGGAAAAAAACCCTTTTATTAGCAAAGAAAAGAAAAAACCCCTTTTATTAGCAAAGAAAAGAAAAACCCTTTTATTAGCAAAGAAAAGAAAAACCCTTTTATTAGCAAAGAAAAGAAAAACCTTTTATTAGCAAAGAAAAAAACCCTTTTATTAGCAAAGCCAAAAGTCCTGGGGAGATGGATGGGCCAGAGCTGGGGCTGCCTTGGGGCTCTGGGTTGACCTTGGCCCAGCTCAAGCCCCTGGTGTGTCCAGGGGGCTGCGGTGGGTGTCAGGAACCCCCCAGAGGCCAACCCCGAGGTTCTCAAAGTGACTGGAGAGTCCAGTGGTCATTAATTAAAGGAAGAATTAAAAAGACACTTTGAACTAAGAGCTGGAGGTGAAAAATTCCCTGTTCTTCAGCTCCTCTCCCCCAGAGCAGCTGCTCCTCCAGCAGCTTCTGCTCCTCAGGCTTCTCAGGTGCCTTCAGCATCTGCATTAAACCCTTGAGCTTGGCCCCCGGCTGCCCACCCAGGCTGGTCCCACCACAGCTCCAGCACCTCTGGGCACAGCTCCAGCTCAGTCTGGGCAGCACTGGAGCCTCAGGATCTGCTTGAATCCTCCAGAAGATCCCTCAGGAGCACGTGGACAGCGAAGGTCAGTCCAGGTGGTGATTCTGGTCTCGTTTGTGCAGGGGAAAGGTGGCACCAAAACCCTGATGAACACGATCATGCAGCTCCGGAAGATCTGCAACCACCCCTACATGTTCCAGCACATAGAGGTGAGGGGGGCTCCATCCCCGAGGAGATGGGGCAGGGGGAGAGGAGATGGAGCAGAGGATGAGGAGATGGGGTAAGGGGAGAGGAGATGGAGCAGAGAAGATGGAGCAGGAGGGGAGAGGAGATGGACTGGAGAAGAAGAGATGGACAAGGGGGAAGAAGAGATGGACCAGGGTGGGAGAGGAGATGGAGCAGAGGAGATGGAGCAGGGGGCACTTTAAGGTCATCAAGTCCAGAGAAGAGATGGGCTGGAGAAGAAGAGGTGGACGAGGGGGAAGAAGAGATGGATCAGGAGGGAAGAGATGAGATGGACCAAGGGGAGATGGACCAAAGGGCTCCTGGTGTTATGGTGTGGGCTGAGCATTAACAGCCAAGTGTTGGCCCTCGTGGTGCTGTCACGTTTCCTTCACCACGCTCCTTCTTTCCACCAAACCCCTCTGAGATCCGTCCTGGGAACCAGCGTTGCCTGAAAAGGTCCAGACCAAGCGTGTCCTAAAATGACCATTTCTCCACCAGCTTCCGAGGTGTTGGGGGCAGCACCTCAGCCATCACCCCCCCCTGCTGGGCACGTTCCTTTCCAGGGCAGCTCCAGGATTTTGTTGGATTTATTTGAGGCCCATCCCTGACCCTGTTTCTTTCTGCCCACAGGAATCCTTCTCCGAGCACTTGGGGTTCACAGGAGGGATCGTGCAGGGGTGAGTGGGGACAAGCTGCAACGAGGCACTTCTTGTGTGGTGGTTCATGGGTGGGCGGGAGATGAGCTGGTGGAAGCTCAGTGAGTGTTGATGGACCTCAAGGAGCCGTGGAATTGGGGAATTGTTCGGGTTGGAAGAGACCTTTAAGGTCATCAAGTCCACCCGTGCCCCCTCTCCCTGCCAGGTCCCCGCCAACCCCTGACCCTCAGCACCACATCTCCAGGGCTTGGAAACCCCTCCAGGGCTGGGGACTCCACCAGTGCCCTGGGCAGCTTCTGCCAACCCTGCCCAGGGAGAAGTTGCTCTGCAAGCCCAACCTCAACCTCCTCTGAACCAACTTGAGGCTGGTTCCTCTTGGGGACAAGAGATCTCACCCCCACCTGGCTTCAACCTCCCTTCACAGAGTTGTAGAGAGCCAGAAGATCTCTCCTGAGCCTCCTTTTCTCCAGCTGAACCCCCCCAGCTCCCTCAGCTGCTCCTCACAACTTCTCCAGTCCCTTCCCCAGCTTCGTTGCCCTTCTCTGCCCCCACTCCAGCCTCTTCTGGGAGTGAGGGGCCCAAACCTGCCCCCAGGACTTGAGGTTGGGCCTCCCCGATGCCCAGCCCAGGGGGACCATCCCTGCCCAGCTCCTCCTGATGTTCTTCTCCCCAAACCCTCATTTCCCTCCTCTCCCTCCCCTCCCAGGCTGGATTTGTACCGAGCCTCAGGCAAATTTGAGCTCCTGGACCGGATCCTGCCCAAGCTACGAGCCACCAACCACAAGGTGCTGCTGTTCTGCCAGATGACCTCCCTCATGACCATCATGGAGGATTATTTTGCCTACCGTGGGTTCAAGTACCTCAGGCTGGATGGTGAGTGGCTCCTGCCTGAGGTAAGAGCCTCTGGGAGCTCCCCAGGGCCGAGCTCTGAGGCCACCAGCTCATAAAGCAATTAACGGAGGAGATTAGAGCCATAAACCCCCAGGATGTGGGTGTAAAGTGTGGCCTTGGACGTTCCACCTTCTCAGCAGCTGCAGCTTTAATTGTCGAGTTCTGCTGATGGGTCGCTCGGTTCTGGAGCCCTGAAGAGGCTGTTAAAGGCCAGGCAGCCCAGAACATTAATTAAAATAATGTAAAACATTGGATCACAGGCTGGGTTGGGTGGGAACGGACCGTTAAAGGTCTCGGCCAACCCCCTGCACTGAGCAGGGACATCTGCAACTAGAGCAGGTTGCTCAGAGCCCAACCTCCCCTGCAATGGTTCCAGGGATGGGGCATCAACCACCTCTCTGGGCAGCCTGGGCCAGGCTCTCACCACCCTCAGCAGCAACAATTTCCACCTTCTCTCTCATCTATATCTCCTTCTTTGAGTTTCAAACCGTCCCCCCTTGTCCCGTCCCAACAGGCCCTGCTCAAAAGTCTGTCTCCATCTTTCTGACAGGCCCCTTGAAGTCCTGCAAGGCCCCAGGAAGGTCTCCCTGGAGCCTTCTCCTCTCCAGGATGAACAAGCCCAGTATCCAACACCAAATATCCAGGGATTACCTGGATTCTGGGTTTATCCCGTGTGTGCCCTGACTGGGTTTGGTGGCAAAGGGCGATGGATTCACTGGTTCTGGTTGGAATAAACCACAGAACACCTGCAGAACCTGGGGCTCTGGTGGCCCTGCAGCCCCAGCCCCTCTTTGGGGGTTAAACAATTGATCCTTGAGGAGCTCCTGAGAGTCAAAGCACAGAACGAGACCCAACCGGGGACTTTAAACCCTTCCTGGTCGGGCTCCTGGAGCCGTTGGTGGCACCATTTAACTCCTCCCACCATGGCATGGGTGTCACCGCAATGATGTGCCCTCAACCGGTGCCTCTCCCGGCCCTTCCCTGCCCAGCTGGGCAGGAACTGACCTGGGCACCAAGGGGACATGGTCACAGCCCCGTGGCACAACTGGCACCAAGGCCTTGGCACCGAGACCTTGGCACCCCACGACCGACCTGCGAGGGCTCCGTAGGGTGTGGGGGGAGCTCCCCTGGCACTCCCCAGGTGTGATGGAGCCCGTGTGTGTCCTCACAGAGTGGGTGATGGTTTGGGAGAGAATGGGCTGGGGGAGACCCTCGTGTACGGCCGAGCTCGGTCTCCTGCTGCTGCCAAACTTGCCACCACCACAGCCCCAAACGTACCAAACGCTGCCGTAGAACCGGCCGCACTCCTGGCACCACCGGGCTGGGCTCCGGGGGATCTCCTGATCTGCTCCTGGACAGCCCCGGGGGGCAGCACCCGCCCCTTTAACCACCCCTCTCCCTTTTTTCCCCTTTTCTCAAGTCTTTCTACCGAAAGCAGCCGCTCACCCTGAGCTCTGGGATCCTTTCACAGGACCCCACTGGGCTCTCCCCACAGCCGGCGTGGTGCCTGCGAGCACCTCAAATGCCTCTTCCAAGCTCCTGAGCCCCCTCCGGACACCACCCAGCCCCCTCCTGCCCCTCAGCAGCTCCTCACCATCGCCCCAGGCAGGATTTAACCCCGGGTCTCTGTTGCAGGCACCACTAAGGCGGAGGATCGGGGCATGTTGTTAAAGACGTTCAATGAGCCGGGCTCCGAGTATTTCATCTTCCTGCTGAGCACTCGGGCGGGTGGGCTGGGCCTGAACCTCCAGTCTGCTGACACTGTCATCATCTTCGACAGCGACTGGAACCCCCACCAGGTAAACCCCCAACCACACACCCACCAAGCACCCAGCAAACACACCCAACAGCCCCCAGAGACAGCGGAGGGGGCAGAGAAGGCGTCTCTGTCTCTCCCTGGCAGAGCTCAGTGCTCACTCTCCACCCTGAGCCCCTCTCAGGGCTGGTGCTGACCACCCAGACCCTCCGTGTCCGTCTGTCTGGGCCGTAGCCACATCCCCAGGATGGGAGCCACCGGTGGGACCGCGCCCAGGAACCCAGGTGTTGGTTCTCCTGGCCACGAGTGTGGTGCGGCTCTGCTGGGCGAGGAGAAGCCTCCGGCAGCCAAACAAATCCTGTAAAACTCTGTAAAGAGTCTCTCTGCCAGCAGCTGAGGTCACAGCCCTTCCTCCTCCTCCTCCTCCTCTCCTCTTAACCTCTGCCATCCTCCGAGCCTGGTGCTGCCAGGGACCCTCAGGCAGAGAACTGGCCCCAAACTCCACCCGTGTTGTGCCGTGGGGTCGTTATTTCTCCCCCCTGCAGAGCAGCCGCTGTGGTTCTGTTACTGGAATTCCCCACGAGCATCCTCAGGGATCACTGGGAGCAGTCGGGGGCCACCAGCATCTCCCCCCCACAACCAGTTTTGAATCACCCGGCCCAGGCTGCTGAGATTTCCCTGGGCAGAGATGCCACATTTCACCCCCATGTAAATCACCTGGCCAACGATGCTGCCTTTTACCTGTGGCTGTAAATCCCCTGGCAAATGATGCTGCATTTTCCCCTCGGGTATAAATCCTTTGGCCAATTCTGCTGCGTTTTGCCCCAGCTCTAAATCACTTGGCCAACGATGCTGCATCTCACCCCCAGCTGTAAATCCCTCAGTCAATGATGCCACATTTTCCCCTGGCTGCAAATCCCTTGGCCAGCAGTGCTGCATTTTACCCCTGATGTAAATCACCCGGCCAACAACTCCATGTTTTTACCTCCAGCCAATGATGCCACATTTTCTCCCAGCTGTGAATCTCTTGGCCAGCAATGCCACGTTTTACCCCCAGATGTAAATCCCCCAGCCAACGATGCCACATTTTATCCCTGGCTGTAAATCCCCCTGGCCAAGGATGCCACATTTACCCCCTAGTTCTAAATCCCCCAGCAAATGATGCCACATTTTACCTGTGGCTGTAAATCCCCTGGCCAGCAGTGCCAGATTTTACCCTTGGCTGTAAATCTCTTGACCAACGATGCCACATTTTATCCACGGTGGTAAATCCTCCTGGCCAAGGATGCCACATTTCACCCCTGGTTCTAAGTCTACCAGCAAATGATGCCACATTTTACCTTTGGCTGTAAATCTCTTGGCCAACGACGCCACATTTCACCTCTGGCCGTGAGCCCCTCACCAAACCCTGGCTGTGAGCCCCTGACCAAGCCCTGCCGTGGTCTCCTGCAGGACCTGCAAGCCCAGGACCGCGCTCACCGCATCGGGCAGCAGAACGAGGTGCGAGTTCTCCGCCTCTGCACCGTCAACAGTGTGGAGGAGAAGATCCTGGCGGCGGCCAAGTACAAGCTGAACGTGGACCAGAAGGTCATCCAGGCCGGCATGTTTGACCAGAAGTCGTCGAGCCACGAGCGCCGAGCCTTCCTCCAGGCCATCCTGGAGCACGAGGAGCAGGACGAGGTAAGAGGCAGCACCAGCAGCTTCCTCCTTCTCCAGGGCGCGGATGGCGAACGTGAGGCTGATTTTTGCTCCGCCGCTCGAGGCCAAGGGCGTGCGGGGGCTTAGGAAGAGGCAGAGGAAAAAAAAAAAAAAAAAGAAAAAAAAAAAAAAAAAAAAAGGAGCATGAGCACTTGTTTTTTTTATTTGAAGTGAGCTTTTTAGCGTCGGGGAAAGGTTGCCGGATTGACAGCCCTGGAGACTGAAGTCCTCTATTTATCCACAGAACAGATACAGCGCGGGCAGCGGCAGTGGCAGTGGAAGCTTCCCCCACACTGCCTCCACCCTGTGCCTGAACGCTGAGTTGGAGGAACCACCTCTAAAGGTGAGAGGGGTTGTTCAGTCTCCACGCCCATTCAATCCTCGGCCTTGCTGCTGAGTCTGCCAACGCACGTGCCAGCTCTCGACGGTGAATCTTTGCACACCAAAACCTGGCCGCAACAAACTGGACTGAGGCCACCCAAAAAAAACCAACCAAACCAGCCAAAACCAAACCAAAACCAAACCAACCAACTCACACACACGTCTCACGGGCAGCCGAACCAGCGTCGGATGGTCACGGTGTTCGGTGCTGCGCTCACAGCCGAGGGAACTTTCGCCGCGTCGCCTTCTCCCACCGCTGACCCCCCCTCCCCTCTTTGAACTCTTGCAGGAGGAAGACGAGGTCCCCGACGATGAGACCGTCAACCAGATGATCGCCCGGCACGAGGAGGAGTTTGACCTTTTCATGGTGAGCATGGCAGAGGAGGAGGAGGAGGAGGAGGAGGAGAGGTGCCCGCGGCTCTCCCGCACGGCGCCTAACGCGGCTCTCGGCAGAAAGCAGCCGCCAGGGCTGAACGTGGCTCCTTGACAGGTAAAACACACCAGGAGGGGGGAGTCGGAGGCAGGACGCTCCCGGCTCCGGTAAGGGATGAGCTCAGGGAGGGGCTGAGAGCCCCCAGTCCCTGTGTGCTGGGATCCCCTGGTCCCTCAGCACCAGGAACCCTCCAGTCCCTGAGCACTGGGACCCTCTGTCCCTGAGCACTTAGAGCCCCCATCCCTGAGCACCAGGACCCCTGTCCTTGAGTGCCGGGACCCCCCAGTCCTTGAGCACCAGGATTCCCTGTCCTTGTGTGCCGGGACCCCACAGACTCTGACTGCCAGGACCCCCTGTCCCTGAGCGCTGGGACCCCCTGTCCCTGAGTGCAGGGACCCTCCTTTCCCAGAGCACCGGGACCCCCAGTCCCAGAGCACCAGGACACCCTGTCCTTGTGTGCCGGGACCCCCCAGTCTCTGAGTACCAGAACCCCCCAGTTCCTGAGCCCCGGGACCCCCTGTCCCTGAGCGAGAAACCGTTTCCCCACCCAAAAGATCCTGAGAAAACTGTTGAAGGTGGGACAAGGAGCATTTAAAATGGAGACAAAGCTTCTCATGAAGGACACCAGTAGCTCTGAGCTGAGCTTGAGGAGTTGGCGTCTATCATGTGGGCAAAGCCATAACCAGGCCGGGCTGTTTTGGTGGTGCCGGGTGTCCCTTCCCCGAGTTCTCACCTCCCACAACCGCGGCGGCTCTGCCGGCACACACTTGACTTCTGTGCCTGGCACGCCAGCCCCACCAGCACCACCAGGCTCCAGTAGCAGGAGCTGTGTCCAGAGAGGACCGGAGGAACAGGAGAGCTCCTGGCACCGGCACAGCCACCGGCTTCACCAGATCCAGCCTCCCAGTGCCGGCACAGCCACTGGCATCACCAGATCCACCCTCCCAGTGCCAATACAGCCACTGGCTTCACTAGATCCACCCTCCTGGTGTTGGCACAGCCACCAGCTTCAACAGATCCACCCTCCCTGGTGCCGGCACAGCCACCGGCTTCACCAAATCTGCCCTACCAGAGCCACTGCTCTGCCTCTGGCGAGCATGTGGCGCTTCGGCCCCTTCCCAGGTTTATTGGACGCAGCCTCTACTGAGCTGCCAGGAGCTGGTAGCCACCAAAACACCTCTGGCTGCTGGCACAGGTCCTCCAGCAACGCTTGGGGACAGTGACCCCCGTCCCTGGGGTCACCACAGCTCACACATCACAGAAGGGTTTGGGTTGGAAGGGACCTCGGAGATCCCCGACCCTGTCGTTCCACAGCCATCCTGAGGTCGTGCCCATCCCGTGCCAATCCCAGGGCTCTCCTGAGCCCACCCCGAGGCAGTGGGGCCGTGCTGGGCCCCCCTCACCGCGGCTTCACCAGCAGCCCCCGCAGCCAAACCCTCTCCCCGCAGCGCATGGACCTGGACCGGAGGCGGGAGGAGGCGCGGAACCCCAAGCGCAAACCGCGCCTGATGGAGGAGGACGAGCTGCCCTCCTGGATCATCAAGGACGACGCCGAGGTGGAGCGGCTGACCTGCGAGGAGGAGGAGGAGAAGATGTTTGGGCGCGGCTCGCGGCACCGCAAGGAGGTGGATTACAGCGACTCGCTGACCGAGAAGCAGTGGCTCAAGGTATACATGGTACCGCATCGTTCTCCAATGGCTTCTCAACCCTCTGCACAGCGCTCGCGTCCTCCCCCCGCCCCTGGTTAGAGACAGAGAGACAGGGAACGGGGTGGGAGAGACCCCAGAGCTCCTGGAGTCCACCCGTGCCCCCAGCATGGCCAGGGCACCCCTGAACCATGGCCCTCAGCACCACATCTCCAGGGCGTGGAACCCCCTCCAGGGCTGGGGACTCCACCACTGCCCTGCCCAGCCTGGGCCAGCCCTTCACAACCCTTGTGGGGAAGAAATTGTTCCTCGTGTCCAACCTCAACCTCCCCTGGGGCAACTTGAGGCTGGTTCCTCTTGTCCCATCCCTTGGGGACAAGATTTCACCCCCCACCTGGCTCCAACCTCCTTCCAGGGAGTTGTGCAGAGCCAGAAGGTCTCTCCTGAGCCTCCTTTTCTCCAGCTGAACCCTTACAGGTCCCTCAGCTGCTCCTCCAACTTCTCCAGCTGCTTCTCCTCCTTCTCCAGCCCCTTCCCCACCTTTGTTGCCCTTCTCTGGCCACACTCCAGCCCCTCAAGGTCCTTCTGAGAGTGAGGGGCCCAAACCTGCCCCCAGGACTGGAGACTGGGCACAGTTAAACTTCCCTGTGCCACAGAGTTCACCAAAGTGGCTTCGATTCCCCCCAGAAGCCACAAGCTCGAGCTGTCCCACCACAAGCTGTAGCTGGTGGTTACCCTGAACAGGGCCGGGCAGACTCGTGGCTGGGAGGAGGAGGAGGAAGGGGATGTGTGGTGGCTACGGCGAGGCCGATGCCTTGAGCTCCCCTGGCTGCTGAGGCTGCCGGTTACTCCGGGTCTCTCCATGGCCTCATTTCTCCCCATCCCACAATTCCCTGTTCAACAAGGGATCTTCACGGTCCCCCCAAAGCTGCCCCCGTGGCCGAGCCCTCGAGCAGGGCCCTGCGGAGCCTCCGTTACCAGGAGCTGATCCCGAGTCCCATCCCCGGCGGCGTTGCCGTGTGGTCATGGCACAGGGAGCCCCTGGGCAGCCCCCAGAGCTCCTTGGCACTCCCCGGAGCCCCTTGATGGGTGTCCAGCCAGGGCTGGGAGCCATGGAGGTGGGTCAGGCAGGTCCTGGCTGTGCCGGCAGCTCCGGCAGGACCATCCCCCATCCCTCGGAGCCACCAAGCCCCCCGCGGCATCCCCCCCGCGGCGTCCCCCCAGCGCAGCCACCGCGGCAGCCGGGAGCCTCTGTGCTAGTGCATCCCGTGTCGCCCCCCGGGCAGGCGATCGAGGAGGGGACGCTGGAGGAGATCGAGGAGGAGGTGCGCCAGAAAAAGTCCTCGCGGAAGCGCAAGCGGGACACGGAGGTGGGAGTGGCCGCCGCCCCCACCACCAGCACCCGCAGCCGCGACAAGGACGAGGAGAGCAAGAAGCAGAAGAAACGGGGGAGGCCGCCCGCGGAGAAGCTCTCCCCAAACCCCCCCAACCTCACCAAGAAAATGAAGAAGATCGTGGACGCCGTCATCAAGTACAAGGACAGGTAAGAGGGGAGGGGGCCGAGCTCTTGCCACAGGAGCACCAACCCTGGCCAGGGCCCTGCGGTGACCCTGGTGACTCCTGGGTGGCCGCCAGCCCGTCGGTGGCTCCCCGGGGGCAGCCGGGGTTGGCAGAGCCGCCGGGAGGAGCCACCGGGCGCGTGTCCAGCTGGCAGCTCGGCCCGGGAATGAGGAATTCATTAATAGGAATTAATTAATTAGGCAGCATTGGGTGGTGCTGCCGCCGGGTCGGGTGAGCCAGGGTCTGGCTCGTGCCCGGTGTGGCCGTAGGTGCAGAACTCACCCCGGCACTTCCAGAGCAGCCGCGATGGCATCGGGAGGGTCCCCACTGGCTGGTCCTGGGGGTCCCAGCTCACTCAGGGCTGTTTTTTCGGCACTACCGGGTGTTGCCAATTGCTGTTCACTGGCTGGGGGGGTCACCACTGGCTGGTCTCGGGGGTCCCAGCCTACTCAGGGCTGTCCCATCTGGTGTTGCTGGTGCAGCACCGCTCAGGCACCCGTGGTTGATGCTTCTCACTGTTGAGATCCCCTGGATAAGGCTCCAGGCTCCTCACGCTGCTGGGGGGGGAACACAACATTCACCTGGTGCCGATGGGGATGGGGATGAGGATGGGGA
>VYZX01021927.1:6912-18379 GCA_013401335.1 Brachypteracias leptosomus
CCTCACACAAAGTTGGAAATCAAGATTACAACTTTTAACGGGGAACAACAAAAGAGATATTAAAGGAAGGGGAATATACAGAGGTATTAAGAGAAGATATATATACAAATATACACAACACCAATCCTCGGATGTTGCTGGATTCCTCCCAAACCTCTTGGGGTTGGTAGCCAGCCATGTACAGGTGCAGTCCCAGCAGCAATCCCAGTGAGGAAGGGAAGGAGCAGAACTTCCTGTGTCCTTTTATAGAGTGTAGCAGGAAGGGGAAATGGAATAGCCACTCTACCTCTCCCTCCCCTTCCCCAAACCTTAAACCACAACAACTTCCTAACATACAGGACTACCCCACCACTTCTTCCTTGCCTATCCTTTCTGAGGCATTTATAGCCATGCCTTACAACACTCCATTTGTGCAAGTCATCCCACCATGTTTCTGTGATGGCAACTACATCACAGTTTTCCTGCAGTACAATGGCTTCCAGCTCCTCCTGTTTGTTGCCTCTGTTGTCTGCACTGGTTTAGATGCACTTCAATTGGACTATTGATTCTGCTATTGTTTGGGGGGAAGAAGTCCTATTTCCTACATGACCATTCTCAGGTGCTTATGTGGTTTCCAACACATCAGTAATGTCTTTGTTGCCACATGGATCTCCATCTTCTGCTCCTACAGGGATGGCAGACTGAAAGACCTGTCTAGTACACCATGCCCCAAACATCTGTGTGCCACCAGTGTGCTCACCTCCAATGTAGCAATAATTGATGATGTATCACAAACCTACAAAACAAGCAAAAAGCAAATCATGAAAGCAAAAATATCTAGAAAGAGAAAGGAAAATAAAAGGAAAGCTGCAAGGACATTTTGTGCAAGACATTCCCACCAAGTTATTTTAAAATAATTCTTTAAACTGTTAACTACAGAGAAAAGGTACCCCTATTCCTATCTATGCAGTTGAGTTCTGAAGGAGCCTAGAATGCAACCTAAGCTTTCACATAAACTATATCTGAGTTTCTTCCATAGTCCATTTTGAAGTCCTCAGGCTTTGGTAACATATCTAAGAGGTTATGTAGAAATTCCTACACATTGTATTCCATTGATTACAGTTCCTATCTTGCTTGGCAAAGGGGAATCTTTGTGTTGGTTGGGGTTTTTTAATTGCATATCACATCTAACAGCAAAGTCACTAATTAGCTGCCTTACTAACGCTATTTTTAGAGCTGGATCTCAGTATCCAAACACATTTCTTTTTATATTTTCTGAACAAATACACTAGGCCATCATTTACCTGCACACAGGGAAACAGTTATAAATACACTCTGACTTCTGTGTAAGTGGTTAAATACCCAAGATCACAGTAATGATCATGAGGACATTACCCTCACCAGCCTTGCTGTGGCTAGTAACACATACCAGTACATTGGCTACATGTAGCTGGTATAGAGTACATTAAGGCATTCTTACTTTTCATTTCTTAGCATTCCTCTGTGGGATGCATGCATTATATAATTTTGAGACAGATCCCTTACCTTGAAATCCCATTTACACAATAAGGTTTCTTAAAACTGAAAAAATGCTAAAGCTAACAGGTAAGCTTTTTCAAAGGAATATCATCAATGCACTCCAGTTCTGGGCCTCTCAGTTACAGAAGGACAGGGAACTGCTGGAGAGAGTCCAGCGTAGGGCTACAAAGATGATTAAGGGAGTGGAGCATCTCCCTTATGAGGAAAGGCTGAGGGAGTTGGGTCTCTTTAGCTTGCAGAAGAGGAGACTAAGGGGAGACCTCATTCATGTTTATAAATATATAAAGGGGGAGTGTCACAAAGATGGAGCCAGGCTCTTCTCGGTGACAAACAATGATAAGACAAGGGGTAACAGGTACAAACTGGAACACAGGAGGTTCCACTTAAGTATGAGAAGAAACTTCTTCTCAGTGAGGGTGACAGGACACTGGAACAGGCTGCCCAGGGAGGTTGTGGAGTTTCCTTCTCTGGAGATATTCAAAACCCGCCTGGACGCCTTCCTGTGTAACCTTATCTAGGTATTCCTGCTCCGGCAGGGGGATTAGACTAGATGATCTTTTGAGGTCCCTTCCAGTCCCTAACATTCTGTGATTCTGTGATTCTGTGAAAGGAATATCTCATAATTTCTGCCTCTGTCCTAGAAGTTGGGGGATGTGGGAATCCTTTTTTCCTCAAGCCCCAACAACTTGTCCAGCCTGTCCTTTTTTATTCCTTTGGGTATTGTTACGAAAAGACAAATTGTCTAAAGACAGTGTCACTCTGAGTCATTTCACTTGGGTCAGATGCCTATTTTTTGGGCAAGGAAATGTCAAAGTGAAGTGTGAGAAAATCATCCTTAATGAATATTAATTTAACCATCCTATAAGGAATTTGAGAGCTCCCAGAAATTCTATCAACAGATTATCTGTCAATATACTTGTGATGCCACAGCCTTTCCTTCAGAATAATCCCTCTCTTTTTCTGTGGAAATCACCATAAAAATTAATAGGAAATGATCCCTGAACTGAGGATTTTTTGCAGAGATTTAAAATCTGATTTCCTTAGCAATAAACAAGTCAAGTGACAAAGGCTGTGACAGAATGGATGGGTTATCACAGTGAGATAATTTGGTTACTCATCTAGAGATAAAACTCTGATGTAACTTCATTAAAATATATATATATTATCACAGCAATTGCTGCCTTACTCAGCTAATATATTACGGTTCTGTGGCAAAGCAGGGAATTCCAGGTCTTGAAAGGGATCTTTAACTCATACTTCACTGAAAGAGGTCTACAGACATTCTGATGAAGTTGGTATGTGAGGTATTGAGGTTGATATCAGTGGTGGCAGGTGTGAGAGAATATCAGAGATAAGGTCCAACAAAAAGAAAGACTGGTTAGAGGAAGGACTTGGAGATCCGAATCAGGAAGATTAGTTCAGTTCACTGATATTTCAAATGGCTCAAGAGTTACAAATAGAAGAGGATTTGGGTGTTCCTACATGGAATTATTCCAAATCAGAAAGATCCTTGAAACAGTTTGACTGAGGATTCTTTCCTGATTTCCATTGCAAACTAAGTTACACTCAATTTTGTCTTCCATATTTTATGAATACCTTGTGTTTTGGGGTCTTTTCCTACATCAGCATTTAAATGAGAATCATAGAATCAAAGAATCATAGAATCGTCAGGGTTGGAAGGGACCTTAAAGATCATCTAGTTCCAACCCCCCTGCCATGGCCAGGGACACCTCCCACTAGAGCAGGTTGCTCAGAGCCCCAGCCAGCCTGCCCTTCAAAATGCCCAGGCATGGGGCTTCCACCACCTCTCTGAGCAACCTGTTCCAATGTCTCACTACACTCATGGTGAAGAACTTCTTCCTAACATCTAATCTGAATCTACCCACCTCTAGTTTTGACATTCCCCCTAGTCCTACCACTACCTGACATCCTAAAAAGTCCCTCCCCAGCTTTCTTGTAGGCCCCCTTAAGATACTGGAAGGCCACAATAAGGTGCCCTCGGAGCCTTCTCTTCTCCAGACTGAACAGCCCTAACTCTCTCAGTCTATCCTCGTAGGACAGGTGCTCCAGCCCTCTGGTCATCCTCGGGGCCCTTCTCTGGACACATTCCAGCATGTCCATATCTTTGTTGTAATAGGGGCTCCAGAACTGGACACAGTACTCCAGGTGGGGTCTCACGAGGGTGGAGTAGAGAGGGAGAATCACCTCCCTTGACCTGCTGGTCATGCTTCTCTTGATGTAGCCCAGGATACGATTGGCTTTCTGGGCTGCAAGTGTACACTGGCGACTCATGATGAGCTTCTCATCCACAAGTACCCCCAAGTCCTTTTCTTCAAGGCTGCTCTCAAGCCAGTCACTGCCCAGCCCATATCGGTGCTTGGGATTGCACCGACCCAGATGCTATTGAGAATAGCTTGTAACCTTCGATGTGGAGAAGTAATGATAGTGCCAACTGACTCTATAACTTCTCCATTTAGAGTGGCTCTTCCAGAAGTTCAAATTCTCATTTTCAGAACTATAAGGGGGTTTTTGAATAGATAACCCCCCCAAAGCACAAGAATTCAAGTCATTTCTGCAAGTCAGGAGAATATAGGTATACTGTGGGCCTTCTGCTGGATGGATGGGACAACTCCATAGTGAGGGTCATTGAAATAGTTATTTTCTTTGCCTCAGTTTTTGGTAGCAAGGGCTATTCTGGCTCCAAGTTTCCTGTGCTCAGCTAGGCAGTTTAGGGAAGAGAATTAGCAGCATCAATAGAAGAAGAATATAAGGAGATGGATTCTTAAGCAAACTGGACATGCACAAGTCCTTGAGGATGGGATATATTCAAGGTTGCTGAAGAAGCTGATCAATATCACAGTGGTAATTAAGAGGCTCTGATGTCTGCAAAAATGCACATCATAATAATCTTCAAAAGAGGCACTAGGAGGATTTAGAGGCCCACAGGCTAGCCATTCTAACATATTTATGGACCAAATCCTTATAGAAGTCATTTTGGGTGCATGAAGCACAAGAAGACGGCTTAGAACAACCAGCATGTATTTATCAAAGGAAAAATCATACCTGACCAGCCTGAATGGTGATGAAATGGCTGGACTGCTACAGAGAGACTACACTGCAAGGTTCAAACCAGCAATTTATTTCAACTTCACCCACAGGTCCAATACACCACTACTGCAGGTTTTATGGATAAAACGGTAAAATGCATTATTGCAATTTAAAAAACAATACACAGAGTACACTATTACAAAACCAAGTGATTCCTGGAAATATAGTAGTACAGATTAAAAGCACACCAGATATTAATACCTTAAGTACAATCTTAAAATATGCCAAATACCACAGGTGTGTTTCTCAATCACTTACCCTTCATCAGGTAAGGGGTCTCAATTCCAAGGGAAAATATCCTCACCCAATGTCTCGAACAAGGGGAAAGGGTACTCCTACAGTCCGGCTGTATTGTTGGAAAAACTTCTCCAAATTCTACCCCAAACCTTACAGTTTTTATCCTGTAAGGGTAGCTGCAGAGGTATGCAGAGATATGCCTGAGGAAATTGGACTATCTAGAATGCTTATCTTTGGTGCTGTGATGGGATTTCCCCTTTTCATGGGCACACACTACTGGTTTTACTAAACTTGTGGTGTCTAACCTCAAGAATAGATAGTGGCTGAAATGAAACTCAGGGCAAAATGTTTATTTGGGTTTGGGTTTCATTCAGGTTTCAGTCCTTTGTCCTCTGCTTAATAATTTTGGTGTGGTGGTTTAGACCCTGCCAGGACCGGGCGCCACGTGGCCGCTGCCCCCCCACCCCTCGTCTGGGAACAGGAGAGGTAGCAAAATACAAACCCTGCGGGTTGAGATGAGGAGAATTTAATACAACGATGCAAAAGCAACAATCACAACAACAGTAACAGCAACAGGGACAACAACGTACAAAACAAGACGTATAAAGGTACAGACCGCGTGGACACAGCTACAGACACAGAGGGAGGCAACCCGGGCGAGACAGAGCCGGGACTGCTCTGCCCACCTGGTGTACCGGACATGATGTCAGCATGGTATCGAATAGCAACTCCTGGTGAAAATTAACCCTATCCTGGCCGAACCAGGACATTTGGATAACTCAGGTTTGGGTCATTTTTCACAACCCCCGTGGGTCATCACAGATAAGGGTCTGTCAAGGCAAGACAGAGCTGGGCTGAATTAACACCTCCATACGTCTTGCCTTTGTTCACTGAAATCAGTTCCACGGGTATCTGCACATAGACAAGGAGAGAATTGTTGTTGTTTACCTTGACTTTAGTGAGACACTGGGCATCTTGCTATTGCATTTTGATAGCTAAGATGAGGCAATACAGACTTGCATCAAACATGAGTGAAAAACTAACTGATCAAAGTGTAGCAGCCAATTGTTCCAAGTATATCTAGCACTTGTCATGAGTGATGTTCCCTGAGGTCAGTTGTGAGACTGATATTGTCCACTATCTTTATGGGGAAACTGCCACAGAAAACCAGCCATCTCAGTGAATTCTGCAGACTCCAAATTACAGGGAGCAGACAGAGAGCTAGAAGTCAGTGTCCAAGATTCAAAGGGATCTCTACAGGCTGTAGAAATGATCTGATGAAAACCTTATGAAGTTCAGCAAAAGCAAATGCAAATTCCTGCATAACACCTTGCAGCTCAGCGATCTTGGGTTAATTAGCTAGAGAGCATCTTTGCAGTAAAAGATGGGAATCTGGGGGTCTGATGGACAACAGCCTGAAAAATGTCCAGTGGATAACAACCAGCAGTATGTTCTTGTAGTAATGAAGGCTAGTTAGTGCTCTGGTTAGTGCAGCAGATGGGTTGAAAGAGTTGATTAGTCTTCTCAACCCTTCTGAGACCATATCTGGAATAAGTGTCCAATTTTGGACAGAGTAAGAGAGAGTGACAAAATAGAGTCCACATGAGGGTACTAAGGTGGCCAGGATCTGGAGCACAGGGAATGTGACTTGAAGATGAGAAAGTGTGAAGCAGACAGCTTGGGGGAGGGGTATGAGAGGAAAACTTGCTGTCTTCAACAACCTAAAGAACCTTCATAGAGCTAGCCATTAGGCGTGCAGAAATGTTTATTCATCACCAGTCTCATAAAAAGAAGCTATTTTCAAAACTTTCTGTAATTAAGTCTTATTCCACTGGAAAACAACAGCAAAAGAAATTAATTCTTTTATTCTTAAAAAAAAAGGGCCTGAGATATAGCTATGCCTTCCGAAGTAAATGTGAATTTTCCTGTTTACTACAGTGAGAGAAAAATGGGCTCTAAATTAGTTTGCATAGTTTCCTAATATGAAAAGCAACACAAATGTCCTGTTTTCAAGGGATTTATTTCATTTTACTGAGCAGTTGCTTATCCCCTTCTGACTTTTCTCAATCTTCATAAGGTGATTCACATTTTTGGGTCAAAAAGATAAATTACTTAGATGGGAAGTTTGGAAAACAAAAAAAGAGATACTTGACCTAGTGGAAGACTGCAGTCTTGCTGGATTTTTTCTGCCCTTTAGTGATGACAGCCTGCCATTCTGTTGTGTAATGTGATAAATATCATTTTGAAAGCAATGTTAATCTGTTACTCAGTGTTTCAAAACCTAGATGGTGCACAAGACAAATAATGATTTAACTAGACACTAAGCTTATACCTTCTGACTACTACCTAGAAGAACTAGCCGGTTATAGTATTACTAACTGCATGAATAATTCAGAACAAAGAGGGCATCTGCATCCAACAAGCTCAAGTCTTTTCCAATATCATATTAGTCCAGTTTTAGGTTTGTGCATTGACTCACACTTATTGCTGGTGCCATATGGCACCACTGTGAACACTTGAGTTCCTAAGCCAAGTACTGTTCACCCTTTACAACTTCAGTGTTGTAGTATGAGAATCCTTTGGAACACTGCAGCTGAAGCCATATCCCCTAGGGATGTGGTACATGCTACATAGCATGCCCTCTAAACTTAATTTTGCTTTATTAGTAGACATAATATGCAAGTGTTAAAATAGAGCCTAAGAATGCCCCAAATTTAGACATTGGATTCAGGAGAGAGCATGCCACATAAACTGTAGGCATGCACACAGTGATACCACTGGTGATAGCCATGCTGAACAAAATATATGTCAGGAGTTTTCAAGCTTTTGTGATTTCTGGGTGACACAGATCACTTCAGAAATATCTTTTATTTGCTGTAGAGGATATGTGAAACTAATCTTCCCAGCCATTTATCTTAGTTCACTTAGAAGCATCTCCAGGACCACTGCAGCTAACGGACTACAAGTAGAAAACTGATACACACTGTTGAAAACATGACTTCTCCTTACAGAGATTCTAGTGTAGGACAGCAATGAGAATGAGATGACTAGTGAAATAATCTTCTTCATCTTCCTGGTGCAATTCTTTAGCTATCTGGCATAATTAGAAGGTTGCCTGTGCATCTGCAGTAGTCAACATTTTCACAGATATGGTACTTTTCTAGTTGGTATAAGAAGGTGTGAATTTCCTCTCAATTACACTTATGTGAGAAAAGAGTATTTATGCTGAGACTAGAGATATAAGTGAAGTTAGATTCGAATTTTCTGGCTTAGGACCACATTGTTTTCTACTCTGTATCTTCTGTAGTTTTTCAAAGAAATTAAAAATCACTATGGAATGGTACATTTGTCCTTAGTAATATTTTATACTGACTTACACAATAAGAAGTGATTACAGAAAAAACCTTGGGTCTGAGCTACATAAAAAACACTTTCAGTTTTTTTTTTTACTGTGAGAAGTGGCCTTGCAGATTATATGGAGCATAATTGTACTACCTGAAAGTGTAAAGCTACTCCACTGGAACTGTAAGTGAGGTTTAACATACAAGGCCATGGAGAATCAAACTCTTCCATCTAAAGTTTGAGCTCCATATCTCTGAGTAGAAAGCTCCCATTAATGTTTTAGTAAGGCTTAAAAGCTTCATTTTCTGTTGGGAAAACTTATTATAGCATTAAAAAATACTCAAATAAGCTTTTCACAGGGAAAATGAAGTTTTAATGCTTAAAAAATTGCCATAGGGACTTCCTGTTATGAGAAGAACTTCCAGCACATCTTACCTATTGTTGCTTTAAGCAAATTTTTTATAAACTTTATAAAAATGAAAAATGACAAATTGTCTTTTCATTTAAGCTGGGAGAGGCATTAATTATGGAAATTTAAGGTATTATAAATAGACTATAAGCTTCTGCAGTTAAAATCTTTTTGTTTGGTAGTTTTAAAACTGTACTGGTCTCAGTAGGTGTATGCATCAGTTCTGCTAGTATCCAGTACTGCTGTGGAGAACAAGAGGCAATTTTAGGATGTGATTAATCTGGCTTATTTTAGGCATCTGGTTTACGATGAAAGAAGTCACATCTCAAAAGTTGGAACAGATCTTCTCTCAAGATCCCTTCCAACTTGGGCTTTTCTATTATTCTACAGATTAATTTAAAACATTCCAGTTCTCTGCATTGACTTTAAAGGTTTCATGAGGTGATCCCACTGTATACATCTGTATTTTGTCAGATTAAACTTCCCATTTTAGAGACTGACATAACAGTAATTCATGTTTAAACAGTTAACTGCACAATTATCAAAAGATATGGAAACCAATTACATTTTTGTCTGAATAAATTGTGTGAAGTCTTCTCTCAATTCCAGAGTATTCCAAGGTTTCTAAAGCCAAAATCAGATTGTGTTTTCTTTCTTTTCTATCCAGCAGAAAACAACTCTCCATCCTCGAATTTTTTTCTGTTAAGAGATACACTAGTATATCTTGTTTTTTATAGCCTCAAAATGGTTACAATTAAATGTATACATTAAAGGATTTATGATGCATCAACATCTATAGGTAAATTTTATGCATTGCTGATTTTAAGTATCTAGACATCTATCAAGAGAAGCAGAAGTTGTAAATTGTCTGAGGTTATGAGACTACTCATCAGAGTAAAAAAAATGATGACATCTGTAATGGTAGATCCCAAGTAGCTAAAAAGTAGCGAAATCCTACTGAATCTAGAGAAAATTTAAATAATCCTTAGCTTCTGCTTGTTAGATTAATATTTTGTCATGGTTTTCACATTTTATTTCTTCTTCCTTATTTTGTTTCTTACTATACTATGTTTTTCTTTTCTAAGGAAGAAATCTTGCAAAATGATCACTTTGTCTCTGGAGAGCTGCATAGATGCACTTTGCCAGTAACTTCATTTTAATTTGAGAGCATTTTATACTCTCTTTGTGGCAAAGGAAGTTATGATCGGTGATGTAGAAGAGAGGAGAATCAGGCCTTCTAAACAAATTAGAAGTTTTTAATCTTGATAACTAAGTGACAATATCAATGTTTATTAGTGAAAAGACAGGAAATCTAACAAATACAAGCTGCATACAGGAGTAAAAAGAAAAAGAAAAGCTATTCTACAAGCCGAGCTGAGCTCTCAGATGGAGCTTGTCTTGGTAAAAGAACTGATGGAAAGCTTTATGACACCTTTGTGTCTGGATTCTTGTCTGGTTTCTGATGCATGTCAGAAGCAGATTGATTGGGAATGTACACAGAGCTGCTATGACCTTTTCCTCCCTTTCTTCTGCCCTCAGGAGCAAATCAAGAGGGAGAAAGTAAAACAAGGGAGAAGACAAGCCTGGAAAGTGTTTGCTTTCACCTCTGCTGATGAAAAATTCTGAGGTAAGATTTTCATGCAAGGTTTGCATTTGAACTCCACTTTTAACCACTCATATTTAATAGCTTTTCATACTGAAGGATCTGACAATCCTGAATAGTCCTCAAATAGTAATAATGACCAAAAAAAATATCCACAAATCATTCCTCAACATAAATATGGCCACAGTTGCCCTATAGTTACAGAAGAAGTTCAAGGAACACATCTTGGGAGAGCTGCAAACAGAGCAAGCTGAAACCATCTAGCAATGCAAGAAAGTATGTATCCTGCCTACATCTCTTTTACAGTAATGGAAAAAGGAATTCCTTCAATATTGAGAAAATCTATAGGTTTTTTAAAAAAATTAAAGATAATCAAATAAAAATAGTAGTTTACAACTCAATTTAAATTCATAATACTGTATTTATATATTTGAAAAGGGGAATTAGGATACTTTTCTGTGATTTCATAAGAATGTCAATTGCCCTTTCAGTAATCCTGCTGGTTAATTCCTGTGTCTTTTATGACCTCCTGTCTCTCTAGATATTAAATGTAAATCTAGATGAGTAGTGAACATGTTTAAATTCTGCATATGTGTCTGTAAGCACACATGTACACATTAGATCCAAAGATCTCAAAACTTTTTACAACAAATACAAATTAAAATTATAGCTAAACAATTGAAATAGAGGATAGAATAGGACTTCATAGGACAGAGACTGAAATATTGTTGCCATTGTAAGCTGGACCTTGAAGATGAAAGGGTACCACCGAGGAAAATAGTGCTAGGAGACCTGCCTGAATGAGCAAGTTGCTCCTGGACACACTGTCACGCAAAAAGAAACTTTACAAGGAGTGGAAGAAAGGACAGCTAGAATGGGGGGAGTATAGGGAAGCTGTCCAAGTAGCAAGAGACCTGGTTAGAAAAGCTAAAACTCAGTTAGAATTAAATCTAGCCAGGGAGATCAAGGGGAATAGCAAAAATTTCTACAGGTATATTAATGGTAAAAAGAAGACTAGGAAAGATGTGGGTCCCCTCAGAAAGGAAACGGGAGAGATAATGACAAGCGATATGGAGAAGGCCGAGGTTCTCAATGAGTTCTTTACCTCAGACTTCACTGGCAAGGGCTCCAGCCACACTCCCGGAGTCACAGAAGACAATGACAGGGGCTGGCAGAAAGAAATGCCCATTGTAAGTGAAGATCAGGTTTGTGACCGTCTGCTGAACCTGAAAGTGCACAAGTCCATGGGA
>VYZX01021927.1:48521-78735 GCA_013401335.1 Brachypteracias leptosomus
CTCTTCTTAATGCATCCCAGGATGCCATTGGCCTTCTTGGCTACGAGGACGCATTGTTGGCTCATGTTCATCCTCTTGTCCACCATGACTCCTAGATGTTTTTCCCCAGAGCTGCTCTCCAGCAAATCAGCCCCCAACCTGTACTGATATATGGAGTTGTTCTTCCTCAGATGTAGTACTTGACCCTTGTTGAACCACATTAAATTTCTCCCTGCCCAGATTTCCAGCCTGTCCAGGTCACTCTGAATGGCAGCACAGCCTTCTGGAGTGTCAGCCTCTCCTCCCAGTTTTGTATCTTCAGCAAACTTGCTGAGGGTACACCCTATCCCTTTGTCCAGGTCATTGACAAATATATTGAACAGCACTGGACTCAGGACAGACCCTTGGGGGACACCACTAACCACAGGCCTTCAACTAGACTCTGCTCCACTGACCACATGCATCTCTTCATACTCCATCTTAAAAGCATTTCAGTACTTCATTTGGGAGAATACAGAAAGATACTCTCTGTCCTTGCATTTTTTGAGGGTATGGTGTTGCCAGACAGCCACCCAACTGCTTTCTCACTCCCTCTCTTCAACAGGACGAGGATAAAATAAGATGAAAACACTCATGGTTTCAGATAGTGAGATCATTCATCAGTTATCATCACAGGCTGAACAGACTTGACTTGGAGAAAATTAATTTAACTTATTTCCAATTAAACATAGAGTAGGATGGTGAGGAGTGAAGACAAAAACTGAAGCAACTTCCCCATACCCTCTTCTTCCCAGGTTTGACCTCACTCCTTCATTTTCAACTCATCTAACCCTTCCTCCCTAACCTAAGCAGTGCAGGGGAATGAGGAATGGGGGTTGTAGCCAGTTTATGACACTTTGCCTCTGTCTCTCCTTCCTCCTCATACTTTTCCCCTGTTCCAGCACAGCATCCCTGCCATGGGATACAGTCTTTTATGAAGTGCTCCAGCATGGATTCTTCCCACAGGACACAGCTCTTCAAGAACTGCTCCAGCATGGATCCTATCCATTGCGCATGGTCCCTCAGGAGCAGATTGATCCAGTGTTAGTCCCACACAGGCTGTGGTTCCTTCCAGAAAACCTTCTCCAGCCTGGGATCCTCAGACTGCAACTTGCTTCAGGGCATGTCAACCTGCTCTAACGCAGAATCCTCCATGGGCTGCAGTGTCAATACCTGTTCCCCTGTGACCCTCCATAGGCTGCAAGACAACAACCTGCCCCACCATGATCTTCTCCACAGGCCACAGAGGAATCTCTGCTCTGGTGCCTGAAGCACCTCCTCCTCCTTTCATCTGGATGTTCTTAGGGCTGTTTCTCACACATTTTTCCTCACTGCTCACACTACTGTGCAGCATTTTGCCCTTTCTTAAACATNCACACATTTTTCCTCACTGCTCACACTACTGTGCAGCATTTTGCCCTTTCTTAAACATATTTTCCCTGAGATGTCACCATCTTGGCTGAGGGGCCCAGCTGTGCCCTGCAGCGGGTCTATTGGAGCCGTCTAGAACAAGTTGTTTCAGACAGGGCAACTCCAGGCCTCTCTTCACATAGACCAACCCTGTCACCACCCCCATACACACCCGTAGTACGAGAACTAGAGCACTTCTTTCTTGTTTAAGATAAATTTCATGAAAAAACTTGTATCCACTTGGTAAAGGAAAATCTGTTCCATACAACTGTTTGACTAATTTTCATAGCTATTCAGATAATTCAGGAAAAAAACTTTTCATGCAGGTGTTAACGCTATATAGAAAAAAATAAGGATACTGAAAATGGTGGAATTTAACTCATCAAACTTTAGACATCTACAAACCAGTCACCTACAGCTGAACTGATCACTACAGATACTCTTCACAATTCAAGGAAGGAGAGAGGTTCTTTTAGGGTGAAGTTCTCTTGACCAAATATAGCCAGCTAACTAAAGTTAAGTTTCTTAGGCTAAAAGTATTTATTTCTCTCTGACTATAAAGATAGCTTGGCTGCCTATGTCTGATCACATAAATTCCACCTCAGGTGTTTTATGATCAGAGTTCTAGATATTCAGATGTTTAATAAAGACCATAAGCTTGATGTGTTAAGACATGCTGAGCAAGCGGAACTGCCTCTTCAGTATGAAATGCTGAATTTAGTCATAGACTGGTGGTAATTAGTAAGCTAGAGTGAAAGAGAATGATATTCCAATCCTTGTTCCATAAATATTGCAAAAATTTTATATAAGCAGAACATTTTTAAACAGATGAACTTGAGAAGACCTGGTTTGAATACCAAATAGCCTATTGGTTAACAGATGGTCCTGGTGATATAGGTTCAGCTCCCTACAGCAGTGTGAAAATTCAGACAGGGTCTTCCAGGGGCATAGGTGCATGCTCTAACCAGTAAATTCCTATGTAAAAACTGCAGAGGGCAAAAGAGAATACAATGCCTTTCACTAGTAGTTTCTAGAAGGCTTGACCCAATAGGCATGATCCAAGAAGTCAGATGAATCAGTCTCAAATGGGCAATTCAGAGAGGAAGCTCTCTTGTTTTTAAATACTGATACAACTAAGATATAAACCAGAGCCTTATCTATTCAGTGCTCCTTAGACCTAGACAGTTTTGAGCAGACATTTAAGGTTCTTAAACAAATTTTATAATGTAAATGAAGGGACTTCTAGTGTTAGGAAACAGGTTTTGAATGTGTAGTCTGTAGTTCTCCAATTGGCATTTAAGATATTTAGCATATATCTTCTAATTTCTGATGTGAAGATGTATTAGAGCTTTTCTAAAAACTCTAATTAATAGAGCTTTTCTAAATAGAAAGCTTACAGTTAAATAAAATGAGGAAAATTNAGGACACAGCTCTTCAAGAACTGCTCCAGCATGGATCCTATCCATTGCGCATGGTCCCTCAGGAGCAGATTGATCCAGTGTTAGTCCCACACAGGCTGTGGTTCCTTCCAGAAAACCTTCTCCAGCCTGGGATCCTCAGACTGCAACTTGCTTCAGGGCATGTCAACCTGCTCTAACGCAGAATCNTGTTCCAGCACAGCATCCCTGCCATGGGATACAGTCTTTTATGAAGTGCTCCAGCATGGATTCTTCCCACAGGACACAGCTCTTCAAGAACTGCTCCAGCATGGATCCTATCCATTGCGCATGGTCCCTCAGGAGCAGATTGATCCAGTGTTAGTCCCACACAGGCTGTGGTTCCTTCCAGAAAACCTTCTCCAGCCTGGGATCCTCAGACTGCAACTTGCTTCAGGGCATGTCAACCTGCTCTAACGCAGAATCCTCCATGGGCTGCAGTGTCAATACCTGTTCCCCTGTGACCCTCCATAGGCTGCAAGACAACAACCTGCCCCACCATGATCTTCTCCACAGGCCACAGAGGAATCTCTGCTCTGGTGCCTGAAGCACCTCCTCCTCCTTTCATCTGGATGTTCTTAGGGCTGTTTCTCACACATTTTTCCTCACTGCTCACACTACTGTGCAGCATTTTGCCCTTTCTTAAACATATTTTCCCTGAGATGTCACCATCTTGGCTGAGGGGCCCAGCTGTGCCCTGCAGCGGGTCTATTGGAGCCGTCTAGAACAAGTTGTTTCAGACAGGGCAACTCCAGGCCTCTCTTCACATAGACCAACCCTGTCACCACCCCCATACACACCCGTAGTACGAGAACTAGAGCACTTCTTTCTTGTTTAAGATAAATTTCATGAAAAAACTTGTATCCACTTGGTAAAGGAAAATCTGTTCCATACAACTGTTTGACTAATTTTCATAGCTATTCAGATAATTCAGGAAAAAAACTTTTCATGCAGGTGTTAACGCTATATAGAAAAAAATAAGGATACTGAAAATGGTGGAATTTAACTCATCAAACTTTAGACATCTACAAACCAGTCACCTACAGCTGAACTGATCACTACAGATACTCTTCACAATTCAAGGAAGGAGAGAGGTTCTTTTAGGGTGAAGTTCTCTTGACCAAATATAGCCAGCTAACTAAAGTTAAGTTTCTTAGGCTAAAAGTATTTATTTCTCTCTGACTATAAAGATAGCTTGGCTGCCTATGTCTGATCACATAAATTCCACCTCAGGTGTTTTATGATCAGAGTTCTAGATATTCAGATGTTTAATAAAGACCATAAGCTTGATGTGTTAAGACATGCTGAGCAAGCGGAACTGCCTCTTCAGTATGAAATGCTGAATTTAGTCATAGACTGGTGGTAATTAGTAAGCTAGAGTGAAAGAGAATGATATTCCAATCCTTGTTCCATAAATATTGCAAAAATTTTATATAAGCAGAACATTTTTAAACAGATGAACTTGAGAAGACCTGGTTTGAATACCAAATAGCCTATTGGTTAACAGATGGTCCTGGTGATATAGGTTCAGCTCCCTACAGCAGTGTGAAAATTCAGACAGGGTCTTCCAGGGGCATAGGTGCATGCTCTAACCAGTAAATTCCTATGTAAAAACTGCAGAGGGCAAAAGAGAATACAATGCCTTTCACTAGTAGTTTCTAGAAGGCTTGACCCAATAGGCATGATCCAAGAAGTCAGATGAATCAGTCTCAAATGGGCAATTCAGAGAGGAAGCTCTCTTGTTTTTAAATACTGATACAACTAAGATATAAACCAGAGCCTTATCTATTCAGTGCTCCTTAGACCTAGACAGTTTTGAGCAGACATTTAAGGTTCTTAAACAAATTTTATAATGTAAATGAAGGGACTTCTAGTGTTAGGAAACAGGTTTTGAATGTGTAGTCTGTAGTTCTCCAATTGGCATTTAAGATATTTAGCATATATCTTCTAATTTCTGATGTGAAGATGTATTAGAGCTTTTCTAAAAACTCTAATTAATAGAGCTTTTCTAAATAGAAAGCTTACAGTTAAATAAAATGAGGAAAATTTGTGAAATGAGGGTTTCTAGTAAACAAAATCCGAGAGTCATTGCCAGAAGAAACTACTTTCCTGTCTGGCATTGAACTGTATTAGAATAAAGGAGGTCCAAATACATAATATTACTATATTATTTCCTGAAATTACTTTAATTTCACAAGGAGCAATGTATTGGTCTGTGACATTTCAGTTTGATGTGTATTGGCCAAGTGAAAACTTGAGTATTGTTCTGTGTACTCAGATTCCCCAGGCTATTGCTTCCTTACTTCTTCATGTGGCCAGTAGCTAAGGAAAGCTGTAGGCAGAAACTCAGAGTATTTAGCAAGCCATGATAATATGCCATCCTCAGCATGTCAAATATGGTGCATAGCTCAGAGTTCCCCTTACATGTATCAATTCCGCTGCAGTTATCATTTATAATTTTTACAGTGCCCAAAAGAGTATTCCTAGGCAGGAGTAATTCAGCAGCCTGGCAGTTTCATCAGTGCAGAGTCAGGGTCTTGTGTTCAACACATTTTACCTGGCACTTGCAACACTCTGCAGTTCTCTGGGCATGCTGAATGCTTATATGTACAAAAGGAAATTTGTTCCCTTTTTTAAAGACTTCCTGCCCTTTATTTCCATAATTCCCCACTCTGAGCAGGCCTAACTCTTTTCAAAAAATGACAAAAGCTCCTAAGCTCTAAGGCAAGACAGCTTTAACCTCCCATATCAGTAACATCTATAAACTATTTGCCAAGTTGTTGCTAACCACTTAGGTATAGGAGCAGGAATCTCTCCTTAACAATTATGACAATCACTATCCTTTGCTACATGCATAAAAATGCATGTCAGGCTTAAAGTGTTTCAGATGCAAAAATCTCATCATTCCCTTTTGCAAACACATCTTCCTTCAGAAGATGCATTCATAGCTGTTTAGCAGACTCCAAAGCCTGTATGACTGTGGAGACTTCCACTTTCAATTCTGGGTTTGCATTGCATTGTTGAAGATTTTGTTTTGTGCTTATTTTAAAACATTTCTCCACTTACTTATTTCAGTAACTTTTATTGGTAACATCTTCAAAAGCTACCTTCTCTCAACCTTTCCAGTGTTCTAAATATAAATGTAGAAGTAAAGAAATGCATATTAATAAGTAAAGAAGCACAGGTGTGCCTTGCAGACAGTAAGTTTTTTAAAGTCCTTCTTGAGTTCTTGAATAATTTATACTGTGTTACTGTGTGCAAACACTGAACCTGGCCCACAAAGAGAAGATGTGAGCTGGTTCAAAAGATAGACCTTGAGTTTTCACAGTAGAGGGCATAAGCTATTTATTTATGTATCATACAATTATGAAAATTTATGGCCATATTTTCTAATCAAAGGCATGTGCAAGGAAGGCATAGTACATGTAGTTCATTATTGCCTTTCTACCCCTCTTGTTCACAGCCAGTGATACTGATACTATACCAGATGAGCACTGAGTCCTCTTCACTGGCATTATCCTCCCATGCTTTTAAAACTTTATGGAGACAAAAAAAAAAGAGGGAAGGATATCTGTTCAAGTGGCTGGTGGATTCATGTACAGAAGGAAAAGAAATGGAAAATTAGTTCTTTGTGCTAATTGCATTGACCAAAGCACAACATAGTACACAACCTAGTCCTGAGCTCAGATACATAATGTGAATACGTATATTAGAGGACAACTCCACAGAACTGACAAAAAGCCCAGACTCGGACACAAAGTAACTACACTCCATTTCCCATGTTGGGAATGCACACTGCATAATATCCAAACTTTATTCTCCAAATCAGTTAAGTACATAAACATATAATAAAAATTTAATACATTTTCCCTTGTTTGAGTACTATTTCAAAATTTTTTTTAATTTTTTTTTCTTCCCTGAAGAGTAATAAACCCTTTAAATAGACCTAAGTGTGATGAGATATCCTTAGCTAAACGCCCATCCAGCTGCTCATTTATTCGTCATCCTCAACAGAGCACGGGGAGAAAGTAAGACTAGAAAGGTTCTGGGTCAAAATAGACAGGGAGATTCCATACCAGTTACTGTCAAGGGTAAAGAGGCTTGTCTTGAGAGAAAAAAAATAATATTGCCAAGTAAAATAGTCTGGGGGGATAACACAATAAACACTAAAAAATACCTTTCCTCCTTGCTTTTTCAGGCTCAACTTCCATCCTCTCTTGCAGACTCTTCTATCTGACTGCCACTCACCCTGAATGGTACATTCATGGATTGAGGGGTTGAGTCTGTCCATAGCAGCTCCTCTCTTTCAATCCTTCTTCCTCACACTTTTCCCCTGCTCCTGCATGGGTCTTCCAGAGGCTGCAAGGAATCTCTGCTCTGGTGTCTGGAGCACCTCCTCCTCCTCCTTTTTCTCTGACCTCAATGCTCCCTTTGCTGTTTCTCATCCTTTCTTCTCCCCTGCTTCTCTTCTTCTCCAGTGTGTTGCTCTTTATTAAATACACATTTCCAGAGGTGCCACCACCTTGGCTAAAGGGCTCAGCTGTGCCCTGTGGTGGCTCTGTTTGAGCTGGCTGGAAATGAATGTGTCTGTCAAGGGGAAGCCCTGGCCTTTTCTCACAGAAGCCACCCCTGCAGCACCAGTCCCACTACCCTCAAATCTTGCCGTGTATACCCAGTGCACTAAGCAAGTACCATTTTGTTTGGGTTTTGGTTGGTTGGTTGGTTTTGTTGTTGGCATTTTTGTTCGTTTGTTTTTCAATTGTGAGAACTGGGTGAAAGTCATGAAAATACTTGACTTAGGTTGAAAAAGATAGTTTTGTCAAGTTTTCACAGAGACACTGAAGATCACTAAAGTCACACTTGTCAAATGGAAACACCTTGATTTGCAACAAACTATTTTGTTTTGCTTTTTTGTACATGTTTACCTATTTTCCTCTTTATCTGGTGAAATTTAAAAGAATGATTTAAAAAAAATATTTAAAAAACATGAGATTGAAAATTCAAGATTTTTAATACTATTGATTTGAAGCATTCCATTTTGGAAATGTCAGGATTAAATCTGTATGATTTTTTACTCTTTTAGTATTTTTATCCCAGACTATGTTGGAGTGTGAGGGGAATTTCATAAAGATTTTTAGTTTTTGCTACATGGAAATGATTCGTTCTGTGTTTTTCAGAATAGCAAAAGATTTAAGCATCTGTCTAAAGTCCACATTGTGAAATTGTCTTGCAGCTATAGAGAATCATTTTCACCTGAAAGCTGAGAAGAATATTTGTGAGGAAAACAGAGAGGTTTTTTCTGAATATAGCTCATTTCCTTAATTCAACTTTGATGAATCAATATTTTCTACTAAAGATTGTTTTTTCTTTTAAAATGTTGAGCTCATTTTCTTGTTAACTCATGTCATGTCATGCCTACAACTTCGCTGATCCTGCTCAATAGAGCTAGCTTTACCTTTTACATAATAGGAACAGTTATAGTCATAATAGTTAGTTTGATAGTGATATGCAGAATGCATCCAGAAGTGAAATGAAGTCAAACCTAGACCTGTTTGCTCTTTCACTAAGTTATTTTCAAAAATGGTTTGTGGATTAGGGGAATGTGTTGGATGCCAACATTGTAAAAGAGTTTCCACAACTTCCACAGTTTAAAATCCTTTGTTGAGCATCCCAGCTCAGAGACTGATGAATAGAAGGGAATGAAGACTTGAAGACAGGGTAGTAGTGGCACCAAATATGCATTTGAAGCATAGGTTTGTATAAAATGTGGTTGTATATTTGTCATTCTAAATTTTGACTTTATCAAGATATTTTCATGATGAAAGAATCAACTTTTTTCCCTTCTTACAGACTAGAGGAAGATTAGAAAGAAAAAAAAAAGCATTGAAAAGTAGAGTTTATTGTACAGGCATACTCGTATAGTATTTTATTTCTCAAATATCTATAAAAATCTTGATCAGGTGTTCAGATTTAGGGTCAGTCCACTAGACCTATAACAGATGCTCTGTGGTAAACCTTTCCCCCTCAAAAAAGGGGGAGAGAAGTGGAATAAGGGAGAGAGACTTATGGATTGCTGTTGGCCCAAAGGAGAGAGAAAGGAATGAGAGACATACAGATTTGAAAACTAAAGCAGCTTTAATGAAGATAATAATAATACAATGGAATATATACAAATATATATAAAACCATCAAACTCAACTCACATTGATGGCAATTACGTCACCGTTGCCACTAATGCTGTGGAGCAGGCACTAGGAAAGTCCCAGACCTGGCTCAGCAGCAGACATGAACTGGGTTCAGGAGCTGGATTCTGGAACTGGATTCAGGAAAATACAGATCAGGACTGAAGGCAGAATGTATGGAGTTCTCCTTAGATGTCAGCCATTGAACCAAGGAAAACCAGCAAGGAAGAGGCCTAAGAGATCCTCATGATCCCTCAGCTTTATACTGAATATGATGTATATGGGATGGAATACTTCATTGGTCAGCTTAGGGTCACCTGTCCTGGCTGCTCCTTCCCACAGCTGCGGTCTTTCACTTTTGCTCCCCCTGATGTTGTACACAAGATCTAGCAGTGACCTTGGTCTGCACACCAATCCTTGGTAGTAACTCTAAACGTCAAGTGTTATCACTGCTAGAAGCAGAGACTGTCTGCAAAAATATGCCATTAACTTCAGAAAGTGCAGTCAGTTAGAAAAGTAAAATCACTGAACAGCATTAGTTTGGTTCTAAACCAAATCAGAACATTAGGTTACTATATTAAACCCATTTTTCTTGGCCCAAAAATTTGGTCTCAGTTTGTGATTTAGAATACTCTCTTCATCATCTTACTTTTAAGTTGGATTTTTTTTTGTCCTTTGAAATCTGTCTGGGTGCATTTTGTTCCTCATCTAGCTTTTCTTTATCCACTCTTCTTCTACAGTGTCTTTGTCTCCAACACATCAGAATTAAGGTGGAGAAAGCAGAATGACATGTAAGAGTGTAAGAGTATTTAAATATTTTGTTTAAGCTTTTGAATGCATAGCTACCTACATATTTGTTTGTTTCCAGACTGTTTTCATCATAGTAGCTGAAGTGCACCACTTTAATAATTATTGACTGTTTTTTTGACATTATCTGTTCTGGGGTGGAATAGCAATGAGCATTACAGATTTTCCTAGTGGGCTCAGGGAAGCCTGCTCACAATGTGAATAAGTCATCAACAGTTCACTGCAGGTACAGCCAGAACACTTTGTCAGGTGGATAGTTTCCTAGATGCAAACCAGATGATTTTATGCTTGGTTAGTTACACAGTATATTTCTACATTTACTTGTATTGTTATGCTGCATTTAGCTGACTAATGACTCAAGAACTTTATTTGCTAACTTTATCCGAAGCATCTGCTCAGGGATTGAAATAATATAAATAATTTCTATAGAATTAATTAAGGAAGAAAAAAAACAATTTCAGCCAGGGAAAGTTCAATACTGCTTGCAGAACACACCATGATTGCCTAATAAAATTACTGTAAAGATCTGTCCAGAAAAATAGTCATTAGGGAGAGCAGGACACATTGATGTACAACTCTCAGTGACACTTCAGGACAGATTTGTTGAGGTGAAGGTAAGATTCTGGGGCTGTAGCCAACCAATCAACATGTCCTTGGGCAGTATGCAGAGATGTGATGATGTGGCAGTAACCTTACAGCCGACCATACTGAAGCTGGATTTTATCCTGATGTTATAAAGGGATAACATGGATACCACCTCACTGTGGGATGATTTACCCCAGTCTCAATATGATGAAATTCAAGCATATATTTAAGTCTTTTGACTTAGTAGAAGTCTATTTCACTGTGCGTCAATGCTGAACAACAGTTGTCTTCCAATAGCACTTTAAAATATATAAGTATAAATTATTTTTAAATTTCTACCTTCTTACAAATTTGTTCCAAAAGAAAAATATTAGTCTTCTCATTTTCAGTCTTGATCCTGTTTCTTCTGTCTGATAATCTATTCTTAACATGTAAACAAATGATTTTATGTAGTGATAATTAACAGCAGAAAAGAAGACAGTACTGAGATATTATCTTGCACAAGAACATTTACCAGGGCTTAGGAAAGAATGGGGAAAAAAATCTATATACATCTCTCAAGAAATGAGAAAGTACTAGCTCCTATACTAGCTTAAAGAAAACATGTACAAAGTATTATTATGATACTCTTTACTGAACGAAAAAATATGTATCTGTGTTCACACACAAAGAGCATAAAAATGTCCTGTCTTCAGAAGATGGCATTGTATAATAAATAGTTCATGACTCTTAACTGAAATCTTTGTTAAATTGGTAAACTAAGCATTCTAAATTTATGGAAATAGGAAGTGAAGAAGTAGAACAAAGGTTGTAAATCCTCTGCATTATTTTAATGCTGTCATAATACCTATTTTATGTAGAGTGACACGTTAGTTTCAACACAATTGGAAAACAAAGTGAACTTTATGTAACCTAGCCAGCATAAATTAAATAGATGATTCGATTTTAGTTCTTTAATATATGTTAGTTAATATACATTATAAATTGCTGAGGATTTTTTTCCCTTAAATGATTGCTACTATTCAGCACCATTGTAGTCCTGGAAATAAGAACAGACTAGGAAATGTCCTGATCCTGAGTTTGTGTTTGAAAGAATAATCTTAGTGAACACAACAGAAAGAGGAATGAGGAATATAAAAAAACCAAGTCTGTGTCTATTGTTCTGTGCTTCCACAAGTGAAAGTGACTTTTGAGTCTGAAGCTTCCCTACTATTTACTGTTCTAGCAAAACCTACTTTTTATTTTGATAGAAGGTATCAATTTATCTGCACTCCAGGGAACCCATAACTGAAGGGTTATGTGTATTGTTATCAGTTTAAGTCAAACAGATACCAGTTGGAGAGATTTGCATGGAGATGATCGTAAGACCCAGTTTAAATAATTTAAAAGCATTTTAACCTATCTGCTTCTCAGGGTTCCACTCCACTTTACATTTTCATTGCTGAGAATTAATCCCTGTTTTGCTTTCCTATTCTACTGAATAGAAAATGGATTGGATAAAATGTCACAAAATGGTTAGCTTTTACAAAACTCATCCCTAAAGGAGTAAAGTAACCTCCTCTGAAAAGGACAGGAGAATACTGATGAATGAAATCTGAATAGAAGGTTTAAAAAAACATATTACTTTAGCATTGGACTACTGGGAGCAGAGTCAGGTCACATCTATATACTTCTAAAGGTATGTCGTATTATTCATTATTGGCATTATAGGTATTGTAGGTCTTATATATAAAAACTAAAAGCATACTAAATTTTGAAAAATACTCTTACAACTACAAAGTTGTTTTAAATGCAGACCTAGTTTCTAAAAGTCTTTGAAACATTTTCTTTGTTAGCAAATGTAAGCAGCTAGACAAGAGATTTTCTTCATTTTATTTCTTTTTTAACATTTCCAGTTTGTCCTTACTTTTTGCCTGTCCTAATGCATATATTTTAATCTGTTTGGTAGTATGTCTCTTTTCACTAGAAATAGTGCAGCCTTCTGCGAAGCAGAACTGAGAGGGCAGGATGCAGCTGCTTGGACTATAATCAGTACAAAATGAATTGACCATATTACATTAAATTTTGGTTCATCAGCCTGCATCAGCCATAAGATTTTCTCACTGATGTATGAGAACTTATGAAATTTCTTGGATTTTTTGACCCTTTGCATTCCAGAATTCTAGCTGAAATAATAAAAAAAGTTTTCATGACACTTGCTTTACAAAGCTGCTTTTCAGCATATTACTGTCTAAATAAAACTCTTTGCTATGAGATACTGGAAATGGTTGCTACTTTTTTGCTTACAGATCACAGAATTGCCTAAATTGGAAGAAACCTTTAAGATAATTGAGTCCAATTATTAACCTAACACTGACAAGTCCTTGACTAAACCATATCCCTAAGCACTATGTCTATACGTCTTTTAAGTACCTCCAGGGATGGGGATTCCACCACTGCCCTGGGCAACTTGTTCCAATGCTTGATAACCCTTTCAGTAAAGAAATTCTTCCCTTTGTGCAACTTGCAGCTGTTTCCTCTTGTCCTGTCATACACATTAACCTTTGCTGAGATTACATAGGCTAAAGCCAGAGCATATAGAGTGCCTCTAACTTGGTTTCAAAGCAGCCTATGACAAATAAGTATACCATAAAAATCAAGCTGTTACATGGCCTACTTCTAGGGAAAAGACATTATTTAATATTATTTTATTTTCTTTATCTCATCATATGGCTTTATTCCATTTCTCATGCTTGGAATTATATATCCAATGTGTTGTATGGTTATGTTTTGGAATTTAATTCACTACTAACTAAAGAACTAAACTAATTGTCTACCAATCCTCTCGGCACTGAAAAGTCAAAAGGTAAAATGTTAAGACTACTGAACTTCTGGGAGATTTTAACTTCATTGAAACAAAATTTTAGGATTGAATCTCAGGTGTGAATGTCATTACATTTTAAAGTATTTAAAATCCCTCTGTAATTTTAAATACTATAATCTAAATTTATATCTACTTATTTTTCTTAGTTCCCTCTCTACACACATTTATAAACCCACAAAATCACTGTCTTACAAGTACTATATTTTGCCTTTCTGTTTTAATGAGAATATTCTCTCCTTTGTAAATTTTGGAATTGTATTAATACAATAAGAACTCCTATAACAAAGAGATCTATCTACTCCACAGTGTTCTGTATCAATTTATAGCATGTACTGTCTCATACACATTAGCTAGTGCTGAGCATATAGAGTGTCTCTAACTTGGTTTTAAAGCAGCCTATGACAACTAAGCATACCATAAAAATCAAGCTACTGCATGGCCTACTTCTGGGGAAAAGACACATATCTGTATTTTCACAGTAATCTATCTTTTGCTCTCATTTAAGTTCCATGAGTAGTACTATGCTTATAGAAGTTTCCTTTGAATTTGAAACTAAAAAATGAATAATAATATGCCACTGTCATAATTTAATATTTGCATTATGTCTCTACTTCTATGTCCTGTGGTTAAAAAATATCATCACAGAAAAATATATAAATTATGGTGGATAAAAAAAACAAAATAATGTTAAACCCTTCTCATTGGTGGAAATTGAAAGAAAGAAGTAAGAGGAGAGGATTACCAGTGTTCATCTACTCTAATTTATAAGTTCAAACATAAATAGATTATCCAGATTGCTCAGAAAGTGTGTGGAACTGCAGTTCTGCCTCCCCTACCACAAACAATTGAAGCTATATATAAAGAGTAAATATCATCAAAAACTGTCTAATTGAGTTAGTATTAGACATGACCATATGATGGCTTTGCAAGCAGCTCTAGAGACTGAGGAAGAAGTTAAGTATCTTGATTCTCAGTGGCTTGGTAGACAGGAGACAGGAACTGATTCCCACTTGTGAGTATGTATGGGCATTGCTCAAAATGCCACCTAGGGAAGGAGACAATAAATCTATGCATCTGTATGTCTAGATAGTCAGAGTAATTAAGCTGGTTGTATGACTGCATGGAACTGATGAGTTTTAGGTGATTTAAAGGCTAAGTAAGGGTAGATAAATTAAGGCTAGGTTTAGGTGGAGTGCACTTAGAAACAAAGCAAATAGATGCAATCATCAAATGGAAACATAAAATGTTTTCAGAACATGTGCTCACCAAAGGAAAAATTCACCTGGCAACCTAAGCAATGGGCCTGTGATATTCATCTAAACTGGCTCTTTTTCACATACTATACTGTATTTTTTGAATTAATAAAGTAGGAAAAGTGGGTCAGAGATTGAAACATTTGCACTGAAAGAAAAAGTCATGTAACAGGACATTATTTACTATAGTCTGAGGTAGGCATGCATCTTGCTGAAGCAGCTCAGACTGTTTTATAACTCTGTTACCTGGCATATTTCTATTTTACAATTATATCAATGCACTGCATTGATATGATAATGATTCTTGAACAGCTTTTGTAGTTCTAAGCATCATATACCTGTACAAGGTTTCCACTTACAGAGAATCTTAATTATTCTACGGAATTAACAAAGATATAAGTTATCTTATCCAGTGAAAGTTCAATAGCACTTGCAAAGCAGATCCTGACAGCATCAATTTACAAAATTCAAGTAATGCGAAATCAGCTTTCATCTGTTAGGACAGATAAAACAACAGTTAACACATTGAAAAGATTGAGTATATTGCATTCAGTAATTACAGATACTTAAAAAAAAAAAAAAAAAAAAAAAGGGAAAAAAACCTACCACAAAATGAACATGACCTCCTCAGCGAGAGAATATTTTTCTGAGGCAAAGGATGTTGAAAAAGATATAAACTAAAGACTTATCTACCTATAAGCTTGCTAACAACTATTTTACCAGAAGAAATTTTTCATTTTATAGGTACAGAATACAACATTTTAATTTTAAATAAACACTAAACAGAAAATAAACTGACTAGAACTGCTGAATGGCTGCACTTATTGCCATCTAGCATTCAGACTTACACCTATGTGTACAGGTAACATGAAGGGGAAGCTTCCACATTTTTTCTAATACAAGCTTACAAGCTGAATTTTAGCCATGTGGAAATTCTCCGTAACCGTAACAAGGTAAAATAAGTCAGATCTGCATGGGACAAAACTAAAAGAAACCAATTCACTAGTAGTTTCCTTAACTATAAGATGATCTAGAGGAGCCTGTGACACCAGAAAATTCAAGTAAGATGTAATAAATACTGAAAGGGAGAGAAAAAAGTACAGGCAGACATCTCATAAGTAGGAGAGTGTCTTCCAGTTTGTGCAGGCTGCTATAGCTGTGCAGTAACAAGGCCTTTTTGAAATCTGTTTTTCCTTAAAAATATTTATTAGACATGCATAAGTAAAGGGATTCTCTATTTGAACATTTAAGTTTCCTCTGTCACTGATAGGAACTGTAAACACCCAGTGCTATTATTAGTGTTATGATATGCCAGCAGTATATGTATTTGTATGGGAGGCATTACAATATTTTGTACCTTGTTCCTTCAAGGAGAATTTGAAGAAAAGTTTTTGAAAATCTAACAGAAGAGAGAGAAATACACAAAAGAAGTTTAGGATAAGACAACTTGTTGGTTACTTACCAACCATAGTGTTAGAATGGTTGGATGTGACAAAAACTTCATCTTTGCATAGAAAGGAACTTAAAAACTTGATGACACTGTTCAGAGTTGTTTGATCATTGACAGGTTTGCCAGGGGGGTCATGAAGAAGAACTAGAAGGAAGAACTGCAAGAAATGTGTAGGTCATTGGTGGCAACCAACATGGCTTCATCAAGGGCAAATCATGCCTGACAAATCTGGTGGCCTTTTATGTTGGAGTAACAGCATCAGTTGACAAGGGAAGAGCAACCAATGTCATCTACCTGGACTTCAGCAAAGCCTTTGACACTGTCTCACTTGGCATCCTGTTTCCTAAATTGGAGAGACATGGATTTGATGGATGGACCACTAGGTGGATAAGGAATTGGCTGGATGGTCACACTCAAAGAGTTGTGGTGAATGGCTCAATGTCCAAGTGGAGGCCAGTAACAAGTGGTGTTCCTCGGGGATATGTACTGGGACTGGTGTTATTTAATATCTTTGTCAGTGACATTGTCATTGGGATTGAGCAAGTTTGCAGATGACATCAAGCTGTGTGGTATGGTAGGCATGCTGAAGGGAAGGAATGCCAACCAGAGGGACATTGAGAGGTTGGCCCATGCCAACCTCATGAAGTCCAACAAGGCCAAGTGCAAGGTCCTGTACTTGGGTTGGGGCAATCCCAAGCACTAATACAGTCTGGGCAATAAGTGAATTGAGAGCAGCCCTGCAGAGGAAGACTTGGGGGTGCTGGTTGTTGAAAAGTTCATCATGAACCAGCAACGTGCTAGAGCAGCCCAGAAATCCAACTGTATCCTGGGCTGCATCAAAAGAAGTGTGGCCAGTGGGTCAAGGGAGGTAATTCTGCCCCTCTACTCTGCTCTGGTGAGACCCCACCTGGAGTATTGTGTCCAGCTCTGGAGCCTCCAGCAAAAGAAGGACATGGACCTGTTGGAGAGGGTCCAGAGGAGGGCTATAAAGATGATTAGAGGGCTGGAACACCTCTCCTACGAACGCAGGTTGAGAGAATTGTTCAGCCTGGAGAAGAGCAGACTCAGGGGAGACCTTATTGTGGCCTTCCAGTACCTGAAGGGGGCCTACAAGAAGGCAGGAGAGGGACTTTTTACAAAGGCCTGTAGGAATAGGACAAGGGGTAATGAGTTCAAACTGGAAGAGGGTAGATTTTGATTGGAAATGTGAAGGAAATTCTTTAGTCTGAGGGTGGAACAGGTTGCCCAAGGAGGTTGTGGATACTCCATCCCTAGGGATGTTCAAGACCAGTTTGAATGGGGCCTTGACAAACCTAGTCTAGTGGGATGTCTCCCTGCCATGGCAGGGAATTTGGAACTAGATGGTCTTTAATGTTGTCTCCAACCCAAACTATTCTATGATTCTATATAGTTCTATGAATGAAGACAAAGTTTTGTGTATCTTAAGAAGAAAACATATTCAAGTATGGGAGACAAATTTCAATGTATCTATTTGAAAGCCTGAATGAAAATAACATGCAGAAATTCCTTTTAAAAAAAAAGTATAGATTTTAAAATATTTTATACAGTGTTTGAGATAAGGGAAAAGCCAAAGAAAAGCTAAATTTAATGGTCAACGGAACAGGACACAAAAATGGCAGAACAGGACACTCTGAAATACCATGCTGGGTATAAGCAGGGTGTGAAGACTAAAGCAAGGGATTTTGCAGTGACAAATACACACTGTGAATCTGAACAGCAAACTTGGCCACATACATATATGGAAAAAGCCATAAATAAGACCTTAAATCAAAAGGATCTGCAAAATGTATCCTTAGTTTTCACTTAAAGATCTCAATACATGTTCAACAGAGGAAGGAAAAATATTTTCTTCCAATGGCCAACCTATGTTAATGGAGCATCCTCATTTTCTACACTTTTTCCTTTTACCTATATAAGTTAAGAATAGTCCTGAATGATATAACTTTCCAGCTGGTAGGGTTCTTTTAAAATTAATTTCCCAGACCCTTCATATCACTAGAGCTATTGATGTTCCTAGCACAGCAGCACAGATCCTTTCTGTCAACTTCAGTCTGACCGCTGAGATTAGCAAAATTATGACAGGAGCTGTACTGGCAAGTTATGTTTTTCTTGGCCACAGGAAAGGAATAGCAAACAGAAAACTTAACGACCTCTTTTTCCTCCCATCCTTCCTCCATAAATTCGTCATAGAAGTGGTCAGGTTTCTGTTGATTGTGACAAAAAAATGAGGCATAAATGTTTGCTTTTAAACCACAGCTATTAATTGTTACTATTTAAATGTATGCTAAAAAGTAACAATTACTGTTAGGTTAAAATGAAACAATTATCTAAGAATAAAAATTTAGAATTTTAATTTATTTTGAGTTCATAAGTCTGAAGTGAAATCAAAGGAAATCTCTAAAGAAGAATGCTTTAAAAAGGAAAATGTTTCATCTGGAAAGCACTGAAACATAACATCTATTCTTCATGAAGGGAGAGTTCATTGAAATATACAATAATAATTTGATGTTATTGTAACTGCTCTTCTGTGGGTAGAAATGTTACTGCAAAGAAGATGAGTATGGTCAAATGCTGCTAGGGTGAGATGTCACAACAGTGTGCTCCTGCACTCAAGGACAGCAGCTAAGGAACTTCTCTGATGGAGAAGCAGTGGGAAAATTATATAGAGAAAAAGGTGAGCCACAGGGAAGGAGAAAGTGAAAAGAGTTATAAGAAAACATATACAGATAAGAAATTAGAACCAGGAGAAAAAGATCTGAAGGTGCAGAAGAGCAGCCACGACTGAAGACATGAGATTCAATCAAGCTCAAGAACAAAATTGTGTCAGTAAGAAAACGAAACGACAGATTTGTACTGGAAGATGTCAGTCAGGCCACAGAATTTGCTTCACAGAGAAAATGTACTCTTGCCTACATATGCAAAATATCTGTTGCTGTGGGTCAAAGTATTTTTCTGGTAACAGATCTTTTTATAGGAATATGGTAGCATTTTGAACAACAGGTTTTGAATTGCCACCTCCTTTGGAAATTTTTGTTTGGCCATGCAGCCTCCCCATGAGCTGTACTCTAGATAGGTCTATTTGACACTTTACAGATCTACCTTAATGGTTACAGGAGGACAGCAACAATTTTATATCCTTAGGTTGAAAAAAAAACCCGAAAAAGAACTAGGGGTTTAACATTGATATGCAGTCCTAGTGTTCTTAGAGGAAAATCTAAGACTCCCTAAATAATCAGTCCCACATAAAAATAAAATAGCTGAAAATGTAAACAAAAATCTACATAAAAATTGATCACACAAATTTTCAAACAAAATATTAATAGAAGTACTTCCACCAGAGCTGACTGAAATGTTTTGAACGGAAAATTCTCCCTGAATAATTCCAGTAAGTCTTCCAGTAAGTATTTTTTCAATAAAATATTGTTATATATAACACATTTTGATGTAAGTATTTGAAAAAAGAAACTTTTTTTTGTTGCAAATTGAAATTTTAATTTTTTTCCAATTTTGAAAAAAATATTTTACTGTCGTCTCATATAATTTCCTATAGTTTAATATAGTAATAATATTTAAAAAAAAAAACCAAAAACATTTACTTTGGGGGCTTGGAGTTCATCCTTTCATCTTGATTTCTTAACACACAAGGAGTGTAGGATCACAGCATGTGGCTATGATTATGTCTCTATTCTAAGTACAGTCACATCAGCACTTCAGCCTGTGGTGAGTTTTAACTGCGTTTCACAAACATCTTGAATGGCCCTATGGTTTTACAAAAATAGGCTGGAAGTACTGTGACTGAAGCATTCACAACTTTGCCTCTCAGGATTTTCATAGCTTCTGATGCAGTTTCTTCACTCTCTACCAAAATCTCTGTAGGATGAGGATTGCAGGGAAAGGGAACTATACATGTTATGGGAAGTCCTGTCCTTCTTGCATAGAGCATTTTGAAGTGTATTAAAGCCATCATCCATTCTTCATATTTTCCCCCACTGAAATTAAATGCTTCTCATACCTCCTCAGCTACATTCCACACTCTATTTCTTTGTCCATCTTTTAAGAAACCAAAGCAGACCTACCTCCATGTTCCTGATTCCTTCTATACACTGTGGTTAGAGATTCCCTGTCGTTCCTGTTCCTACAGACCCTAAAGCCCATTTATCTCCTGTACATTATCCTCCCCGTATTTTTGTTTTGTTCTTCCCATTATTCCCGTGATGAGATGCTCATCTCCTGCCCATCCGCTTCTGATCTTTGTGCTTCGCTAATCAGAGTATTTCAGGTGCAGCTATGGCACAGTGAAGTCTTCAAGCCCACATAACAATATGCAGAAGGATGACATTTCGCACAAATGCAGCCCTGAAGCACTGATTCCACTTCCTGACTCCTTCACACTCTTGATGTGACGTGAGTGTGTCATCTGTGCTATACTTCTTACTGTAAAGGATGGGATGTCTAATGGAGGAAGAGTGCATTTTGAAATGCTTAATATTCAAAAGGAACCAAATAAAGCAAAAGATTGCAATACTTTACCAAGAATTTGTTTCTTTCATATTACAAGATTTACCTTCCCCATCAGATGTGCCGGTGTTCCTAGTATATAGTATGGTATATTATTCCTTTTCAATATGACCTGAAATACCAACTCAAGAAAGGACTTCAGCAAACTGGCTGATAGGAAACGAGAGATGATGCTTTGCAATCTGTGGTATCTACTGCAGTCACAAACCACCTTGAGTTGATTAAAGAAAAAAATGGCTAACCATCTCTTTAGTTCTCTATCTCATGGAGTTCTCTCTTGTTTTCACCCTTCTTCTTTCCATCTGAGTACCTTTTAAAACAGTATCAACCTAATAAAGAGTTACAGAATTCTAAAAATAAATAAACTGGGTTGATTTTGCTATGTTGCAGGACAGTTTGAGAAAATTTGAGAGAAAGCTGTAGAAATACAGTTTAAAAAAATTAAAAGCAGAAGAAAGGAGGGAAAAAAGACTATAAATACAATGTAATGGGGTACTTTTGAAATTTCTCCTTTATTAGCTGTCAGCAATACATCCACTTTATTAAAAATATTACAAACCCACATTAATTGTTTCCTTCGAATTTCAGTATTTTTGCTTAAGTGTTGGAAACACTGAATATACTGGAATCTCCTTTAAATGTATGAAAACAAGAAAATAGAAATAATGAAAATCTAAGTGACTGGCAATTATCCTTTGTGCTAAAAGAAATGTAAAATAGTAGGGCAACATAAATAAAGTGAATAATATCCATAAAATTCAATAATTTTCTTTGAACTAAATAGCAATAAAAGGTATGGATATTTTAGTATCTTTTAATATAGGCTGAAAGCTATCTTTATCTTTATACCATCTCAGAGCTTTCAAACAGCATTGATTTCAATCATTAATGATATGGATCCAAAGTGAAACAGAAAAAAAAAATTATAATCAATTTTCAATTATTCTAATACTTCTGTCCTTTATTTCCACCACAATCCCCATCCTTATCCACTACCATTCTAATAAAACTGAGACAACGTATTTAACATGTGATGTGTACTAATTTCTCCTTCATTTTAATGTCTGTTGTGGCAGTTTGAGGACAAGCTGAGGTTTTCAGAGCATGTTCTAAGGTATACCAAGCTTCTGGAAACCTGACTGCAATTTATAGTTTGCAGTGAGCCTTGGAAAATTGAAGAAGAACATGAAATTCAGATCCACAACAGCTGTATGGCACATATAGCTACACCAAATGGCACTATAAGAGTATCCAGTCTTTTATGTTTAGAAATGGACATACCTTAAATGTTTAAATACCCTTATTTTAAAATATCTTTAGCTCTTTAACTCAAACAATATGAAGATCCTGACACCTATTGACAATACCATTTGTATCCTCTCATAGTCTTACATCTTACTTTCATGAGTAATCCAGAGACCTGAAAAGCTGCTGAAACTGTCTGCTAGAATATGCATGAAGGAAAAGCAAAATAAGTGACACTACATTCTCCTTTATTTTAGCTGACTTTTTCACCAAGAAAAGGTCTTCTATCTTGTTCAGCATGGTAACTCACTCTTTCTCTACTGCCTGTTATGCTCAGGAAAGTCTAGCTTTCCTGACCCCTGGAGAAAGTACTTATACACCCAACTGCTGTGAAAACAAACCTATTAACTGTCTCTTCTTCAAGCTTACGAGTCAGTGAATTTGAAGGAACATAAGCTAGTGTAATTGATTCTTTTCTCAAAATCCTTTCCTTTATAAGTTTGTCTTTCCCTTAGTGCTTAAGATAGACTAGGAAGATTTTGGTTTTGTAAAATAACTTTAAAGTTAACTACTATACTGTTAAGAGGACTGTTTATAAACCTGCTGGTGCCAGCAAAATGCTAGTCATTAAAACCATCCTTGATTTTAGAAAAGAATATTGTAAAGAGACTTGTTTCTTTGTTTCATTGCCCTCTCAGAAGTCATAACAGCTGTGTACACTGGTGCAAAATGTTTTCTAGTCAACGTGACACCATTTCTACTGTCTTAGGAATGGCAACACGGTTCATAGGAGTGAAAAGAAATTGTATTTTATGTTTTTAATGTGACTTTATAAAATAGTTGTAAACCAGCTCATAGAATGTTTTTCTCTGCCTCACTTTGAGTGAAGAACTTTGATATAAATCACAATAAATTAATCTTTTGACTGGTTCCTGTCTTCATTATCTTTTTAAACTAAGCTGGACTAAGCAACTGTGTTCCATGTCAAAAAACATGGATAAAACAAATTGTATATTAAGATACCTGTATGTTAAGATAGCTGACTATAAGAGAGGTGCTGTCCTGTATTTCTCAAGCTTACTTATAGGCTGCTGCATAGAAATTCTAGGTCTCAGCAAAGCTACTGCTAAAAAACAAAAGTATGTAATATCCTTTAGCTTTCTAAAAGCAATAGAGAATTACTTTTCCAGTTTCTAAGTTCCTAATATCAAGTTTGGATCCAGAAATCACTTAAATAAATATGCATATGTTGGTACTGGAATCTCTCATAAATGTTTGCTATAGAAACGTAGAAGCAAACCTTTCATTGCAGCAAAATGAGGTATTGTAACAGCACTAAAATGTGTTGTGTAGACGCAGGAGGAAACTTCACGCTTGTGTTCTGTAGTATGAAATCTTTTTGCGCAGGGGTAGTTCCTTGAGGAATATGAGAATCACTTCAGCAAAAGTGGCAAAGAACCAGCATATGCATATTTGACTCTGCCATATTCCTCGCCTCATGGAAGTTGTGCAATCTTTCCAAAATTAAATAGTTGTAGCAGCCTATCTGTCAGGATGCAGTTTCTTGTCCAAACTGAAGGCAGGTTAACCCTACTGCCTTGTCTGTATGCAAAGCTGACTTGTACAGTTGCTTTCATCTGAAGTTGTTTTGGGTTTGTGACAGGCAAAGGTGATGCTCATATTGTGCATTAATATGGAAAATTTTGCTCTATTATGATAATCTCTCACCTACAAGGAATTCTAAGTTACCTATCAACACAGCACAACATAAGTATTAATGCACTGTTAAAAAGGCTTTCATAAAAGAGTATGTGAATAAAAAAAAAAAAAAAGAAAGATTATGTTAAAAATGACAAATGGAAGTTAGTGCTGTTTATTTTTCCAACACTCACTCCTGATCTCTACAAGGGAGTATTCACACATTACATCCAAATGTAGGTAGAATATATGGTTGTACAGGTCTACTGAAAATTGAGTATGGCCCATGAACTAAATCAACGGAGTTCTTTGGAAGCTTACAGATTCAATATTTGACTTCTTTCATTTCTGTTATTTTGTATAACTGCAAATTTCCTTTTTGTTTTATATAGGCACACATATGCATTGCAGTTGCAATATTTCAGTGGTGTTTTCCTTACAATTATTATAGCTGAACTTCTAGAAAGACTCATACCAAAAATACATAAATAGTCTATGTTAGGGGAAAACAATCTTATGCTAAGAATTTTGGATTACTTTTTCATAGCGTTTTCAAGATGTTTCAAGTAAAAAAAAAAAAGCCTGAAAACGAGAAATACATTGACAGAGTCTTTTAAAGTAATAAATCACAGCAGGATGCGGGGCTACGCTACAGCCTAATAGTTGTTAATCTGAATAAATAATATGTTTTTAATCATCAAGTGGCATTTAATTAACCTGCAATAACTGGCTTATTAATTCTCAATTAAATCATTATTTGAAACACTTAATTTAAATGTGAATGAATTTATTTTGTGCTACCTCCTATGAGGTATCTCACTATTTGTAATGGATTGCAGGTTAAAGTCTGGCATTTGCTCTCCCTCTTCCTCAATGAACATCAAGGACAGGTTTGAAAAGCTTCATGCTGTTTGTTAATTAAAGTAAACCAGAAGAGCAAAAGATGGGGAATTCAGAAAACAAAATAACCCAATTTATCGTACACTCCAACAAACAGTGCAATATGATTTATTTACACTCAATCCCACACTTAACAAATGCTCAGGGCCAGATCCTCAGCTAGAGTAAACTGACAATATTGACTTCAATTACTTTATTTACTAAGTCACTACATGGTTTTGCTTGGATTTTTTTCTTTGACGTTGGTTAAATATAGGCCATCTGTTGGGTTTTGCTTAAGAATCAGAAGCAAAAAGCCATCCCTAACCCAGGCATCTTATGGTCAGTGGTACAGAAAACAAGGGATAAAAAGAACCCTAGTATAATACCAATATTTTTTACTAATAATTTGAATAAAAGCAATGACCTGTAACTGGGAGTAGGAGGTAGAGGAAAATATGCCACTAAGGAGAAAGAAGTGGAAATGTAGAGCCCTAAACACTAAAACACACTCCATGCCAAGAAATACTTTAAGAAGATCTTCTTGTAATGAAGTATGATAAGCCTTTGAAGCATTAGTCAAAAAGACTGACTTTTACCTATGAAGGAGAATCTTCTTAGGCATCCTCAGTGGAGGAGGACACCTTTAGTGATGATTAAGAGCCTCTTGTTATGAAATGTCTTTGTAGAACCTGCTCTTCTCCTTTGATTAAAGAAGATACCTGCAGAGACTAGCTTTCCTGTTTTAAGATTAGTTTTTGCAAATATCTCTCTTCAGGTTCCCTCAAACAGCCAAAGGACGACACAAGTTAAATGCTGGAGTGGTCCAAAATGGTATTAAACTGCATTCCCTGACAATGCACAGCTTTCTTCTATAAACTGCTTAAAGCCCAGCCAACACAAATAAAAATGTTCAGGTACTGAGCAAAAACTAAGTTCTGATTGTGTTCTGAAAAGATAATAAGGATATTGTGTAACGTGTATCACAGATTTTGCTGGAATAAATGTATTGACCAACTATGATAATATGCCTGCATAATGGAGTCTATTTCTTGTGTTCACAGGACATGAACTCATCATAGGAATTTATGTTGAATATAGGGTGAAGTTAATATTTGCACCCAGACTGAAAAGTTTTATATTTAAATTGTATCCATGTATTATCAAGCCTTTGTTTTCATATTTCTTTTAATTTTCTTACTTTGTTGATCCTTTTTTTTTTTTCTTTAATTATCCTGGCCTGATAAATTATCTTCTTTCATTTCCACCCAAGATGTTCCCTAAAATTATTTCTCTGGCAGGATAGCATATTGGCTCCTATAACAACCACTTACATACCAGAAAAGTCTCCTAGTTCTAAATAGAAATGGCTTCTTGTTCTTTATACACAGAGGCCAAAATAGGTTAGAAACAGAAAAGATTTTAATGGCCATGGATTAAATAAAACTGCTGAATCAGTTTACTTCGTGATATTTATTGATACAGGCATGAAATAAGGTACTGATTTAAAAAAGCTAGTGAAAGCTATGCCCTTCTCCTCAATTTCTTTATCTTACTTCCAGATTCTCTTCCTCCAAGAAGGTTGTGCAGTACTGCAGTATTCAGATTCACTGACACCATCCTTCCTTCTTTAAAATAGAAGGAGGTAGAAGGGTAAATCATAATAGAGGTGTCCCTGATTGCCACAAGGTGCACCTTTAGGACTTCTATTTTTGCCTATATTCACTCAATTTTTATTTCTGCTGCAATACTGCTGTATCAAATACCTTTAAAAATCTCTTTTTTTTTTTTCTTGTTTCTGTCCGCTGGAAGCTTTTCCAGTCTCTTGCTTTCAGGCATCAACTGTAACCACTGAATACTAAACTCCAAATCAGAACTACTCAGTTCTCTGAGGTGACGGGGTTAGAGGAGATACAGAACCTCACCAGAAGCAGCCTGTCTTTTAATTTCCATCAAGGGATGCTTTGAAACAAGTTCAGGTATTTTACTACCAGCATATCTCTGCACTAATGTAGCATTTCACAGAGTTTCTGCAATAACTATCGTTGGGTCTTCTCATAAGAGCTCTATAATAGTCATAAATATTCCTCAGGAGAGCCAGATAGACTCTGAAAGGCATATAATAGCTATCATAAATGAATAATAAAATGTAGAAAGGACAAGCCACCATGAAAATGGCAAATGAATATGATGACGTGTGTGTTGTACATGAGTTAATTGTCTGAGTTTTATATTTATAGAAAATCCCAGTTGTTTTCAGCAGTGTCAGCAATATTTATGGAACAGGAAGCATCTTCTGGAAGGTTAAGACTTCTTGTAGAAAGAGTGAAGTAATTACAGAGTGGAAAACTTGCACCACTGTTCTACGTGTACTCCTTATGCATATAATTAAGCTGTTTGCTGCAATGACAAAATCTAGAAGTTACAGACCAAGCATTGTCTTTATCCTGCCAAATGATGCAGACAAATTTTACTTCAGTAAAAAAACTAAATCAGGGATTTAAAAAATATGCTATCTACATGTATTAACTTAATACTGCACTTCAAAATCTCCCTTTGAGTTTTTTTGAGCCTCCCTTTGCCAGGACTTTGAGTAAGAATACTGGCTTTCTCAGTGCCAGGTTCTCTTAATAAGAGTAAAAATGTGACTACTTCGGTTTAGAAACCCTTTACTTCCTGCGTAACTTCATCAATTTCAGTCCAGCTATATATGGTGTAACATACCACTCAATTTAGGAAGTGGTACTACTATATAAGTAGTCCCATTAAAATCAAATCCATCGCATTTACAATGAAGTCTTTAGTCTCAATTATGCTGTCATAATCAGGCTTTTAAACTCTGCTTAAGGGGATATTATGGCTTCATAATATTGAAAAGACAGCCAAAATATGAATGAACATACAGCTGTATAGAGAAAATATATTCAGAAAAATAGAAAAGGAAGAAAATTCACATGACATCGGTGTATAGGATTCTTGAAATCTGAGACCTGAAAGTTATTATCTTTCTCTATGTAATGATCAATACAGAAGTGTTTGTTTAAAAACAGCTATTCATATCAGCATAAAAACACTGTCAGTAAAAACACATACCAAAGTGGAAATACACTATAAGACCAGAGAGTAAGGAGAAGTTTGATTAGTAGTGGCTCAATATTCTCCAAAATGCTTTACATCATCAATGCAGTCGTTTTCAATTTTTGAACAAAATAAAACTTTCTTAAGGCAAGTCGATCATCTCGTAGAAGACAGAGAGGGTAATTTTTCCTTGGCATTTCCAGAATCCTCTTAACATGTATTGGTAAATTGAAAAGACACTATAACCATTTGAAGTATAGGAAGGCTATAGAGAGCAAGCATTATAAGTTATTGAAGGCTGATCCTGATGTTAGATTAGATACTAGATTGTTTTATGAGGTTAAGTCTCTTTAAATAAACAGTGTCACAAAAAGATTGAATGATACAGCCTAGCTCAAAATTTCAAAGATGGTTGTTTCTGAAAGGGAAGGTCTTGAAATCAAAAAACCTGCTCTTTTGATTGTGGGGTGAAGGGGTTTTTTATTATTTTCCCTATTTCTGAATATTACTTTCTCTTGAGTATTGTATGTCTTAAAAAATAAGGGTAATTGAAGTCAAATCTGTGTTTAATTATGTGTGTAATTTACTAATATTTAGATATGTTTACCTCATGCTGTGTCTCTGGCTTGCTTTATGAAATTGAATGCACAGTTGTACAGAGGTGATTTATGTTGGATGTGAATTATTCTTTTAATGGTACATTGAGTCATGGCACTGCACTGATCACAAGTTACATGACCCTGTTTTATGCACTGAAGATTATGGTGAAGAGCTATTTTGTTTTCTGATCCATACATTTTGGTTTTCCTCTTCAAAATTCAATTTTGTTTTCTTTGACTGACATAGAAGCTACCAGAGAAAAAAATATCAGTCAGAAATGATTTACAGGAACCTGTGAGCTGATGAATGCCCTCGGTTCTTATTGAAGAGAATAACTTAACTGTAGAGGATTGGACTTTAAGACAGACAGGAATGACTCTCCATGGCAATATACAACACAGAACTACCACAAAAGTGAGTCTGAATTTAAGATTTCTTGCCTTTTAATACAGTTAACTACCCAGCTCCTGATACCACTGTCTGCCTTCTAACATAAACAAAGCAGCACTACATGGTCTGTAAAACTGTAAAAAGAGAATATCCGATTTTCATGCATAACAAGACCTTATCTATGGATAAGGATTCCAATGGGAAAAAAAAAATATAGGAGAGAACCATGAGGTATCTCCTTCCAGGTCTTCTGACCGCCTTCTTTATAACCATATGAAACCTCCAGTTGTAGAGTGGAGATTAGCAGAGAGAATATGATGCTGTTTTCTTGCTCTTATATTCTTGCTTTTATATGCTGGTAAAATCTAGGGTTGCATAATTTAACACAGGTATCAAATCTGTATCTTCCACATTGACTCTCTAAATTGTGTACTCTGATTCAACCAGAGAAAATATATACAGGGAAAAGACAATAATTAGCATTAGACAATAAGACCTGAAACTGAAACACTGAAATCAACATTTATCTTATGGCATCCTATCAGAAAGTTTTACTCAAGTATCTATGACCAACATTTTTAAAAGTCAAGAACTTAAGCTTAGGAATCTAAATTAATATTTAGCTTTAAGGCTTACTGTGCATCAAAGAATTCCTATTAAGATAATTTAGAATCTAGGCAAGATGATCATAAAACTAAAACATACTTATTACTCTAGCAGACAGTCTTTCTCTGGAATTATAACTATTGTTATCCATCTGCAGACATGCTCTTCTATTTTGGGCATTATGTTTAAATAATATAAAACTACGTTATTACTTTTGTTCAGGAAGATCAGTAATTGAAATCTGTTCTTTTTATGAACTTTTCAGAAATGGCTGTGTAATCTGCAGAGGACAATTTCTGAAGAAACAGACATCTGGAGATCATAGAGACACCATCCATATGTCTGGACTGGGTTATGATGTAGAGTACAAACATACTTCTACTACTTAATAAATTCCCATGTACATCATTTCCATTTGAGAAGGATAAAGTATGCCACATTTTTACTAAATATTTACAACATGCTTAGAAATATTGTCTTAAAACAAAATAAGGACATTTACATCATAGTTTTTTATAAGCAATAAAATAAGGAATTTGTGCGTGTTTGCATGTATGTTATCCTCTTCATTTTTGTCTTGGGAAATTCCTGCATTTGTGAAGCAGATAAATTAGTAATGTCTGTATCTAAAAACTTCCAGATATTATTTCAAGAGATACACCTTAGAGGAACGAGCTTAAAAGAAAGAGAGAGACTTAATTTCCAAGCAGTATGTTATGCTACTGCATGCACTAAGTGATCACACTAATTTTGAAATTTTTTTATTTCTTTTATTTTGGTTCAGTTTGGTTTAGGAAAACTGTAACTTATCCAAATATATCAATGAATAAAATGGACCATTTGCTCACATTATGACTTTGACATCACCCTATGTAACGTTTCGTCTCTACTTGCTTCTTAATTCACTCTTCTCAAAGGTTTTACAATTAATTTTAGAATATTCTTCCACTCTCCAAAGTCAAAGAATCTGTCTTTGACAGGGGAGTATGTTGGAATCTGAATTGCCTTGTTTCAAAATATTCACAGTTTCATGATCTTACATCTGTTCGGAAAAACAGTAAATTCTGAAATAACTGTAGGATGCTCTATGTAAAAAAAAAAAAAAAACGAAAACAAAAATAAAACCATGCTTGTTTGTTCTGTGGAATAATCTGGGAATCATAGAATTGTCAGGG